>JBBCBC010000013.1:3625869-4225869 GCA_037126765.1 Stenogyne calaminthoides
AATAGCTCATCAAACTTAGCTTGTAGAATTTTGAATTCATCGACTTGCTTTTGTTAATTGCTAGTTGTTCTTTAATCTGCTCTCCTCGAAGATTTAACTTTCGTAACTTTAACTTTAAGTTCTTGATTACCTTCGGCGATTTTGGTGATTCGATTCATCTGCTTTCTTGTGATTCTCTCTAACAAGCTGATTATTTTTTATCCTTAGCTTATCATTTTCAGCTTCCACTATTGTATAGGTGTCTACTGCATCAGAGAGATCATCAAGCAATTGCTCAGAGTAGAGCTGCAAGTAAATCTCTCCAGCAGGTGTGCTAATAATAGCTGGTGTGGAAATTGAAAACGCAGAAGGTTTGGAGGTTACCTCAGTTGGTCTTCCTCCTGGCCATCGGTGATTTCATCATCATCTAAAGAGAATATCAGATCTTCATGGTCGAAGAAATCATTTGCATTGCTTATCAGACACAAATCTTCTACAGATGAGTAGCCAGAATCCTCAGAAGGCAGATAGGAATCATCAATTACTGATGTGTTAGCAACCATGGCTTTTCTGTCTTTGAAGCGTAGCTCTCTTTTGTTCCGCTTTTCTTCTCTTTCTCTGGGAGTCAGGTCTGGGCAGTCGGAGCTGTAGTGACCTGGTTTCTCGCAGTTGAAGCATGATCCATGATCCACGGAACTTCCTCTGCCAGGTGAGTCACTCCGTCTGTAGGATCTGTCAGGTGACTTTCCTTTCTGATAGTAATCTGAACTCCTTCTGTCAGATCTGTTATCTCTTCTCTCATCTAACCGGTCATCTCTTTGATCCCTTCGGTCATCTGATCTGGTCCTTTCTAGTGATCTGTCAGTTGGCCTCCTATTTCTTTTGTTGTCTTGATAGTCCTTGTAGAATCTGCGATACTTACCGAGTTGAATATTTGATCTTTCAAGTTTCCTGGTAAGTAAAGCGATCTGTTCAACTTGGCTTATGATGTTTCCAACATGTTCAGTGGCCTTTGATCTGCTGCTGGTTGCTTTGAATGCAACTGATTTAGATGTGGAGGTTGAGGCTTCAGCAGGCGTCTCGTCTTCATCTGCTTGCCCTCTTTCGATTAGATCGAACTCGTGGGCTTTAAGGCTTAGGAACAAGCTACTTGGCTTCATCTTGGCAATGTCTTAGCAATCCTTGATTACCGTGACTTTCATGTCCCATTTCTTGGTGAGAGATCTCAGTATCTTGTAATTGATGTCTTTGTCTGACATCTCTCTTCCAAGTTCTCGTAGCTTGTTTACTGACATGGTGATCCTCCCATCGAGCTCGTTGATGGTTTTCGTTTGGCAACATCTTTAGCTTCTCGAACTTCACCAGTTCAGCTTGTAGTCGGCTGTCTTTGATCTGATCATTTCCTTCGCACATCTCAGCAAGAGTATCCCACATTTGTTTCGCTGTTTTGAGATACTTTATCTTCTCTTTGGTGACTTTATCCATCGTCTTCATGATTATATGCTTGGCGATTGTATCTAGAGTATCTGACTTTCTTTCTTTCGCATCCATCGTATGGACTTTTTTGAACAAAGGCTTCCAGGTGCATGATCTGGATCTCCTCCAACCGCTGGGTTGTCGTGATATATGATGATGGGTCCTCGTTCAATGACTTCCATCATTCTGCCGCTTATCGACCCTAGATGGTTGCACTTGTATATTGTCCAATCTGTATACTCATCAATTGAAAACTTAGGCAAATCATGATACATACCAGAGGTATTATCCATGCTGAATGTGATTTTGAAAACGAATGAGTTTTGTAAACGGTTTTTCAAGATCTGTTCAAATGACCACAAAGATTCCTCCTCAAGAATCGATGATACTCAAAGCCGCGGGTCTATAGAACCCTTTGCTCTAATACCACTTGTAGGTCCCGAACGGGTTTTGTGAGGGCGTAAGTCTAGGAGGGTGAATGGACTTACAAAACTTTTCGTGTAGATCGGTGTGTGATTGGTTTGCTGATCAGTCTTTGATGAGTCGGTTTGGATCGATGTTCAATCTTCTTGAGTGTCCGAGGCGGTCAGTTGATATCTGTCGGTTTAACCGATAGTCGGAAGCTTGTAAATACCCGTGTGAAAAACCGGTTTATCAAATCAGTTCTTAAGTCGGTTTTTCAACCAAATTGACTAAGGTGTCAACTTTGATCGATCGGGTTGCTTGGTGCAGACTGATGTTAACTTAGAATATGTATGCAATTTTAAGCTCAGTTGTGTGAATAGTGTAAAGCAATAAAGAGCAAGTAAATGCACACAAGATTTTATAGTGGTTCAGACGAAACCCGTCTTACGTCCACTCTTCCCTTAACACAGGGGCACCAACTTAACCGACTGGACTTAGTTTAATGTGTTAGTCCAACACCCAACAGATGTTTATCGAGTTCACACTCAACCGATCCCAGAAATCAGAAACTAGAATCCCTAGTCTGAAATCTTACGGTAACAAACTTAACCTAACTTTGAGTTTGGGTAAAGGTTTGTTGTGGTTCCAACTGGAAATCTATCCTAGTGTTTATGTAGCCAAATGCTAGAGGATAGGATTTCTTGCTAAGAACAATGGGATGAACACTTAAGAATAATCTTCAAATTCGGTGTTCTTCGAGCGGAAATTCTGCTATAGTTTTTGCTTCTTTTTCAATCTACTCAATCCGGTATGTTCTCAGTGTTCTTCAACTTTGAAGAGCAATCCCATTTTATAGACCACGAAATCAAAGAGTCGTTGGAGA
Source organism: Stenogyne calaminthoides (assembly GCA_037126765.1). Lineage (NCBI taxonomy): Eukaryota > Viridiplantae > Streptophyta > Magnoliopsida > Lamiales > Lamiaceae > Stenogyne > Stenogyne calaminthoides. The sequence goes on from JBBCBC010000013.1 coordinate 3,628,613, forward strand.
GCAATTTGAATTTTGGGCTATATTAGGTAGGTTGTAGGATATGATGTGACATGCTCCGAATATCGGCGTGGCCGTAGGCATGATTAGCGTCGTTTATGTCCGCAGCATCGAATCCCGCATTGTCAGCTCTTTTTGTACACGTGTCGCTTTCTCCTTAGCTTCGCGAGACGGCACTTCAGTATTTGTCCGTTAGACGATTGATATTCTTTTTGTAGAATATTCATCTTGTCTGGTGTACCATTTTGGTTGACGCCAGGTGCGAGCTGACTTGATCAGATAGCTGATTACTCTACCTTGTAGAGTCTTCTGATGCAGATTATCTTAGCACAATTTACAGACTCGGCTGATGTAGGTCTTCAGGCCTTCTGGTAGTCTTCTGATCTTCAGGTGACTCTGAGCCTCAGTGTCTTCAGTCATACTGAGTCTTCAGGTTTGTTACTGAGTCTTCAGGTTTATCTGAGTCTTTCAGGTTCATCTGAGTCTTCAGGTTTAACTGAGTCTTCAGGTTTATCTGAGTCTTCAGGTTCATCTGAGTCTCAGTGTCTTCTGTCTTCACCTGATCTTCTGACTTCTTGTCTTTTGATTTGTTCTTAGCCTTCTGATCATCTGACCTTATCTGGTCATCTGATATTTCGACCTGACCTATACATATTGAATTCCCCCTCAATATGTGACCTATCTTTTACATCAGCTATCTATACATTTCAGTTGGTCATCTTAATCTGATTCTAAGTCATCAGTCAGCTAACAGGTCTGACTGGTCCTATTACAACCTGTTTTGGAACTTCCATCAAAACTTAAATACAAATTTCCCAACATGGAGTACAAACCAGAAGAAGAGTAAGCTCAAAAGATGTGGTGAGATATGTTTGTATGTCTTCTATATGCAATATGGTTAATTCTGAATGCTATCATTCTGTAATTGAGCCTAAAAATGTCAAAGAAGCGTTAAATGATGAAAATTGGATAAATGTTATGCAGGAAGAACTTAATCAGTTTGAAAGGAATGATATTTGGACACTAGTTCCAAGACTTGGTTACACTAATGTCATTGGAACCAAGTGGATTTTTAAGAACAAAACTGACGAGTCTGGAAACATAGTAAGGAATAAGGCTAGATTGGTTGCCCAAGGATACACTCAAGTTGAGGGTATTGATTTTGATAAAACATTTGCACCTGTAGCTAGGATTGAATCTATTAGATTGTTATTGGCTATTGCATGTTTTATCAATATCAAATTGCATCAAATGGATGTAAAGACTGTATTTTTTAATGGTATCTTGAATGAAGAGGCCTATGTTGAACAACCCTTAGGATTTGAAGATCCTCACTATCCTGATCATGTTTATAAGCTTAAGAAAGCATTGTATGGCTTGAAACAAGCTCCTAGAGCTTGGTATGGCAGATTGACTGACTTTCTTTTGCAGTTTGGTTTTGTTAGAGGAGAAGCAGACATAACTTTATTTATTAAATAGGATGATTGCACAAATATATGTTGATGGCATAGTTTTTGGAGCAACATCAGACAAGATGCTGAATGAATTTGTTGAGGCAATGTCATCTACATTTGAGATGAGCATGGTTGGAGACTTGAATTACTTTTTAGGTCTGCAGATCAAACAAAAAGATGATGGAATCTTCATTTGCCAAAGCAAATATGCAAAGAACATGGTTAAGAGATTTTGGCCTTGAGAATTCGAAGCATATGAAAACACCTATGGGATCAACTCTGAAGTTGAACAAAGACAGTGCTGGTCAAGATGTTGATCACACACTGTACAGATCCATGATAGGTAGTCTTCTTTATCTTACCTCTAGTAGACCTGACATTATGTATAGTGTGTGTGTTTGTGCTAGGTACCAAGCTAATCCAAAGGAATCTCACATGAATGTTGTGAAGAGGATTATAGTGATGCTGGTTGGGCTAGAGACATTGATGATAGGAAAAGCACAAGTGGCGGATGCTTTTACATGGGTAACAATTTGATTTCCTGGCATAGTAAGAAAAAAAATTGTGTTTCACAATCTACTACAGAGTCTGAGTATATTGCTGCTGGTAGTTGTTCTATACAACTTTTGTGGTTGAAAAAGATGTTTGATGACTATGGACTTGAGAATGATATTCTGACTGTGTATTGTGATAATACTAATGCTATTAACATTTCTAAAAAGCCAGTACAACACTCTCTTACCAAGCACATAAGTATAAGACATCATTTCATAAGAGACCTTGTAGAAAAGGAAATTGTGAAGTTAGAGTATGTTCCCACTGATAATCAACTTGCTGATATTTTTACTAAAGCCCTTGATCATGAGAGGTTTTCTTTTCTGAGGAAATCTCTTGGTTTGTATACTATCTGAGTTCTGTAGGGTGGATGTTGCAACAAATGTTACAACATTTGAAGCAACATCTGGTTTGATTTTTATAACACTTGGTTGATTTGATCGATTCTCATGGTTTGAATATGATTTTGAGTTGAATTCTTATTGAGTCAAGTCATTGTGATTTTCTGGACACACATTTCTTAAATGCACAAAAAACAAGATACACACATTGGATGTAATCTCTCATTGAGTAACTATGGAGCACGGAGTTCGCTATTACGATGTCTTCTTTTCAAAAGGTGATTGATATAACATCAATTTGCTCATAATCCACTGAGTAACTATGGGGCACGGAGTTCGCTACTACGATGTTCTCTTTTCAAAATGTGGATCAATATGAGTTAAGTGTATAAAAAGAAAAGATGAAAAGTGCAACATCGGCTGTGTAAAATAGGCAGAATGAATGTTGAAGTGTGTGTGTGTCGTTCTTGATTGCAACATTGACTTGATTTGACAGGATTTTACTTGGATAATTATTTAAAATGTGACTATTTGATTAAATTGATTATTTAATACAAAAATTGACCACACTTTGTTTAATGTCAGATTGTATATTGTTTTTATTTAATTTTTGGGCTTTATGTTTTTGAAAATTTGGCAGAAATCGTGTGTGGTTTGGATATTGGAAGTAGTGGGAGTGATGGTTTCATCACATTGCACCCCATGATCTCCATTTCTAGAACATTCACTTTGTGGGATCATGGCTGGTAACATGCTGATTTTGATTTCTATTTAAGGGTTCGAATGAATGTTGGTTTGTATACTGAAAACTTGTTTGAGTTTTGCGTACAAAAGTTTGAAGAAGTTGAGGTATTACTGGTTTTGTCATAAAGTATTAGTTAGAATTGATTTTTTAATTCTATTTTGTCACTAACACTTTTGATATATATATCTCAATGACTAGAAATCAAAACACCTCACCAAACGCACCTTCAAACCCTTCCTCTAAAAACCCTGAAATCGCGAACCCGCTTCACCTTCTTGCATCAATGGCGACTTCGATCGATTCACCTAATGCCACACCTACTGCTGAATCATCCAACCCAACACTCCAGAATCCGTTGAACCCAGAACCAATTTCGTTGCATTCCCTAAAACCGAACATCCTCTGAATGTGAGTGAGGCGATCATGTCGCTTCAACGCTCTGAAACTCCCTCGACGATCATGTTTGGAGAATTTTCGGTGAACATTCTACCATTCTCTAATTAATCTTCCCTGAACCCTGTTCGTGGTGTATTTCCAGATGACTTTGTTATTGGGTCCAAAAATTGGAAACATGCTGCTGAAAATGTCGAGCCCACGCAACCCGATGCTCAAGATGATGTTGAGATGGAAGATACTTCCATGGGGGAGCCCGTTGAGAAGGCTAAGGTTGACATTGCTGCTGGTGGTCCTTCCTCCAAAAAGCCGAAGAGGAAGAGAAGCCCTGTGAAACCAAGGAGAAGATCAAACCGCTACAAGCCCAGGGTGAACTACTCTGAGACAAAGAGAGGTAAGACTTCTAATTTGGGTCAAGCCTCAATGCCAATTGTTGTGTCTGATTCATCTGAATCAGAAAAGAGTTTGAAAGAGGTTGAGGAAAGTGAGAAGTCGTCTGAGAAAGTTGAGCACTCTGTTGAAGAGAGTATTGATGAGGAAAGTGAACCAAGTGAAGCATCTGAGCCTGCGGCTGATGCTGATGATGATGATGGGACTGCTGATGTCCATGCTGATTTAGAAAGTTCTGACGAGGTGATTCCTATTGTTAAGCTACTTGCAAGGAATGAAAGAAGAACAAAATTCAGAAATGATCCTGAAGCTACTACAAAGGCTAGAACTGAGTTGAGAACAAAGAGGAGGCATGAACCTGTTGCTGACTCTGATGTTGATGAAGATGTTGAGCAAGGTGCTGCAACACCATCAGGAGAACCAGATGACTCTGATGATCCTGATGAATCAGATTCAAGTAGTTCAGGTAACACATCTTCTGAACCTGATGAAGATGATAGTGATGATGCTTATCATGGTATTGCTAGTCCTAAGTTTGCTATTATGAGAAGGAGACTTTTGTTGTCTGAGAGAAGAATAAGAGTTTATGAATTTGATAGGCAAAATCTGATTCAATTCTTTGAGGAAAGGAACCTTTTACATGATGTACAGTTTGCTTCACCTTTCCTTGACACTTGGGTATATGAATTTTACTGCAATTTGAGGAAAGGAACTGGTAGAAGAAATTCTAGGAGATATGGGCATGTGAGGTTTAGAGGTCATAATGTAGGCTTTAATCCTGGTGTGATAAATGCATTCTTGAGAACCCCTGATATTGAGGAAGATGTTGTCCCTCCTATGAATAAAATTGTGACTGCTATTACTGGTGGAATGGTTAGAAGATGGACAACAAAGGTGTTGTCATCCAAGTTGACAAGTCTGTTTTCAGTTGTTCACAAATTTGTTGTGTACAACTGGTTGCCAACTACCAACACTACCAAGATCACTGAAGCTCAAGCTATTCTGATGTATAGGATAGTGGTCATGAATAATTTCAATCTGGGAAGAACAATCTTTGATAATGCTATGAAGTGTGCAGGTGGTAAGAAAAGTGCTTTACCATATCCTTGTATGATCTTTGCTCTGCTGGACAGATTGGATATTGCTAGGGAACCTGTTGAAAGTCTTGGTGGCATGATTCCTGACTTAGGAATTTCCAAAGTTCTGTTGAGAGGGAACAGAATCAGGGACTTACCATACAGGAGACCTAATGCAGAGGGGGATGAAGCTGAGCCTGAGGTTGTTGAACCTGCTGTTCAAAATCCGGATGTTGCACCAAATGCTAGCAACAATGATGGTGACACTGACTTGAGAAATTCTCCAGTTCAGTCTATTACTATTCACAGGGACTTTATACTTCAACAAATTGAGAATTTGCAGGATCAGATTGCTGAGCTGAATGTCATAAAAGGTTTTTGGGAGAGGTTATTTTCTGCTCCACCAGGGGGAGTAGCACCTGATGTTCCTGAAGTTGCTGCTGATATTCCTGCTGCTGAAGAAGTTCCTGAGGTTGTTCCAGGTGATGTGCATGAAGAGAATGAGTCAGGTACTCCGGTTGAACAGGTTGAACAAGCTGCTGACCAAGGTGATGATGATGAAGAAGCTGACATTGATGATATCATAGATGAAATCTATGGTGATCTCCCATGATGGTTGAATATGGGAGTTTGTTTTAGATCATGAAGAATGGGGGAGCTGAGAACAAAGTGAGGAGGAGCATGTGCAGGCCTTGATGATGCTGCAGCTGATGTATCAGTTTAATCACCTCCACTATCTTTTGTTTATCCTTCATATTCATTTGATCTTATTTTTTTTACAAGTTTATTTCCTAAACTCTGTTCATTTTGGTATGTAATTTTTGAACAAATAGTTGATAGGTTTACTTGTTTATGTTTTGAGTATTATGACTTGCTCTGATTTTCTGCTGTTTTGAATATTAATGATTAGTATGGTCTGATGTTGATATTCTGATGTTTTAGGTTAAGATGTCTTATATCCTAGCTTTGATATCCTTGTTTTCATTGCTTTGATAGTCTTACCTTGATGATTGGTGGAAATATGTTTAAGTAATATATGTTCTACTTTGTCTACAGGTATAAGGATTGGTACATGTTGTACTTGTGCCATTTTTCCTTTTGTTCTGATATGTTGCTACATCTTGCTCTGATGAGTTTTCAATGTAATACACATATACTCTGATATGGTATATGCTCTGATATGTTTTACATTGAGCTCTGACAAGTTTTCTGCAGACTGGAGTTTCTCAAACAAATAAAATTATTTGATGATGATTCGATTCTTGATAGCTAGTGCAGCTGATATGATTATGAGCTCTATCATGCACAGTACCTGATGTATTTTTATTTCAGGTGTGTTATAGCAGAAAGATCGAATGGGGGAGATTGTTGATGTTGCCACCGATGTTACAACATCAGTATTCGTCTTTTCTTCTTAACCACTAACACTTCTATGATCAATGTTGACTTTGATGTTGTTGATGATTCTAGGATGTTTGAAGATTCCACAAGCTTCAAGAATCGAGTGGAAGGGACTAGATCATCTCGGAGAAGACCAACTAAGTGGCGATTCAAAGATCATGGAAAAAAAAAGATTTGATGTTCACATCAAGGGCGAATATGTTATATATCGCGAGTAACAACCGAGCATCAACCATCAATGATGAGTGCATCCAATAGGGTCGTTGTTGTGGAGTGTTTTACCATAAGAGAGTAATTGTAGGGTTTAAATTGATGGTCCCGTTTTTGAAACCCATTTGCACGCAAGGAAGCAAAACGTTTCGATTCGGTGCATATAAAAAAAAAAAAGGTGAGGGCAGAGTATTCATTTTTTTTTTTTTTGCTTTTAAGCTCATGTGTGTGTTATGCTTTATAACGAATGCATGACAAGTAATAACATTGAAATAAAGAACACACAAGATTTATAGTGGTTAGGACAACTGGTCCTACATCCACTCTTCCTTCCCGTTTCTTAACCAACTTAACCAATACTTATCACCCTCATTGGATTGGACCCTCCCTTGACTTAGATGTTGTTGTTCACACTCAAACGGGACTTATCACCCTCACGGGATTGGATGATGTTTACGAGTTCACACTCAACCTACAAACTTAACCTACCAACCGGTTTGGGTATAAGGTTGTTTGGTTTCCAACTAGGGTGAGATTTTCCCTTACATTTGTTTAGCCTCAATGCTAAGGTTGGGAAAATCTCTCTAATTAGGATATAGCATTTGTGCTTAGATCTATGGAAGAACACTTTTGAATATATGTTGTGTATTTTCTTGCTCTGTGTTCTTGAATGGAGTTGCTTGAATATTTGGCTTTAATTTCACCAACCTCCATTCTCTTCTTTTTGAAGATAGTGCAATGTATTTATAGTGTGGATTTGAATATTACGTTGGAGAGTTTCAAATCCATAAATAATCTTCCACTTTTCTTTGTCATTTTTTGGAAAAGCTTTTATGTCCACACCATATATATGTTGTTATCTTCTTATTGATCATTTAAGTCTAATCTGATCATCAAATCTGATCATGTAGATTTACGGTGTCTTAAATTGTTTAGTCGAAGTAATTTTCTTGTTCATCGGTCTTTCACCGAGCATCAATCGAAGAGTGAGTGAGTGTCGGTTACTTCATAATCGAGATAAAATTAGATTGTTTGTGGAGTGTTTTACCATAAGAGAGTAATCCTTCTCTCTCTTCTCATCATCATCGATCCAGCCGATCTTGATCGGCGGACCTCGCTCGATCTCGTCGATCTCGATCATCTTAAATACGATTCCCCCTCAACTTTTCTTCCGTTCCCCCCTCAACTTGTTATCTGTAAATTAGCTTCCAAGAAACACAAGTTGATAATGTTTTGGCATAATTAAACAAAACTAAAATATCCCAACATGGTGCTAGATTTGTTGTATGAGGAGTGTTAGTCTCGGTGTTAGATAGTTTCACACTCATAGAATAGATCACCTTTGGCGGTGTATAGATACATTTAAGCCTTTAGATCATATGCTTGATCTTGTTTCAAGAGGATCGATTTGTGAACCTCTTTATATTCATTATTTTCATAAATAGTGATTTTGGTCATAGGGCTTCACAATCTATATTGAGATAGATTGTGCAAAGTCTTATTAATTTCGTGTGTTGTGTTTCTGAGTCTTCCGTTGTTTCTGTCTTTTGAATGTTACTTTGAGTGTCACAACATTCAGTGTAACATTACTCTGATTTTACTAAACACAACTCCGTTCAACACACTTTTATATAAAATTATAGGCTCCTAAAATATTAAAAAAAAATTGGGCCTGAGTCGATCGACTCATTCGCCTCAAGAAAGGCGCGGCTCTGGATTATAAAGTCTTTGAAGTAGAGTAAATATTAGGAATGATTGATATATTTTCTTCAAAAAGACAAGTTACATTTTTTGTACGTGGCACACTGCACCAGGGTAAGAACAATCACAAACGACATAATTGACGTAAAATGACATGCCAATCCTTTTTGTCTAGGTATTCCAGTTTTGGTTTCCATCACAAGAATTTAAGTCGAAGTCCCAGTTCTTTTTTCCAACTACTCAGTTATTTCACAAAGAGAATTCTCTACAAGATTGAAAAAAGTTGAAAATGAGCTCAAAACTCAATAATTTTATATACACACACAAGGAAGGAAAAGATAAAATGGTAAGAGAGAATCTTACTTTCCACCTAAGGTAGATTGCGATTGCCTTGTGCTAAAATAACTCCAGCTTCTAGACAAACAAGTATTGTTAAGGTGCACATGAAAGTTGGAAATATATATAGAACACACTTTATTTATTGATTTACATGGATTTTCATAAACTCCGGCGCTGGAAACTATTGATGCAAATGTATATGGAACACACTCCTTCATTCGGGAATCTAATTCAGTTAATGTTCTGTGATGCATAACATTAAGGAGCTGCAATATATCGGAGGAAATTCCGCGTTATTTGGCAAATTTTTCAGCATTGAAGATTCTGTAAGTAACCCTTTATTTTTAGTTCCAATTTTCTTTTTAATTTGTATTTACGTTCCAGTTTACTTGTTTTTTATCCACACAATTTTAGTTGGTTGCATTTCAGAATTTTAAACATTGGGTCTTATTTCTGGATACCTTCAAATTTAGTAATATAGTGATTATTTTGCTCTTGAAACTCTTATAAATGCTTAATTATGATGTCTCCTGTCCTTTTTCTTTCTGTGTTCAGTTGATTGTTATAAAAACCTATTATGTATTTGCAGGGATCTGAGTTTCAACGGATTTGAAGGAGAGATTCCAAATCTGGATTTTCTAGTTAAAGCTAGAGAACATGTATGTAACTAGTAACTATTCGGTCTATAATTTCTCATGATTAAATTTACATCTTCATTTATTTTTACAGGATTAGGCATGGTAATTAAACATCACTTTGTTATAATTTTGTTTTCTTTAGTTGAACTACATGATAATCATGATTTTTGAATTAGGTATCTGACTAGTAACTCTCTCGGTTGGCCGATTCAAGATTGGATTAAAGATAGAGATCATAAACAATATGTCTATCACATCTCAATTTTTAGGCCAAATATGCATAAATTTAATAAGAATTTGCAGTGAAATATTATAATTAAATAAGAATTCAAAGATTCAAAATTTCTCATGGAGATGTGACTAAATTTTAAAATACAATTTAAATTTAAATGTTAATACTAATAAATCATCATGAAAACAATTTTCCTCAAGATACTTTCACTGTCCCTCCACCACACTCCTTCTTAATTTGAAAAATGTAAAATATATATGGTAAAATGAGCAAAACCACAAGCTCAGTGAGGTCACTTTGTCAAAACTAAATATAAAGTATAAACAAAATGAATAGCCACAAACAATTCATGTCAATTAATCATGTATAAACTTTTCATCATGCTCTTTAATTTAGGTTACACGGTTTTCCCAAGGATCTCTTGTTAGTCCCACTTGGTCCCCCTCAAAGACATCTTGTCAGTCCCGCCTTTCATAAATTTTCTTATAATGAATATTATTCTCTCATGTCATGTCATGCGCGGTAAATAAATCATTCATACAAAGAGTTGGTATGCTGTGAAACTTGTTCACTGTGAAACTGGTTTTTTTTTTACAGACATACACTTTAGTAATATAAGTCACACACTTTAGTAATATAAGTCACACACTTCAGTTATCACTACGACACTCTTTCCTATAATATAAGTCTCACCCTTCACTTTTATGAGTAATACTCTTTATAGTAAAAAGTCGCACACTTTACAGTAAAAAGTCACACACTTTAGTAATATAAGTCACACTCCTTAACCAGTTTCACCGTAAAACTTGTATTCACTATACTTTGCCTCATACAAAATATTCAGTAAAGACAAAGTAAATCACACCTTAAATCCATATCGTGGATGCAGATGCATGCAACGAAATTACTTTAATCCTTGTTGAGAAAAGAACTCCAGAGTTGTGAAAAGTATGAAATAATATTTTTCTGCGTGTTTTGATTTCAAAGGAAGAGATCTTTATTTATAGGGAGAAAAATATAATTTTGTTAATGAAAAATTGGAATTTGAATTTATCATGAAAATCTTGAGATTTAATTCTTGTAGATAGAGTCTATAATATCAAATCTAATAAACAAATATATAAGTTTAAAATAATAATAATCAATTAAATAAAAACAACAATGATGACAACTTTGTAAACTAAGATTGTTGTAGTTATTGATTTCAAAATTTGTTTCTAGGAACAAAAGATGTTTGGAGATATATATGAAATAAAAAATTCAAGGCGTGTGCTTTATTTTGAAAAGCAAACAAATCTTGTATTTATGAAAGAAAAATAAAGAATTTTATGGAGATAAATATTGAAGTCGAATCTCTTTAAAATTTTGTAAAGATTTCAGAAGAAGTTAAAGAAATTTCTAGAATTTTGATAAAAAATTCTTTTATAAATATTGAAAGATAGATTTGAATTTTAAAAATTATAACTGACTTGAAGTTTTCGGGGTGTTACAATGTGAATTTCTTGTTCCTGCAGCTTCAATAACCTAGTGAATCACTATTTCCGTTAATTCAATACTTGGTACTTCACTCTTCCTTTTTCACTAGTTAGTTGTCTTTATCCCTTTATTAGGGGTTTGTTTTAATTTTAATTTCTGATTTTTGTATTATGAGTTGTACAATTTCCGTATTGATCCGAAAAGCAAAAGAAAGGACCTTTAATCATTATTTTCAAGTGCTTCACATAAAATCTGAAAAATATTTTTTGGTTCTGTGCAGACACATTGATCTTAATTTCTTACAATAACCTTGATGAGAGCTACGTGCCAACAGTTTGTTCGGATACTTTGTAAGACATATTTTTCACTTGCTATACTACTAGCTCTGTTTATGCATTTTATTTTGATCATATTAAACGTGTTGGTGTCCCCCCACCCCCTTTGCAGAAACTTGTTCAGAAGCTATGGAGGGGAAAATGCTAGGTTAGTTGTTCATTTTCAAGTAACATAGATGACAATTAATTATGGCTGATTTAGTTAATGACTTTAACAACCCCCCCCCATTTGATACAAAGACCTTGTGAATGCCTGCATTCTTGTTCCAAAGGTGAGATATTAGCACTACTACACATTTGAGCTTGCACAGGTGCACTTGGACAGCCCTTTTTTCAAACAGCTCTCCAAGTAACAACTTGGAGAGCGATTTTATAAAAAAAAAAAAAAAAAAGACAGCGGTTTGAAACCGCTGTCCAAGAATAAACCTTGGACAGCGGTTTCAAAACCGCGGTCTATCACTGACTGCACAAATTTACTAACCGCTGTCTAAAAATAATTTGGACAGCGGTTAATAACCGCTGTCTTTTTTTTTTTATATATATATATGAACCGAGACCTAGCTCAGACTTCATTTCTTTCTCTCCAATTTCTTCTCCCCCCAAAATCGCCGCAAAAACCGAAGACCAAATCGCCGCCGTCGTCGGTTTCCCTTCAACCAAATCGCCGCCGTCGCCGTTGACCTGCTAGCCGCCGTCGTCGGCTTCTCCCTCTCCCCAAATCGTCATGCGCGCCCTCCCTCCCTCTCCTACCTACAGCTGCCTCCCTTGCCTCCCCTCCCTCCCTCCCCCTCCCCTCCCCCGCCCTCCCTCCTCCATAACACTTAGTTGGTACAATGGATTGTGCAATCTTTAATTTTACTTTTTTTTTCAAGCTTTAGCTTTATTCATATTGCATATTCCGTATTGAACATTATAAATATGATTATACTGATTGAATTGAACATTAATATATGAGTAAGTCAATATAACGTGTGTTAAAAAAAAATCAAATGAATAGGTCTTCCATGAAATATTTTATATGCAATATCTCATGATTATAAGAAAAGTGGGGCACAAAATAAATATAAATATAAAATGGGGCCTCAACTCAAGTCGTATTTCCATTGAATTTTTCAAGTTTTAGCTTTATTCATATTATATATGTTGCTCTTGTTGTTTTTTGAACTGCACTAATCTTGTTGTTTATAACACTAAGTTAATTTTGTTTATATTATATATGTTGCTCTTGTTTTTTAAATTTAAATATTATATTTTTTGCTCCATAACACTTAGTTGCTCTTGTTGTTTATATTACTGGTCTACTTCAGAAGACAATGTCATTCAAGCCTAATACACATGTGTTCATAGTATAAGAGTATGCTATCAACTGAAATTTTAATTTATAAGTAGATGATGCAGATGTAACTTATAAGTAAATGTATCATGTATCTTTTGCAGATAGTTCTTATCATGTATGAAACATCCGGTTGTGAATATTGTTTGTTTTTTGTTTATTAAATGTTGTTTCTTACGCTTTTACGGGATCATGTCTCAATACACATGTGTTCATAGTATAAAGAGTATGCTATCAACCTGAAATTTTAATTTATAAGTAGATGATCTTGAGATGTAACTTATAAGTAGATGTATCATGTATCTTTGCATAGATAGTTCTTATCATGTATGAAACATCCGGTTGTGAATATTGTTTGTTTTTTGTTTATTAAATGTTGTTTCTTACGCTTTTACGGGATCATGTCTCGTTTGCCATATCCCTGAGATGATGGAGATTACGATGGAGATCATGGCGCATATGATCATGGTGCATATGATGACTTGAGAGAGTGTGACACCGATGCTCCCACCACCACTAGCAAGACTCAGGGAGAAGCGCACTCGAGGTATAGTTACAATGTCATCTATTAAGAGAGCTCAGAATAGCAAGGGGAAAACACTTGTAATTTTATTACAATTGAACAGTTTGAAATCGATAAATATATTGATTGATCGTTGAACCTAATTAAATACTATGTTATTGCGATTTATCGTTCAATGAGTTTGGACAGCAATAGAAAAAGAGAGTGAATTGTTGTCCTTCTACATTGGAGAGCTTCTTTGTCAGAGCGTGATCCCTATCATCTTTGCCCGACCAACGAATAAGCGTAACCCCAAACCCGACTCCTTTGAAGGAAAAGATTATGGGACGAGCTTACGGTATGTTAATTATATATTTATTGAAAGTTGTAGTATGACCCTTAAATTTACTAAATTGTTATGTTATATGCGTATAGACTACCTTCAGAGGTCTTGACCTCACAAAGAAGAAGCAAATATTGTCGCAAGCTGGACTAATGGCCAAGAATTTCCGGACTTGGTTGAGAAGTAACACACGAGATCCGGAAATTGTTCTTTACTCGGCTAGTCCGCCTCCTGCGTATCAGAATAACCCTATGGTGGCTCCATACTGGGAGGAGTTTGTGAGCAGAGCAATGGAGGATGATTTCCAGGTAAAATTGATCAATGTCATTTCCTCAATTTCTAATGCCCTAAGTTTTTCAGTGTTTATCATATTTCTATTATACTGTAGGATCGAAGCAAAAAAAATCGCGTTCAAGCCAAGTCGATAGAGGCGCGATATCGTGGATCCAACAAAGGTTATGCACGAATAAGAGAAAATATGGTGAGATCAAAATCCTAACTTTTAATTTTTTTTTTATATATTCACTTTTAATATATCTAATAAAGGGACACGTTCATCACTATCGTAGAAAGAGGAAAGAAGAAAAGCTGGAGAGAGTGAGCCTATTGTTACCCATTTCGACTTATTTTAGACTACCAGAAAGGGTCGAGACGAGAATATTCACGATCCCAATGCACAACGCATCATCGAAGAAGTAATTTATCTTTCAATTACAAACTATTATTTATAAACAAATAATTAAATAATAATCTTTTGTTTTTGTCATTCAGAGGCGTCTATCTCGCACCATGACGCTTTGACGACATTCGCATGATCGTACGATGATCCGTTTGGGACGGGCTATGGGTTTCCGGAGCATCCCTACCGCTTCTGGAGTGTCGGATATGGTGTGGATGAAGCCATCTTTAGCAATGGCACCGGTCTTCAAGCCATGAATATGGTGGGTATACTAACGAAAACAGTTGCCAAGTTGGCTAAAGATGTGGAACGTTGAGGTCTCGAGAAAAGATCGAGCTACGGAATGTCGTCGAATGGAGCAAGATGTGAACATAGTGTCGCTAATGCTATGTTTTCGGCTAACCCTAGGGGATCGACTTTTATTGAGACACTTCAAAAACGTCTCACAGGTATCAGATATGCATGTCTCACATTTGTTTTAATTAAAGACTAGTGTATCAAAATTTTCTAACTAAATATCTTATTCGAACAGCCAACGACCTTTTGCTACCTGTATCTGGAGGATCCCGATCGGTTGGTGGCCACAGGCTCGTTGCACAGCTCCCATGGAATGATTCATGGTCATCCCATCACTCCTGGTTTTAAAGTGAGGGTCACACTCGATGTACCCGTGTCGGAGAGGAGGATTCGGTGGTGCAAAACCAATCGATGAAGTTGTCACGATCGGAACAAATGGTCGGGCACTTCATCGAATGGCGAAACTTGGTCTCTAGCACCATGAGGGTAAAATATTTGTTATTAAAGTTCATTATCTTATTTGTGGTTCTAAATAATATTGTAAATTAATTGTAGAATCTGCCGACCCCCACATGAGGCTAAATCGAGGGACTCCACTGCTCTAAGACTTGGTTATCCCATGACTGGAGACTTAGATCACGATGATCATTTACGTCTAGGGTGCACCGGATGGTATCGTCTAATGCTTTTCGATATCGTCCACGGTTCCCATGCTTGCTCACTTTCATCGAGAATACTTTCCAAGAATTAAATCGTTGAGGAACATGTCTTGTGAAAGTCTTGAATGACGAGTGGTTGAGTTCAACCACCATAGCCCTTTACCTCGGTATGTGTTTACTAATTCTCAATATTCACTTTACGTATAGTTTAATTTTCTTTTTAAATATTAATTAAGCGTATATATGTTGGTTAAAGATATTTGGGTGAGCTATATCTCTCCGAGAGATAACCGAGCAAGTGGAATGTACTCATTCGTCTCCCCCCAAGTGTCTTGCATAATGGGTGATAAGTGCAGACCATGGATGGGTTAGTTAATCACATCTTTGAATCTAACTGGGAGCGATCATCTCATTTTTTTTGGCCAACAAATGTGGGGTGAGTGATAAACATTTCATTAAAATTTGTATTCATGTTTATAATATTTGCACATATATATGCTAAATTTGCGATTAATTTTAATACTCTCAATATAATATAGAACCATTGGGTCCATTGGACACATGAATACATTAAGTGTGTATTTTATGGACCCACTTTCGTGATGGAGTTTATTCTAATCGCCGATCTCTCGTTTCATATATGGAAGCGTAAGTTCATTTTTAATATTCTATACAATGATTTGTTTTACTTTTTTAAATTATGCATATTTAATCTATTTTTATTTTTTAATTATAATAATAATAGTGTGATGACGATGTATCGAGTCGCCTTGATCGAGGCTCAAGATCCGGGTTCAATAAAGTGAACCGGATTAACATTAAGGTAAATTTAATTTAGTAAATTATCAAACTAATTAATAGAAACAAATCATAATTGTAATACGTTATTATATTGTTAATCAACAAGTTAGAGACAACGAGATAATGACCATTGTGGACATTTTGTTTGTTGCTTTATAGAAGATATAATCCGCGCTTCTATAAATCGAACATTTCTCCCAATGTAAGTCAATTATTGATTTATTTAAATTATTATTGATTGAATAAAAATTCATACTATATTGAATGATTAGTTTGTTTGCGGTTTGTATATGAACGTGAGCTCAAGTCTTACTCTAAGAAAAGATCGGAGAAATGGAAAAAAGCGATTGATTCGGGTACCTTTTTATAATCGTTTCTTATATTCATCTGATCAATATTGAGAGAATGTTGTTTGAAATATTGGTAGCATGTAATTAAATTATATATTTGTGATGATATATATTTCATGTTTTTGGTGTATTGGACGTATGTTTATGATTGTATGTTTATATATTTTCGATGTTTTAGTATATATATGTGGTTTATGGTTTTATTATAGGATTTTTGGTTTATGTTATATGGTATTGGGCGATATATAAGTTTTATTATATGGTATTGGACGATATATAAGTTTTATTATATGGTATTGGGCGTATATATAAGTTTTATTATATGGTATTGGGCGTATATAGTTTTATTATAGGATTTTTAAAATGTAAATTAATAATTAAAAAAAAAAAGATATTGGATGAATGGTTTTCAAATCATTGCCTATGTAAAATAAAAAAAATAAAAAAAAAAAATATATCATCTTGGACAATGATTTGATAACCATTGTCCCTGTCCAATATAAAACTTCAAAAGCGGTTAAAAACCGTTGTCCAAGTGCTTTTCTTGGACAACAGTTTTTTATCAGCTGTCCAAGCTTGGACAGCTGATGCTTGGAGAGCGGTTCCAAGGTCATTTTTCACAGCTGTCCAAGCCCAAATGTGTATTAGTGTAGAGTTCTGTCCAATAAAATAGAATATTGCACTAATCATGTTTTTTTTTCCTTTTTGAAGATTACTACTCATTCCATGTCAATTGTGGGGGAACAACAACTACAATTGGCAAAACAATTTATGAAGGGGGCGAAGGAACAACGGGTGCAGCAAAGTTCGTACATTCTAATGATAATTGGGGAACGAGCAGTACAGGAGCAGCTTTCAACTTTAACCCAGATTTAATGGTGTATATAGCGAAAAATCTGACTGTTATCGGACAAGGCAACGACTCTGAATTGTACACAACTGCTCGCCAATCTCCTCTTTCTCTGACATATTACAGACGCTACTTAGTAAATATACAATGTGACACTCCACTTTGCGTAGATAGTTTTCAGAGATAACCAGTCATTCCAAAGTCTTGGAAGACCGTTTTTTGATGTATATATCCAGGTACGGATGGTGAAAATTCTTTTTAAGTGTCTTGGTTAATTCAGGTTAATTCATTTCATTTTTTACTCTTACCAATTTAAAACAGAGCGAACTAAAGCTGAAGGATTTTAATATCCAGCAACAGGCAGGAGGAGTTGACAAAGTCACGATACAATCATTTAAAGCATTGGTGAAAAACATTACACTTGAGATACGCTTTCAATATACTGGAAAGGGAACAACATCTATCCTTCAATATGGAACATATGGTCCTCTGGTATCCGCTATTTTAGTGGAATCTGGTATGACTACCTGACTCTGTCTCACACACACTTTTGTGCCATATCTTTTTTATTATTCTTACTTGCATGCTGACTTTTTGTTTCCCCATATTTCTGCTATGTAGATTTCAAGCCTTCAAATCGGAAAATAAAGATTATTATCTCAGTAGGAGCAGCTCTGTTGGGTTTATTTATCGTTCTTGCAGTTATTGGTTATTGCCGGTGGAAAAATTACATTCAATGCAACATATCAAGAGAAAAAGGTCATGAACACACTATATAACTAGCACTCAGGCCGCGCCTTTTTGAGGCGAATGAGTCGATCGACTCAGGGACAATTTTTTTTTGATATGTTAGAGGCCCATAATTATATATATAATATATTATATATAATGACATTAGAAGTAGACATAATTATTACAGTGCCCAAGCGGATGCCGCTTGTGTTTGTTTTTGTTGAGGTTAAAGGTTCAGCAGCTGAACATAATATATATGGTTACTAGTTTATTACTCCCTCCATCCTATAGATGTTTACCCCTTTACTTTTGGCACGAGTTTTTGATTGGGATGGAGGGAGTAGTATTTAAAGTGATAAAGTGATTTTTGATTGAGGGTATTGTAGTTCTTTCTATTTTATTACTAAAGTAGATGTAATTTTTGGGTAAAAGTATTAATATGAGATGTAATTTTGATAGGAGAGTTTAGTCTTTTTTCTTTTACTATCTATATGTTCTCAAAAGTACACACTCCTCGACCCTCTCTACAAGTTCGGACTTTTAGATGAGATGGAATTCTTTCATACCCAATACTCATTAATAAAATTACCTATTTTTTTATTTTAAAAAAATTATGGGCTGTTGTAAGTCAAGGAGGTACTTGGGATAATTTATCTATCTCATCTAGTATCCTATCTTTTTTATTTATCTTTTATTTTATATGAATTTATGCCCTAGCATTGAAAATTTGCATGATAATATGTAAAAATGTGTTGGTGTTAAAGTAAAATTCTGGATCAGCTCAATTTTTTTTAAATAATGTGATTATAAAAAATATTGTGTGAACTCGAGTTCACGTTGAGGGTGGTGCCTTAACCTCCCGCGTGCATGTGAAACATTAGTCTCGATCAAATTGAGGTTTTGTATCTTGTTTTTGACAAAAATAAAATTTTAAATTACTGTCATAACTCCTTTAAAGAAACAACACTTACAATTTAGATTCTCAACCACAAATGAAATGCCACATTTAGGAGCTCGGTTGCTTCGCAATTCGGATAAAAAAGGAATTGCATGTGGTGTTGGAAGAGACGAGTGATATTTAGTAGGTAAACTAAATAGTAAAAAAAATCCTCATATGCCCCGAAAAGTAAGTGTTGTACTCGGCATTCATGTATCTATTTAAAGGAATTTTGTTTAAAACTCCCTATAGGTGGTAGGGGTTGGGTTATTGATGTGAGGTGGATGTTGTATAGATGAGGTTTTACCGTTAATTACAGTCTAAAAGTAATTTGTGTATATGTTTCATAGAAACGTGAAATCATAGTAGGCAATAAACTAACGGAAAGACACGGAAATATAGGCATGGTAATCTAGTGTTAGTTATTTAAAAAAAACAAGAATTTTTATAATTTGAAAGGCAATAAATGCAACTTTTAATCCCTTGTATATAATTTTAATAAATGCTCATTTATTAATATTTTCATTAAAAAAAAGTTAGTTGGAAGAAAAACCTAGCGCGATGAGCTAATACCCTATATCCTTACGTACTTTCTCACGAGTTTATATCCTTGAGTACGTATACTTTCTCATTAAAGTAAATAATAATAAAGTGGTTAAATATCTTTTTAATTTTAAAGGACAAAATTGTGTGCAACTTATGCACGGATATATATCTACGATCCGTACAATTTACCCGCTCCACTTTTTTCTTCTTATTTCTCCCTTTACAAGGTAATGTTTGGATTACTTTGAGAACTAATTAAGCGAAATAAAGTTGTTGCGTTGTAGATTTGTGGGTGAAACTAGTGCACAAAGACATTCAAAAAAAAAAAAGTTATCAATGCATTCGAGGTATTATTAAACAGTTTTGAATATATAAAATCTTATATTTGGTGAAATTTAGAGCTCGAGCTCAATCTGTACAAAATTTATAGATTTATCAAAATACTTTTGATGAGCTCGAGACGTGATAGATTAATTATCAAATAAACAAACATAAGTTTTGAAAATTTACAACATTTTAAATAAATTTAAAAAATAATACTCCCCCGGTACCATAATAACTTCCACACTTTTCGTATTCGGACATCCTAAAATATCTTGCACACCGTATGAGTTAAGTCTTCCACTCTACCCCTATAATATTACACAAAATGACAATATGTTTGGGCCACACATGAACACCCTACAATTCCTTTTTTTACTTTATACATAATGATTTATAAAATTATCCCTCAAAAGCATACTCATTAGTCATTACTCTATTTTCTTATTTTGTGTGTCAGTTAAGCGGTGCAAGTTAATCTAGGATGGAAGGAATACGTATTTCGAATAAGGGAGTGTATAAAGTAATTCGCATAGTTATTGTTAAACAAACCTCATGATTTAGGTAAGCTACGAATCAATCACGAAATTAATCTAAATTACCACACGAGTTCTAAATATTTACCCAAACTACAGTGTTCATTTGATAATTTTGGAAGACATGCGAACTATGTGGTTCGTTTCTTAATTTATCCAAACCACGTTAAATGTTTAGTATTTTGAATATATCTAAAGGAGTGATCATAATTTATGCAGAGAGTAAAGCACACTTTGCTTTCCTCTTTGGAAAATAAGCATATTATTAAAAGTAAAAGAAAACAAAAGGAGACAAGAAGAGAAGAAGCCCAAAAGTGACCCCCAGAAAAAATAGCAAATTTTTGGCCCAAAAGTGACCAAATGATTAAAACAGTTCAAAGATTACGAAAAAAACTGCCAGAATGGCATAACACTAAGATAAAGGGACTATCAAGCACCAAAATCAGCCAACGTCAAATCCTGCTTGAGTGCCCTGTGAACCCACCAAGGCGTTCTTTCTAGCCTTAAACCTTGTGTTATATTCTTCCCCTCTCTTGAATTCCTCCTTTCTTGTCTGCTTCTGCTTGGCTCGTATCGTTTTCCCCAGAGGATCCTTCACAGCCCCTTACCCCCTGAAACTTGTAGGTAGCTTTGTTCTGCCGTTGGGAGCGTCGTTGTTGAAAAGGAACCAGCCTCCAACTCTTGTTTAATGTTCGATCAAGTTCTTGGGAAAGACTTAATGACAGATACATACATTTCAAGATTGCAACTTACTAATAGGTACAATATAATTGAATACATGTAGGTATATTTGCACTTTCACATATAATTTTAAATATATATATATATATATATACAATTTTGTTTGTACCTATTAGTAACTTGCTTCAAAAATTCGTATCTATTAGTAATTTTTCCAAGTTGTTGATCACATATTCTCAAGTGCACGCACATGAATCTTGATTCAATATAAATGAACTAATGTTCTAGACGAGTCGTTAATATTATGAGAAATTTTAATCCTTTGGAGTAATCTGGAGTTTTCACAGTTACCCTCAACATCCAAGGAATCATCATCAGTATAAGAGAGAAGCAAAGTCTATATCATTAAGAATGATGAAACAAATATTACATTTGCCATTTCGTCCAAACTTGAAGTCAATAGTCAAATCATTTTTAATTTAATAGATTTAAAATAACAAACCAACTAAACAATAGTGAACATGTTATGATAATCCCAATGTTACCAAAGTGCCTTCATTCTTCTCTGGGAATCCTGGAGAATATTCAAGTTCATCCTCGACAGCTAGTCGAATATGACGTCAGCAAACTTAGAAACTTTCTCATATTCAAGTATTTCGTAAATCAACAATATCCTATCTTTTTTCGTGAAATCAATCCTCATCAGACATAATTCCACCATATTTGCAAGTAAAAACCTCACAAGCATCAACTCAGTTTCGTCTCCTGCAAAATTCTCGATATCAACTGATTTTACTGAAAGAAAACCACCCATGTTTCCATACTCCACTAAAGAATTCTCACTCACCACCTGACGAGCTCTCCTTCGTTGAATCTATCAAAAAGAAGAAGAAAAAAAATCCTACTTATAAAATGCGAAAAACAAAGTAAATCATCAAACACATCAGATGTAAAAATCAGCTTATTTACCTTTAGGACAATATTAAGCTGAAAGAGGTTCGGACATCTTGAAACCAACAGCATCAACACTGTAAGATGATCCATGATCTGCCAAAACTCTATTTCCAATCTCGAAATAACATGGAATTCAGTAGGAGTTGCTTGCTTCAACATTGCATGAGCCATTGAGAGATACTGAAGAAAATAGAAACCAATTACAATTTATGATATATATAAGGGGAAATAATTTTTTTAGTCTTGTAAGTTGCCCATTCCTTTTATTTTAGTCCTGTCGACTTTCACAAATTAATAGTCCTGCAACTTTCAGTCTTTCGACATTTTGGTCCGGTAACTGGCTATAAGATGGTGCCAGATGTTTCATTTGGTTTAGCTAATTACCGGACCAAAATGACAAAAAAGTGTAAGTTAAAAGACTAGTTTCAAATCACAAAGTCACAGGACTGAAATCAATATAATGGTAACATACAGGATTAAAAATAAAAAATTTCCCTATATATATTATGCAGTATATAAATCATGTGTGGTGCCTATATTACCTCAATAAGTCAATGGCTTAGCGAAACACAAACAATCTTGAAAAGATCTCTCATCACTTTAATCAGTGGTAGAATCAGCTGATTGGTGCTTCCACTCACCACAAAACCCTCTCTGCCAGAAATAACAAATTGCAACCCTCTCGAATGTACATCTAAAGTACTATTCTCTCCAACGTTGTTGATAAATATAAAGTTAGAAAGACAAGGAGATTGAATCTTTAGAACACAACTATATATACATAGGCAGCACATTATGAACTCTTCCAAATTCCCAGACGAAATACGAATATCTCTTTTGGTCTCGAGATAATAGTAGAACATGGATACCTTCCTGAGAGCGGGAAGATTTGAGAATAGAACAGCGTCCGAGCTTTGCCTAGCTAACATCAAGAACTTCAGCTTTAACTTCCGGAGATTGGAAAGTGCATAATTTTCTGAAGTGAAGACAAGGTCTTCTATAGCCAGCTCTAATTTTACGAGAGTGCTGCATGAGAACAAATTACCGGGAAGCTCGTTTTCTTTAATTTTCCCATAAAGAACAAGCTTTTGAACACTATGTATTATGGCAAATCTATCCCACTCAGACTTGATAGGAACTTTACAATCGAAAAGAGGCCAGAGCCACAATTCGAGTGTTGTAACATCTGAGTCATCGTGACGAGCAATTGTTCGATCCACGAAGTCGACAAAAAAAAGTGACTTGTTTTTAGTTTCGGGAAACTGAGATTAATCGAATGAAAGACGGGATACGGAACAAAATGCGCTTCTCAATAATTTGGAGAGTAAGCCTACCCTTGCAGCATCAATAGTACTGGGAAGAAGGGACAAAATCTGGCTTCGAGTTTCTTGAGGCAAAGTGCTCAGCCTGTCACCATCTTTAACAATTCGACTTTTACTTGACGAAGATCCAGATTTGGCGACCTCTTTAGCCATTTATTTCATGTATGATAAAAAAATCGATACATCCAGTGTTAGTGAAATCCATATATAGAATCCAGAATTGAAAAAAGTGATAATGTAATTATTAATCTCATTTTATACACTTGAAAAAGATTTCTTCATATGATGTTGTTAAGTTGGGATAGAATCCAAAATATGGCCCATAATTTTTTACATTTTTCAAAATAGTCCCAAAAAAGTTTGATGTACGAAGTTGATCCCAATTTTTTCGCGAATTGTACCATTTTCATCTCAAATCCGCTGGAATTGATGAAACAACATCATTTTTTCCATGCATTTCAGCTGAAAATCTCCAAATTGAATGCTCATGTAAGGCACATGACGAAAAATGACGTCGTTTCGTCAATTACGGGGAATTTTGGATGAAAATGGTACGATTCGCGTAAAATTGAGACCAATTTCGTACATCAAACTTTTCTGGGACCATTTTGAAAAAAAGTAAAAAATTATGGGACTATTTTGAGTTCTACCCCTGTTAAGTCTAACATGTTCAACAATATGTAAAATTGTACTCTAAGATAAAGCAGTACAGTAAACCAGTCACAAGATATCAGCTTGCATTAATTTCACAATAATAACATGATCCAGGTAACAAGATAATAATACATACACATTTACATCCTAAAATTTCAGATATCAGTTTGTAACTGCAAACAATTCACATGCCAAGAATTTCACCGAATTTAAGTGTTCACGTATAGAAGGAAATAACGCATGATTTGTAGAACATATCTCTCATCCTTTTACCTTCATTATGGAAGCAAAATATAAAATTTTCATCCTTCTGATTTTTACGAATGAAATTTTTTGTCCCACACGGAGTTCGAACCTGCGTTGTCGGGGACTTCTCCCCATCACCACAGGCCTTACCACTTGGCTATGCCCTTGGGACTTTATTATTTATTCTTGCACAACATTAAATATGTGTAAATATGTTTTAAGAACCACATATTTATTCTTGTAGATGTTTCATCACAAGTCACCCACCAATGATATGCATATCATATTCCCATGGACTGTTTTAATACCAATTTCACTTTGAACAACTAAGACCATAGATCAAAGTTTTTTCATCACTAGCATAAGTATTTAATTATTGTATCAAAATAAGGTTATCGTTTTAAGGATAGGGATTTTGATGCAATTGAAGAAAAAAAAAACAAATTGGAATATTTAATATGCAATTTTAATTGCATTTTAGTGATGTTACCCAATTGAATTTAATATTCTATTTTTAATAGATTCCACGTTCCCTATTTGATTGAATAAGTGTTTTAATTGTTCCAGCGTCACTGACTCATCCAAGTCCTAATAATTGATTTTTTTCCTCTAATGTATTCAATGTTTATTTTGGTTTTAAATTATGAACTTGGAAATAAAATGTAGGGAAGAGATGATTGATGACATCACTGTCCCAATAATTGGAATATTTAATATGCATTTTTAATTGCATTTTGATACTATATGTTTTAGTTGGTGTTTGTGTCATTACTCTTATTTGAATGCTCTTCTTTTTAATGAAAATGTGTTATAGATGGCTACAATGATATGTTTTACTATTTAAATGGCATGAGGATGAATAATTTCCATTTATACAACAGAGAGTATTCCACCCTATGTATTATAAGGTTGAAAGGCTATTAATAATGGGAGAGAAATATGGTCTTATGTGTTTACTTGGTTGACTTTTGCTTGGTTTAGGTACTTGCAAATTTATACCTTCAGATTGATCAAAGAAGCGGAGTGATTAGTTAGATCACTCATAAAGTCCATCCCAATTGATTTTTTTTGGTTTTTGATATACAAGAGGTCATGATGAAAATTTTAAATTAAAATAAAAATTTGCATTCATTTCATTCACGAAAGACAAAATAGCAAACCTCATTTCATTGTTATATTGTGCCTTTAGAATGAGATTAGTGATACTCATGCATGAAAATTAGAGAAAATCCTACACGTATACGCAACAAAGATTCATACCAATTAATTTAGGTCAGGAGATTCGACAATCAAGAGATTTTATTGCACACAATGCATGTAAAATGCTCGGCAATTTTTCACAAATATATTGGAATTGCAACGGCTCAATATTCTTCTTAATCTTTATTTGGCAACACGCCAAAATTAAATTTCATTATATAGAGACTCATAAGCATATTTACATATGGTTCTCCAAGGTCTTTTAACATTTTCAATATACAACCACTTAAAGAAGTATCCAAAAGTGCAACAAAGATTAAATTCTTGATTTGAAAATTTCCCATTAATACTTAATAGAAGTACGTACGAGGTATATGATTAACCTAATCGAAAAGGAAAAACTAAAAGGGTACAAGGAGATGAAGTACGAAGTGTGCCCCCAAGGCAAGACTTCATTAAGTCCCAAAGGCTGCTATAAGAAACAATCAGCCTTGATGACCAAGACTAGAGAACCAATAGACTTAAGATTGAAGGTTGTTAGCAACTGATCCATTATGGAGATGACACGTGGCTGTAGACAGATAGTGTCAAGCAAGGACTAAAGCAACAAACTGAAAATGTCCAAAAAGACAACAGTTATGGTACATTGCATTAAATGCAATATAGCCAGTATGCACAAAATCTTTTGGAGGCATGCAAGGAGTAGGGGTTTTCTTCCTCCAGCAGGAAAACACTAAACCTAGCATTATAAATAGAGAGGAAGATAGCTGAGAGAGTACACCAAGCATGCAAGCAACCAAGACCACAGTTTGAATCTCTCAAGCAAGCATGAAACTGCTCAAGCCTTCCTTGCGTGCTGCAGCAGATCACCAAAGCCTAAGCTATTCAAGTTTAGTGTTGATTCTTAGATTAGAGAATCTTGTTTTATTTTTTCACCTACTTTGTGTAGAGACTTCTGAGTAAGCTAGGATCTGAGTGATTTTTCTTGTGAGTAGCGAGGGAACAAGTTGCGTACTCTTGCTTATAAGATTCCACTACTTGAGTGAAAATTCTAAGTGAGTTCATGAAGTAAGGGAGAACGGTTTTCAGCTAGAGAATAAGATTTTTGTTATCTGTAAATCTGAATCTAGTGGATTTGACACCTTAAGTGGGTATAACAAATGATGTAGAAAGATTACTAAAACCTTCAAATCTTGATTACGGAACCAGCCAAAGGCCCCTTGTGAAATTGAGGAATGAGGTGAATGAGCCCTCGAAATAGGGTAATCAATTGATGCTACAATGAGGGATTTCACATTAACTACTCCACAAGCAATTTGAAGGAAATGAGAGCATATGGTATTTGGGTTGTCAGCACTATAAAATTCAAAATAACAACCCAATTCAAGCAAGTCCTCCCCACCCCCACCCCCAATTCTAATTACGTTTTATTTTAAAGTTTTTTTTTTTTTTTTTTTTTTTGCAAATTAGTAGTCATTTTTGCTATAACTTTCAAGTTATCCCTATCCAAAAAAATCTCCTACTCCAACTTAACATTGGTAGTTGTTTCATGCTTTATTTGAAGGTGTAGGTCACATTATTCAGTTGTTTCTTAATTTTGACAGGAAATCTCATAACGTTACTTAATTAGAATCCAAAAGAGACTCAATAGTTATTAAGAAGAAATGAATTAATGAACATTTTAGATACTCTTAATTGTGATGTAATTTGTAACTAAAGTCCATCTTATATTTGATGACACTAGATATTGTCTTTTCATGAAAATGATTTGTAATCATTAAATTTCAAAAACTAAATTACACAATACAAACTTGTGTGTATTATTAATAAGTTGGTACCTATATATAAAGTAACACATGGTCCCAAACAAAGCCCAGAGCTTGGTTTGATAAATTTAGTATGACATTAGAGATACTTCTTTCAAGCAATGTAAAATGAATCACATCTGTGTTTTTGAGGCATCGTTCGAATGGGATTGTCCTCCTCATTATGTGACATCCTTGTATCTGACAGTGATATACAAGAAATTGATGAGACTAAAGAATACTTTTAAAAACATTTTGTTACTAAAGATATGGGACGCCCTAAGTATTTTTTAAGAATTGAATTGCTCACAGTAAGTCTAGCATTTGTTTATCTTAGCAGAAGTACACTAAAACTTACTCAAAGAATGGGATTGCTAGGAATGAAGCTAGTTTAAACTCCTATGAATATCTAGGATGATAGTGGAGAATTCTTTGAGGATAAAGCAATGTATAGACGGATGGTTGGGAAACTCATCTACTTGACTGTTGCGAGGTCTAACATCTCCTTTGCAGTTGGAGTGGTCAGTGTTTTATGGGTAGGCCCACCTAGAAAGATCATTGGGATGCTACAACCACAATTCTTAAGTATGTCAAGAAAGTTCCAGGGAAAAAGTTGTCATTTAAGGAACATGATCATCTCAAGATTGAAGGTTATTATGATGCTAACTATGCTAGGTCGAAGATTGACAAACGATCGACTTTTGGATACTGCACTTATGTGGGGGGAAAATTAGTAATCTTGCGGAGTAAGAAACAAAATAGTCTTACTAAATCTTTTGTTGAGGCTTAGTATATAGCTATGGCTCATACTGCTACTGAGATGATTTGGGTTAAGAATCTTCTGGAGAAATTGGGGTTCACTTACAAGGAACCTTTGGTTTATGTATTGTGATAACCAAATGGCTATTCACATCGCAAATAATCTTGTATTTCATGTGAGGACTAAACATATTGAGGTTGACTGCCACTATATCCGCGAGTGTGTAACAAGCTAGAAAATTGTCACTTCGTTTGCTTCTTCGTCCAACCAAATACTTATGTCTTCACTAAACCATTACGAGAAAAAAGTTTCTCAAAATTTTGTGATAAGCTAGAAATGATTGATATATATGCTCCAGCTTGAGGGGAGTGTTGAGGAGTTTACATATATTCCTTATATATTTAAATTTTCCTTATAACTAGGTTTTTCATAATTGATAAGATTGTAACATAGTTTCTACTCCCAATATATATGGGTGACTCTCTACTTTTTGAGTATATAAAAAATATGAATTTCATACCTCTTTGATATTTTTCTTGAACAGAAGCACAAACACACCCAAAAAAATCCATATACAACTCCTAATGAGTGTGCACACTTATGCATAGATGTGGATGCTAAAGTGAAAATTTAGGCTTTAAGAATGGAGGTGGTTGCATGTGTTTAGTTTCTATTCTAAACTACTGTCTTTCCTTTGTTTCACATTACTTCACACTTTGTAGTGGATTTATTAGTTCATGTTTTAGTACAAATTTATTTGCACTTTATAGCCCAATTACCAAGATATGGTATATATATATATATATCACCCAATGCATTTGAAAAGAAAATTACATATTTACAATTTAGATGTTTTCAGTTTCAACCATAGAAGATTATCAAGCATAAAATGTGTAAACAGTAAACACTTTATCAAATAAAAAGTTATATGCATTAAACTAGCATTCAACTATATAAGGTTCAAATTTGACACTCATTAATCTCCTTTCACTTCTTCTTAAAGTTGGGTATAATGATACAAAACATTTTTAGCATCCAAAACAACTTATCTTATACTTTTAACAGCCAAAAGAACTTTCATATCATGATTATTAAAATATTTATGCAAATAAATGTCAATTTATTGTATTAGGCATATTCTAAAGTAGCTAGTATTAGAAAATAAGTAATTACCATGAATGATATAATCAAGTTTCCATTATTTCCTATTATAAAATACATTTAAATTAGTAAAACAAGAATATTGCACATCATATCAGATAGCAGGCTTAGGTCTCCCCCCCCCCCCAAAACAATCTTGTTGATCATTATTTTTTCTCAGATAAATTATGCCCTTTCAAAAATTTCATGCAACCATTTATGTAATTGTTTTATGTGGGATTTATTAAACAACCACCTAATTTAGCAACAACTAATTTTACATTTCTGGAGGAATTTATTTTCTATAATTTAAACACATTCAATTCTTGACTTTCAAATGATAAAATTTATTGGCCTTAACACATTAATTGTATTAAGAAAGAGAGAATCAAGCGAAATTGTTATATGTATTGACATGAAAAACTTATAGATATCAATAAAAATATTATAAACTAATAAAAGTATTCAAAACACTGCAAAGGAAAGTTCACAAGAATTCAAATTACAAAACAAGATATGAAAACAACAATATAGGTTGGATGACATCTGAAAATGAGAGACTGGATTACTTAAGTATCAATCAATCTTCAACAAAAAGTAAAAAAACTAGAAATAAAAAGGCACCTTTTGCAAACTTGAACAGACACAGTAGGAAAAGCAAAGATGGACTAACACGTCTTCAAGAAACTTCACCAGGAAAAGTAGCAAGAACCCAGGTACAACCTAATGTATCATGAAGAAAGATTCGCTCAAGACCAATTAACTACACGTAAGTGATTACAAGGAAAATCATATAATGTGAATTGCTATAACGGGAAGGCAATATAATGTTAAATAACCTAATTAAGCAAAATATAAAATGCAAATAACCAAATTAATGTACCTTCCATATCACTCCAAAATTTAAAAATAATTACTAACTAAGGACTATGCTAATTATTACAGAATCCAAGAGAGACTGAATAACATAAGTATTAATCAATCTTCAATAGAAAGTAAAGAAGCTAGAAATAAAAAGATACCTTTTGCATACTTCACGGTAGGGAAAACAAAGATGGACTAACACGTCTTGAAGAAACTTCACCAGGAAAAAGTAGCAACAATCCAGACACAACTAATGTATCATGAAGAAATATTCACTCAAGACAAAATTCACCATAAGTGATTACAAGGAAAATCTTATAATGTGAATTGCTATAACGGGAAGGCAATATAATGTGAAATAGCCTAATAAAGCAAAATTTAAAATGTAAATAACTGAATTAATGTACCTTCCATATCACTCTAAAATTTAAAAACAATTAGTAACTAAGGATCATGCTAATTATTACAGAATCCAAAAGAGACTAAATAACATAAGTATCAATCAATCTTCAACAGAAAGTAAAGAAGCTAAAAATAAAAAGGCTCCTTTTGCAAACTTGAGCAGTCACGGTAGGGAAAGCAAAGATGGACTAACATGTCTTGAAAAAACTCCACCAGGAAAAGTAGCAAGAACCCAAGTACAATCTAATGTATCATGAAGAAATATTCGCTCAAGACAAAATTAACCATAAGTGATTACAAGGAAAATCATATAATGTGAACTGCTATAACGGGAATATAATATAATGTTAAATAACCTAATTAAGCAAAATATAAAATGTAAATGACCGAATTAATGTACCTTCCATATCACTCTAAAGTTTAAAAATAATTAGTAACTAAGGACCATGCTAATTATTACAGAATCCAAGAGATACTGAATAACATAAGTATCAATCAATTTTCAATAGAAAGTAAAGAAGCTAGAAATAAAAAGGCACCTTTTGCAAACTTGAACAGTCACTGTAGGGAAAGCAAAGATGGACTAACACGTCTTGAAAAAACTTCACCAGGAAAAATAGCAAGAGTCCAGGTACAATCTAATATATCATGAAAAAAGATTCGCTCAAGACAAAATTAACCATAAGTGATTACAAGGAAAATCATATAATGTGATTTGCTATAACGGGAAGACAATATAATGTTTAATAACCTAATTAAGTAAAATATAAAATGCAAATAATCGAATTAATGTACCTTCCATATCACTCTAAAATTTAAAAATAATTAGTAAATAAGGACCATGTTAATTATTACCAAATTCAAAAAAAGACTGTGCAACCCCTCCCACCCCACCCAACCCCCCAATTTTTTTTTACTAAAATACCCTTCTTAGAAAAAACCCTAGCTTCTCCATCCCCACCTTCATTCCCTATTGCCGCCCACCCCAAGACAACAACAACAACTCTCCTCCCATGTGTCGTTCGCCTTGTCAGCTCTTTAAATTCAAAATTTTAATTCAATCCAAGCAAACCCATATATTGTCCATTGCTATAACAGGAAGCATATAATGTAAATAACCCAATCAAGCAAATCATATAATGCAAATAACCAAGAAGATTAAATGTACCTTCCTTATAACTCTAAAACCTTACAAGAATTAGTAACTTGTTTTTGAATTACTTTAATTTTGTTTTAGCTATTGTGCCCAAACTTCCTCTGAATATCCAATTAGGTAAATACAAAAACAAATTTGAAGAGATTGTAGCGTACGCAAGCTACTGAAATAGATCAGATATTTTGGTAAGGTAAATAATAATGGAGAATAGGAAGGAAGAAAAAGATAGAACATAATAGAGAGAAGAGAGAGAAATGAGGGAGAATATTGGGGGCAAAATTGTCTGATACTTTTATTTTATCGGTACCCCTCTTTGTAACAGCTGGAGGGACCAAAAGTTTTTAGTGCAAATACAATGACATAAGGGACTGAAATGAAATACCTAACTGATTGCAAGCTTAAAATGCAAATAAATAAACTTAAAAGATAGCAAGTAATCAGTGGACACGTTTAAGGCTTGATGTAAAGTTGACCCTTTAAATAGTGTTCGATTGCATATAAATCCCAGTCTGGTACAACATTTGAAACTTCTCCTTTTACCCTTACTCTTCTTCTTCTTCTCCATAGCCATTTCTTCTCCAACCACGATACAAACTTCTTCATCAAAGAACCTCAAATTGCTTTTCGTTCGTTGTTTGTCGCTGCCTTCTCGGTAGTGCTTGGCCAGGGTATTGCTTTGGATGCGGAGATTCTTGCGGGTATGCATGGGGTTGTCTTTGCTAGAGCCATTGGTTGGACAAACCTTTGGATTGAATCTGATAGCAAAATTGCAGTCAAGGTCCTTATCACTTAACCGTTCAACCAAAGTGGTTAAACATCCATTTAATTGTTCGGACAAGGTGACCAAACACCCATAACATTGTCTGAACCCATTTTTTTTCCTTTATACAAATATGGTACCTTTTGCCAGAAACTAGAGAAAATGAGTAACAGCAAATTGTATCCTTGTTAACCCATTCCACACAAACTGAACCTCAACTTATAAATCTTATGAAGTCACCTATATGGATTTTTTTTTTTTTTAAATAACTGAATCCAAAAAATCTTCCACATTCTTGGGGTATATGGAGAATAATGGATCACTCGCTATAAAATTTAATTTAGTTTCTCATGCAAAGATTATTACCATTTAAACTCGCCCTTTATAATTTAAGCCCAAAGATATGGTATGTCACATTACATATATTTGATCAAAGCTAACTAGTTCCATAGGATTGTCGTGACACCTTGTCTTAATGTAATACGCTTCGCAAATATTTTGCGATGTCAAAAATTTAAAACTAATAGACCTAACGTTGTATGGTGGAAGAAGTATATGTGTCTTACCCTTATTACCTCGTATGTAGAACATGATAAGTTCATCATCTTCTCCCAAAGTTGTTTTGAAGTGTCCACTTTATGTAATTTCTTCTGGAGAAACATGATTTTACTCAATAATTTTCAACTGAGAAGGAACATACAAAAGACAACAATCAAAATGAATTTATCATAAAGTTCATAACAGAAAATTAATATCACTAGAGCGACAAGTTAATTCCTTGAGTACAAAGGATCTAAGAACTACTTTTATCCTACCGAAGCCCTTTGTTCCTTTGGAATGTAGTTGTTTTTTTTTTTTTTTTTTGCAAAATCTAGAAGAAAGGAGTCACGGTAAATTATTTTATTTTTAACCCATTCCGTACAAACTGAATCTCAAATCATAGCATATCTAGCACATAAATCCGACAGGGATCTAAACACACAAGCAAAGCAAAAGGCAGAAATTTATTAGGCTAGTTACTTCTAAATAACTGCAATAACTGTCAGGTTGTTCACATTTTTCTTCAGCTGAGATAAATACTATTCATGCGCCCAAAAAAAAGAAGAAAATCATACTTTGAAGCAACTTATTGGCATCAAACTTCTATTAGTCAGGTTGAAAAGAAAAACATTCTAGTGACTAGTAGAAAATTTAAATATTGATAGTGCGGATTCACAAATTGATTGTGTATATTATTGATGAGTTTTTACTTTTTGAAGTCTTCTACCTTTATCATTTTCCCTAGCAACAAATTTATTTGAGCACAAAAAGGCTCAAGCATTCATTTTTGCAAGATGAAAGCTAGGTATGACATTGCTTCATCAATGTTTACATCAAGTATAGGAACACTATTTATTCGGATTTTTGAAAATATATCATTATGCTAGAAAGTGCACACAAATGCAGTTGTCATTTCATCTTAACAAGATCACATGGTAGAAGAAAATTTAACCATATTACATATACTGAAAAAAGGTACACTGAAATTCGTACCATTTTGAAGATAATCAAATGATATTGGTTGAAGAAGACAATGTTTGTGGCCTCGTTTCGAGGAATTCCTATTTTAATATATTATGCATTTTAGTTTCATATTGTCTTAACTCTATTAATAGACAAGAAGTAGACAAAGTTCATACCTTGTATACAGATCCAAAACCACCTTCCCCAATTTTGTTAGTAGAATCAAAGTTATTTGTGGCAGCTTTGATTTGTCTGTATGTAAAAAAATCTTGTACGTAAATCCAATCCTCTTAATTCTACAATAATGAATTGATTTTAGATACTATATCAGCTGCAATCTAAACAACAGTGGTATATATGCATCTTCAAAGCCATTACTGAAGGCCGTGTGTTTATAAATATTAATGAAAAAAAAATGAATTTTTTTATACATCTTGTTAATGTAGGGCAACTTCGCCAAGGATGGTGGTAGGACACCTGGTAAATCTTGTCCGTTAAGAAGACTGTTGTCAAAGAAAAAATGTCTTTTGTCAGTAAAACATAGAAAAGATTTGATATTAAATCGCACGTATAGAATCTGTGAGAAATATTGATTATTATGCAGGGCCAATCCTATGAATTGTAGAGCTTGAGTCAACTTTAAAATTGAGTCATTTTCAGCAGCTGAACATAATATATATGGTTACTAATTTATTACTCCCTCCGTCCCATAATTGTTTACACCTTTATTTTTGGCACGAGTTTTTGATTGGGATGAAGAGAGTAGTATTTAAAGTGATAAAGTGGTTTTTGATTGAGGGTATTGTAGTTTTTTTTCTATTTTATTACTAAAGTAGATGTAATTTTTGTGTAAAAGTAATGATATGAGATGTAATTTTGAGATATTGTGGCGGACCATTTTTTGAAAGGGTTAAACAACTACGGGACGGAGGTAGTAATTAATATAAACATGAAATGTGAACGTGCGAACCGTGCATGAAACGTGCATGTACAAACCATGCACGAAATCTATACGAAATGTGCACATAAAGATCTTGCACAAAATTTACACGGTATGTGCGCGTACGACAGATCGTGCACGAAATGTGCAAATATTATTATACTCTAGCTACTAATTAAACACATATATATGCACAATCATTACATGTGAATATATCAATAAAAATATGCAACACACATTATATTATATATTAAAAGACAAAATTTTAAAGTTGACTCAAACTCCACAATGCATAGATCGGCCCTGCTAGCACTTTCCTAGTTTTTGAATAAGAGTAAATTTCAACAAGACGTAAAGATATTGGAGTAGTTCATAATATAAGTTTTTTTCCATAATGTATAAGTTCAATACCATTATTTCACATTCTTCTCACCTTAAATTTAATATATATATATATATAATAGTATAACATGAAAAATTATTAAAAAAATTCGTCAAAATTATTTTTAAATCGGGAATTTCTTTTAGAATAAATAATAATAAATAATATTGGATAGTATTCCCTCAGTCCTAACATTATTTGAACATTTGTCTTATTTGGACGTCCCAACATTACTTAAACACTCTCAAAATAGAAACAAATATAATATTAATACACTCACAACACCCTTATTTTATTTCACTCAAACCTATTAAAACCTACTTTACTTGGTTTGCGAGTTATTTCCAGTGTTCAAGTCATCTTGGGACGGAGGGAGTATACATTATATAAATTTGAGAATATAATCAACCAAAATTGAAAAAAAAAATATTTATAACAAACATTAATAAATAATGGAATATGATTTTAATTAAATCCTTACAATATAATTTTTGACAAATATTATCTGATTTTTTTTTTTATTGAAAGGAATATTATCTGATAATTGATTGCTATAAAAAAAAATTTAAAATTTTTAGTATATAATTTATGATAAATGAGATACAGAAACATGTAGTCATAAAATAAGATATGGTCATAAAATAAATATAGAAATATTAAACAGTTGATACTAATCCTACTAAAATAGACTCATCAAATAGATGTACTCTCGCTAAACATTTTTTCATAATCTAGATATATTGAATTAAATATTGACATCTTTTAATATATCAAATTAATCTCATCACCTAATTTCATAGAGAAGATTATTTACTTAATGAGTTAAGGATTCAATCTCATTTCCCTTTACATACATACACATATATAACATATGATTTTGTTCATCTATATATAGACATTCATCGGCTGAGATTTGGTTCTCTGAAGGTGTTCCCAAACAACGCACGGACTCAGTTAATAAAAATATATATATATATATATATTATGATAATACACATTATTTTCTCAATCCATTCAATTAAATTTATCACCAAACACAATTAAAAAAGTAAACAAAAACAAAAAGACTCATCCAATACATTTGGTAATTGGTATGTACAATAAATACACCCCCAACTGTGTGAATCAATGAAGAGGCGCCGGAAGATTCAGATCTAACTCAAATGGCATCTTCATGGAGCCTCCACCGTCACGGGACAACTTTTAAAAATCGATGTTTAAAATTTGGAATTTTGAATAGTGTGATGGCAGATTTACAGGTGTTGTAATTGTGATTTTTTAAAATTGGATTTACATTTCAAAATTTGAATCCTAGTTTTTGAAACCCAAAATATCACTATTTTTCTACAAGTTTGAACTTTTAGATGAGATTGAATTATTTGGTGGTATCATAGTCTTTTGGATGGGAGAATTCTCTTTTAGAAGGCCAATACGAATCCCTTACTCCACTTTTATATTTTGTCTCGTTTTTCACTACTTTTAGATGAGATTGAATTTTTTAGTGGTATCAGAGTCTTTTGGATAAGATGAAATTCTCTTATAGAAGACCAATACGGATTCCTTACTCCACTGTTGTATTTCATCTCGTTTTTCACTACTTTTAATATATGAAATGTATAATTAATGATATTGCAAATCATTTAATGATACATGTCATTTTCCACCACCTCTTTATCTGCTCATTATTACTCTCTCCGTACTTATTTTGTTTGCCTATTTCATATTTAATTCGTGTTTTAGCGAGCGAGTTGTTTATTAGTATTTGAAATAATAAAGTGACTTTAAGAAAGTGTAGCTAGGATTGATGAGGGACGGGACTATCATACTTCACCTGAAAAATCTCTTTATCATTTTAAATACTAATAAACAACTCGCTCGCTAAAACACGAGATGAACAGTGAAATGGGCGGGATTTAAATCAAAAAGGTCTCATAACTTTGTATCTTTATTGAAAAGGTCCCGTATATATCACTTGTTTCAATTTAGTCCCGTATGTATTCAATTTGTACCGATTTAGTCCCAAATCATTAGAGACCAGTCAAACCAGCAAAAAACGACGTCGATTTTGGCGCCTGTGATACACAATTTGGGACTAAATCGGCGCGTGATACAGTTTTTTTCGATCAAAATTAGGGATGTGTGTATCACACGCCCCTAAAATGACGTCGTTTTGGTGTAGTTTGACCGATCTCCGGTGATTTGGGACTAAATCGGCATAAATTGAAAACATACGGGACTAAATTGAAACATGTGATATATACGAGACCTTTTCAATAAAGGTGCAAAGTTACATAACCATTTTGATTTAAATCCCGAAATGGGCAAACAAAATCTGGACGGAAGGAGTATCTATTTTGCATTTGATATATGTGTGAGTAGATGAATTTCAATAATTTCTCGCTGGCCGTGGCTTTGCTAATCATAATATAATTCAAATTTTAATATAAGAACGTAAGCTAGGGGAATGTCAATGCAACAATTTTTTTATTAATTCATCTATATACCTGGATTGCTAGCTTCTCTGAAAGAATCCAGTCTCATCTAAAAGTCCAAATTTATAATTAAAGTGATGTAAAATTAATTTATTTATTTAATTTTCCTAACACTCCTTTTCACTCGTGGGTTTAATTCTCTAACTTCATTATTGGAAGGAGACTCATCTAGTAGATAATTTAATATGGGTGGAGTTGCTTTCAGCGGGAATCGAACTCAGGACGTGCTCGTGAGCCTGGAGGCTCTGATACCATGAAAGAATTATGTCTCGTCTAAAATTTCAAACTTATAGAGAAGTGTGAAATTAATTAGTTTATTTAATCTCCCTAACATTCTCCATGGGGTATGTATACGAAGTGGCTGTTAGTGTTAATGAGGCACCTAAACATTCAATGAAGCATGCAACTATTGAATATTTGTGGAGTTATAACATTTGGTTTGATGGCGAATTTCCTTTGTGCCTTGAATATATGTAATGAGAGTAAGTTTTGAAACTTGTTCATTATATAAAATTTATATCATTTTTTGAAAAAAGACAATTTTATTAGAAAAGAGAGCATCAGGAATGCCCAAGAGATACAAGATACAAAACAACGAAAGGTTTACAACTCGAAAACTAGCAGAAACATAGATTTGGATCTCTCATCTATTCGTTTGTCGAGTTCCAACTATTTATCCTATTCTTTGCCTTTAACCAAAAAAAGGTCGAAATACATATCTTTGAGAAAATGTCCAGATCTTCCACTTTGGAGCCTTTGAAAATCACCGAGTTGCGCGGACGTCCAGATATTCCACACAGTTAATTTCTTGCCAAATTGTCGACCATTCCTCTCCTTGGATCCGCAAGATTGCAATGAGTGTAGTAGTGCCCCATTTTGCAATCAGAGTTTATAACAACTTTGCCTAGCCAACAATACACTTTTTTTCCAAATATCTTTGGCCACATGACAATTAAAAAGAGATGGTCGGTATCTTCGTCCAACGCCAAACAAAATTGACACTTATAAATTGATATTATAGGATTAAATGTAAAGGATCGTATTAATTTATAAATGTAATAATATTAATTTCATATTATAAACAAGTTTCATAGGAAATTTTGTGAAGTATTAATTATTCAATCGGATAATTTGCTTTATAGAGTAACAATGATATTCTTGCCTTACTTTCCAGGGCAATCTCGATGTCGACTTGGGCGAAGCCTTGGAGAATGTTATCATTGAAGGAGATGCTAAGAGGGTGGCTGATGCGATAAATAGTGGCGAACTTTATAATTCAGTTTTTGGCGACTTTATTTGGGTTTGTAATCAACATTTGTCGCATGATAGTCATATTCGTATTGTTTTTCTCAAAAGAGATGTCAACATGTTGGCTCACTATATAACGAGATCTTCTATTCGATACGGGAATCTCATTGTTGGTCTGGCCCTCCGAATTTTGTGGACGGGCTTTCCTACATTTATTGTCTTTGCAATAATATGCATTATTGCACTAAAAAAATCAACCAGAAATAGATAATGATACAAAATACCAAATAAAGA
Source organism: Stenogyne calaminthoides (assembly GCA_037126765.1). NCBI lineage: Eukaryota > Viridiplantae > Streptophyta > Magnoliopsida > Lamiales > Lamiaceae > Stenogyne > Stenogyne calaminthoides. The sequence continues at coordinate 3,667,585 of JBBCBC010000013.1, forward strand.
AAAAAAGAGAAAAATAATTTCAGTAGAATTCAACCTGTGAACACTCCAAATGCTTACATAACAAGTGCTAAGTTCTATTTTATTTTTTATTTTAAAAGCAATAAAAAATGTCTTGTCAATTGCATTTTCTCAGAGTCACAATCAAACACCTCATCTTCTTTCCGGTTGTTTCCTTGCAATTGCAGTTCTGACCAATTCCGTCTCTTCAATTCTTGAGTTATACAACTTTGATGAATGGGTGAACTTAATTAGCATACCAAATATTAATATTACCTTCTATTTTCCGGCAAAGAAACGAATCTGGGCCGTTCAACCTTTAGATCTCAATCTGAGACGCGAACGTCTCAAAATATCTCAAACCAAGAGATCCCATCAAAAGTGTTGCAAAAAATCACCCGAAATCCAAATTCAAGCCGAAGAAATCAACAATGGAAAAACACATTAGTTTTCTTTTCAGCTTCTTTTGCTTCATCAACAGCTTGAGTTGCCGCTGGTTCTTGTTTAGCCATGTTGACTCCCAAAGAAGCAGTTTCAACTCAAACTGTGGTTGAAGTTGAAAAGGCAATATAGGAGTTGACAAAATATTTGTTCAATTAATGAACATTTTAAGGGCCATGTACACTAACAGATTGAAAATTTAATTGTTATCAGAGCCAACTAATATCTTTCTCCATTGTTGATTTCTTCAGCTTGGATATGGATTCTCGTGATTTTTGCAACGTTTTATATTGGATCTCTTGATTTGAGATATTTGAGAGAGGTTTCCACAAAATCAATGTTTTACTAGACAATAAGTAAACAATATCTAGCATAGACGAATAATCCATGTTATCTGAGGAGCAATATTCAAGGAAATATAATTTCATAAAAAACAAAACAACGGTACACCAAAAAAAAAAAGTGAAAAATCCTCTACCGAGGTTGCTTTCTCTGAGATGTGAATCATTATATAGGAATGCAGTTCCACAAAAACAAATCGTTACAAAAAACTGATAGATGCAAATTAAAGAGATTTCCTCTTATAAGCATCAATTGAGAGTTGTCTCAAATAAAGCAAAAGAGATCCATATAGAGCAAACAAAGGAAAGGAAATTCAAAAGCAAAAAAAAAAAAAAAAAGAGATATAAAATGAGAAAAAATGAAGTGTAAGAAATGGAGCGTAGTTGAGTATTTGAACATTCCAGAATTGGGTGGTGAGCTTTTGGATAAGTTTTCACAGTCACTGACAATTCTTCTAGATTTTTAAGTGAAGAAAACAGGCATTTTCCCAGTTTGCCTATTTTTTTTCTTTTTTACGTTTTTATTCTATTTTTGCGCGTTTGAACTCCGAACCTTGTGTTTCCTTTTAGGGTAAATTCTATTATCATTTTTAGACTTTAACGAAGCTGAAACTTCCAAATTTGGAAGTGTGATTTTTCTTAAACAGCTTTTAGGGTTTCCGATTTGCTTTTAAATCCGTAAATCATTCGATAAATGTATTAAATCCTTTCTTAACTCGTTTAATCACTTTAAAACGTCTAGAATCAGTCTTTTCGTTAAGCTCCGTTTTTGGGATTTCTTGCTCCAAATGTTTTTTACGCGTTTTTAATGTAAAAAATAACTATTGATTGGGGTTTAAGGAACATCTCTAAACCACAACTAAATAATGCAGTGTATAAACCATCTATGGCAGATTTGGAGTAGTTTAATTCATGCTCTTCGATGCCTCAAATAATTTTCTTATTACAAAGTGTAAAGAATAGGCGTAAAACCGTTTTAACACATTTTAAATTTATACCAAACTTCCGTCCAAAAGATTTCCAAAAAATTCTTGTCGAATGCATTTTTCTTCAAAGATTATGCCCTGGCCTAAACTTAAAATTCCAACTAAAATAATTTTGCTTTGAAATGTATATTCCCAAAATTAGCAGTTAGACATCTTATAACATATATTTTCAAGATAGTTGGAATGCTGTGAAACTTGTTCACCGTGAAACTGGTTTTTTTTTACAGACATACACTTTAGTAATATAAGTCACACACTTCAGTTATCACTACGACACTTTTTGCTATAATATAAGTCACACCCTTCACTTTTATGAGTAATACACTTTACAGTAAAAAGTCACACAATTTACAGTAAAAAGTCACACAAATATAAGTCATACTCCTTAACCAATTTCACCGTAAAACTTGTTCACACTATACTTTGCCTTTTCAAGAATATAACAAGACCAAAAACATCAGAACATTCATTCCTCAAATTACCTATTTATTTTCATCAATTCTTTATTTTCTTGTAGTGTGTATGTATATTATTTTTAAAATAAACATGTATATTTTTTTCCGCTCACAATCACACATCCTAGTAGATAGTTGCGCACTTGTATATAAAAAGAGCAACGTATAGTGTGAACAAGTTTTACGGTGAAACTGGTTAAGGAGTCTGACTTATATTACTAAAGTGTGTGACTTTTTACTGTAAAGTGTGTGACTTTTTACTATAAAGAGTATTACTCATAAAAGTGAAGGGTGTGACTTATATTATAGCAAAGAGTGTTGTAGTGATAACTGAAATGTGTGACTTATATTACTAAAGTGTGTGACTTATATTACTAAAGTGTATGTCTGTAAAAAAAAAAAATCAGTTTCATGTTAACAAGTTTCACAGCATACCAACTCTATAAAAAGTCAAAAAAAAAAAAACTAGGTTTGATATCTATTTTGCAAATGCATCCCTCTAGGTAGTCAGGTTTGCATATAGAGGCCTCAAATTAATAAATTAGCGAATGTGAACAATTCTGGAATGTTCATTAAGTCCCTATAAAAAGGGGAAGAAAACCTAGAGGGCTCAACAACAGCGCCGCTCTTCCCTAATAAAATTCCACATCCAAATTCCTCCCTCCTTCAAGGTACATCTCATTTGGTCTTTACCATTTTTACTTTTTTATTTTTTTAATTTTTAATCTCAATTTTATTTTGTCACCGGTGTTTCCGATGTCTTAGCTAGGTATGGCTAAGAGAAAGAGAAAAAGGATTCTAATGTTACAAGGAGATCTATTGATTTAGATCTTCAAATTCAGTCAGGTGATATTTTTTTAACCTGCTGATTTGGTTTATTTGCCCTATTGTACTGTGTATTATTTTTCATATTTTTAGTTGATATTTTTAATCGTTTTTTTTTAATATTTTTTTTTTATTTTCTTGTGCAGAATACCTACCATTTTATACCTAACTTAGCACTTGCAACATTGAGTATATTCGCCGATGATTTTGATATGTGGGTGCGTTTTGCCGTTGAAAATGAAGTGGAAGAGTTGAACTTACACTTGAGGTGTAAAGGGGAAGATATATTCAAGACTCCGCCCGCAGTGCCTAAACTCGTGTTCATCGCTAAGAAAATTATCACTTGTGTGTTTGTAGCACAATAACTTTGTTAATCGGCCTCTGATACCATGAAAAAATTTATCTCATCTAAAAGTTCTAAAAGTTCGAACTTGAAGGTGTAGAATTAATTCGTTTATTTTACTTATCACTTGAGTATTTGTAGCACAATAACTTTGTTAATCGGGCTCTGATACCATGAAAGAATTTCGTCTCATCTAAAAGTCTGAATTTGTAGAGAGGTGTGGAATTAATTCATTTATTTAATTTTTCTAACGGAAGTGTTCGTTGTTGAGCATCAAATGAAATTATTTTTCTCTATATTTTTCATTGGTATATCAGATTCCCAGTTATGATTTATGTATGTGAAATAAAAATGCAGTCTTGTTGTATAAATACGCAATGGTTAATTTGTTGCTTCGTCTGCTTCTGTGTGTCACAATTAACAAATTAATTTAAAAACAACTTATATTGACAATCTTATGATATTATAAACAATAAAATTTTAATTTATTTGAAATCATTTCGTGGATCTCATTTCCTCCAAACCAATCAACTTTCCACGAATTAAAAGATGAATTAACCCTTGTTGTGGTTGCAAATAATTTTAAAAAAAATATATATCAATTCAAAGAAAGAGTAATCTGAATAAATCAATAAAAACTAAATAACATCTGAAAAATACTAAGAAATATTAATTAAATCTTAAAAAAAATATAATAAACTAATATAACATGAATTATTATTACTAATTTTGTATTAAAATATATATTAATTAATTAAATAATCTTGACGTAAAAAGTAGAATAATTCATAATTAATCATTCTTAGAAAATTTAGAGATAAGGGAATCACTTTTTATTCAGTAGAACCAAACAATAATAATAATTAATCATTCTTAGAAAATTTAGGTAAATAATAATAAATTTTATTTGCCTTCAAAAAAGAAAAGGGATGGCACAATAAATGAGACTTTAATGTATCTTCAATTTTTTTCTCTACTTTACACCAAAGTTCCAATCTATTGTTTTTTTTAGAATTCTGCCTTGTGGGGTTTAGTAAAATTAAGGCACTAGCTATCTTTACACCAAAACTAGGATTATGAAGATTTCAGAATTGGGTGGTGAGGTGTTGGATAAGTTTTCAAAGTCAGTGACACGTCATCAATGTATGAATTGGTTGGGTAACCCCAATATTAGGCTAAAACTGTGACGCATGGTACTTTTTATTTGTAGTCTTGCTAAGTTAGTCTATAAGTTAAGTGGAGAGATATTTGCCATATTTACGAGGGAGGGGGGAATGAAATAGGAATTAAGTAGAGTGGTGGAGAATGGTGAGAATACTAGTCTTTGGTTCGACTTATGTACACCTTTTTGTGTGAGTTTTGGTAGGTTATTTAGACTGAGTGATAAAAGGAAGCAAAAATCAGTGATGCAGGTTATTGGAGAGTGAGGGTTGGGTTTGAAATTTGAGTTGGAGTTGTAATTTGAGAGCGAGAGAAGAGTCTAGTCAAAATAATCTTTTATCTTGCATCAACAGGTACAAAATTGAAGAGTCGAAGAAGGACGTTTGGTGCTGGAATCCGGGAAAGAATGGATGTTTTTCGACTAAGGAAGCATACTCACACCTATTCGAGTCAAATAATGAAGATGTAGACACCACATAGAAAGCGGCTTTCAAGACCATTTGGACAAGCTTTGCACCTAAACGTGTTCAGACAATTGTGTGGAAGATCTTGAAGATATGTCTCGCCTTTTCTTCGACTGTAAGTTCAAATTAGAATTATGGAGTAATATCTACAAATGGGCAGGAGTTAACATGGTCACTCATTCGATCCGTTCGTCAACTTCCTGCAACACGGTCAGGGACGGACCCAGAAATTTCACCCGGGGGGCCAATTTATAACATAGTGTAGTTAAATGCACTTTCGAATTTTTTATATATTTCCGAAAATTATTTGGACTAAATATATATTTTTATATTAACAGAGTCAAATACATTTATATATATATATATATATATATATATATATATATATTTAAAATGTGAATTATACATATTTCTTTCTCTATTTCGCTACTCCTTCCTCACATAAAGGATAATAAGAAAATTTATATGGGAAAAGAAGGCATACTTTGAAATGAACCAAAAACTCTAACCTTATCAAGTTAACAATAAATAATTAATAGAGACAAAAATTCATACGAGACGGTTTCATACATGAGATATGGTACAACCTAACACAAATATTACTCATCCTTTCAAAATATTAAAACGTTAATACACAATTTATGCTCCGTCTCATTGTGAGACCGTCTCACACAAATGTGTTTCAATTATAAATATATATATATATATATATAAAGTTTAAGTGGGGCCACGGGGCCCATTGACCCCCTTGGCCCCTACGTACGTCCGTCTCTGAACACGGTGATATGTTCGAACCAAGAACACAAGGTAACATTGCTCCAACCCTTTGAATAGCTACGATTTGGTCTATTTGGAAAACAAGAAATGAGAAGATTTTTGAGGATATAAATCCGGAAGTGAGGAAATTATTGGAGGAGGTAAAAGTAAGAACTTGGTCATGGCTAGTGGCGAAAAATGTGAAGGCTTCAAACCTTCAATTCTCAAAATGGCGCAATAATCCTTGAAATTAGTTCATCGCCTTGATGTAATTGGAGTAACTTTCTTTAACTTCATTTTTTTGCAAAGAGTTGAGTTGGCACCTTATTTTACTTTTACAATGTAGAGGCGGACGAGTACCACCTGTACACAATTTTCTTCTTAATGAATTTTTTTTGGCCGTTAAAAAAAAAAAAAAAGTTTTTGTGATACCTCATTTTGTTGTAATAAAAATTATCTCGTAATTTTTGCGCCGCGCCCTAACATTTGCATATAAATTAAGTTGGGTTTGCATTTAATCAAATGTTATGTACATGCACGTATTACGTACCGTGTACGTACTTACAAGTGGGTATTTGTATCTAGAAAATATTGTGCATGTTAACTTAGGAAATATTCGTAGAGAGACGACCTGTTTGCTGATTTATAAAACTTATTTATGTATTGAAAATGAGTCGTCGAACTTCGTAATACATTATACGTAAAAGTTAAAATCAGTGTAATTAGTGCAAACCTCGATTCGAAAGTTCAATTTATGGAAACTTTCCTCACAAGTATGGCGTCCAAATTAAACAACTTTCCGGTTTTCTTGGTTATCTGAGTTAATTAGTGTTTTTGCTATGCGTTAAAAGTCATATGAAAGCGTACGAGTGTACGAGTGTTTTATGGAGTCTGATTCCAATACGTGCTGCGCCAACAATCGAAATCAACAAAAGGTGTTCAAAACATTGTGGAAAAGTCATGCCCCGAGACGAGTACAAGCCATTGTTTGGAAAATTCTTCATCAAAGAGTTCCTACGAAAGTTAGTTTGAAGTGTTAGAAATATTCAATTACACGAATATATATATAATACATAAACATCCTAGATGCGGAAATTCTAGGACAACAACATGCTCAATCATCAAGGATTAGTGGATATAGTGAAATACTTGGATCCATAGCAATATTAGGGATAGGAAAAGCCTCACCAATGCAACGTGATCGATGGGGTGGTTTTATGGCCTTCCTCAACTAAATCTCCGTATGGGTCCTTCGTTTCCCCTCTTGATGGGGAGAGTAGAAAATTGTATGCGATTTAGTGTATTGGGGGTCATAACCATGATGCTCTTTATATAGTACTCAATTAGGGTTCCCATAATCCCCATAATTAAGTCCTACTTGGTATCTACTCATAATTCCATATCAATTTCAATTCAATAGTCAATGGTACCATAATTAAATCAATCAATTAAGACTAATTATAATTATAAATGGCTAATATAATTGCATAAATATGTGGCCCATATATAGGAAATAATAATTTCCTAAAAATCTCCCACTTGGGCTACATATTAACCTTAAGCATTATATTTCCTTATGTGCACAACTTTATGACATTCATTGTTTGACCATTGCCTTACAATCTCGTCCATCTCCTATACTACAAATGAGACTATCACAATTTTCATCACATCATATATTGTGACTAAACCATGATAATCATCATACTAGTCCACTCAACGACATAGATCAAATATGGTGAGCAGCATGGAAATTTCATGCAATGTGATCTTAATCATGCCTATTTCCAAACCGACCCAATCAGAAGCCATTATTGAGATCAACATATGCAATGTAAAACACCACATACAAAACACATAATGAGTTCAGAAATAACATAGCCATCAACTTTATTCTGCAAAAAAAAAAAAAAGGACTGAAGAAAGTACATAGAACATTAACTCCCACTAAACTAAGGTAAACTTTTGAATAACACCCATATGAGCAGTATGCTCGTGAAACAGTTTTGGTGTTACTGCCTTAGTTAAGGGATCCGGCATAGAATCCGTCCTAATATGTTATATGGAAATTTGTTTATTCTGAACTCTCTCCTTAACAACAAGAAACTTAATTTCGATGAACTTCGACTTTACTGAGCTCCTGTTGTTATTCGAGTAAAGAACGGTTTAGCTATTGTCACAATAAATCCTTAGCGGTCGTTCAATGTCATCAACCACACGCAGCCCAGTGACAAAATTCCGCAGCCATATTCCATGGTTGGATGTCTCATAACATGCAATGGACTCCGCAGCCATGGTGGATGAGGCTACGAGAGTCTGCTTAACAGACTTCCATGAGATAGCTCCACCGGCTAATGTAAAGACATATCTAGATGTGGAGCACTTGCTATCTTGACATCCAGCAAAATTGGAGTCAAAATACCCCATGATCTCCAAATTGTCTGATCTCCTCTTTTTTCTTTCAAAATCATTATCAGGGCACTGCTTGAGACTAAACTTGTCTCCTTTAGCGACAGGGGTATCCGAAGGTTTACAGTCTTTCATGCCAAATCTACTCAAAACCTTATCGATATTAGCCCTTTTGCGATAATCCAAGAATACCTTGAGAACGATCTCTAAGTATTTAGATTCCTAATACAAAAGAGGCTTCACCAAGATCTTTCATCTCGAATTTCTTCGTCAGAAATCTCTTAGTTTCGCACAATAAGTTTATATCGCTACTAGCAAGTAGAATATCATCGACGTATAAAACCAAGAAAATGTATTTACTCCCACTAAACATGTGATATACACAATCGTCAACGACATTCACCTCGAAACCATATGAAGTAATGACTTGATGAAATTTGTGATACCATTGACGGGATGCTTTTTTAAGCCCATAGATGGATCTCCGGATACAAAGTTTTCCGGCTGCACCATATAGATTGTTTCTTCAATGTCACCATTGAGAAACGCAGTCTTTACATCCATCTGGTGTAGCTCGAGATCAAAATGAGCTACCAGTGCCATAATAGTTCTAAAAGAGTCCTTCGATGATACTGGAGAGAAGTCTTTTTATAGTCAATGCCCTCCTTTTGAGTAAAGCCTTTGGCGACCAGACGAGCCTTATATCTTTCGACATTGCCCTTTGAATCCCTCTTGGTTTTAAATATCCATTTACAACCAATGGGTTTCACACCTTCAGGCAATTTGACAAGATCCCAAATGTCATTGTCACTCATAGACTTCATCTCATCCTTCATGGCATCAATCCACTTTTGAGAGTTAGAACTACATTTGGCTTGTGCAAAGGTGATTGGATCATCCTCTGTCAAACCTATGCCATCCTTATGTTCTTGGAGAAATACTACATAATCATCTGAAATTGCACTTCTCCTTTCTCTAGTGGATCGCCTTAATGGCACCTCTTGAGGTTGATGAGTTTGTACTTCAGCTAATGGAGGAAGAATCTCATTGTTGTCTTGATTTGGAATGACGTTAGGAACATCATTCTCTACCACCGAATGACATTAGGAACATCATTCTCTTCCATTGAATTATGTTTTTGAGCGACAATAGGTATAGAAACCATATCACTTTGCCAATAATGTATTCCTCCTCAAAGACAACATCCCTTATGATCTCTTCCTTCCCAAACTCAACATCCTCAAGAAATCTAGCATTTCCCGTTTCAAAAAAGGTTCTTGATGTGGGATCATAAAATTTATACCCCCGAGAATACTCAGGATAACCAACAAAGTAACAGCTAACTGTTCTTGAATCCAATTTTCCTTCATGCGGCCTGTAAGGTCGCGCCTCAGCTGGACAACCCCAGATGTGCAAGTGCATAATACTAGGTTTCTTGCCCATGAAAACTTCATAGGGGGTTTTGGTAACTGCTTTGCTAGGTACCCTATTGAGAATATGTACTGCAGTCTTCAAAGCTTCTCCCCAAAGTGACTCTGACAAGGATGAATGATAAATCATACTCCTTACCATATCCTTAAGAGTTCGGTTTCATCGTTCGGCAACACCATTCATGCTGGGGGATCCCGGCATTGTGTATTGCAGAACAATTCCACACTCTTTGAGGAAAAGTGTGAAGGGCCCGGGACGCTGTTCTCCTGATCCATCATATCGTCTGTAGTATTCACCACCACGATCCGATCTAACAACCTTAATTTTCTTTCCAAGTCGAAGTTCAACTTCGGCTTTGAAAGACTTGAAAACGTCCAAAGATTGGGATTTCTCATGTATCAAATATAGGTAGCCAAATCTAGAGTAATCGTCTATGAACGTAATGAAGTATCGTTGTCCATTCCAAGATGTTGTAGGGAATGGACCACAGATATCAGTGTGAATAAGTTCTAAGACATCCTTAGCTCTTTCGGCACCTAATTTTCTCACTTTTGTTAGTTTCACTTTGATACATTCAACACAGATTTGAAAATCTGTCAAATCTAGGGGATCAAGGATTCAATCTAACACAAGCCTTTGCTTTCTCTGTTTAGAGATATGCCCTAAACGCTTGTGCCACAAAATGGCAGAATCCTCACCGAATTTCCTTTTTGTACCTTTAGAACTTGTTTGTAGTATAATGTTATGGGAAGTAACAATATCAAGTGTATATAGGTTATCAATCAAGGAACCAGTACCAATAAGATTTGAATTTTGAAAGAGGTTAACTTTATTATCTCCAAAAGAACAAGAAAAACCCAATTTGTCCAAACAGGAAATAGAAATTAAGTTCCGTCTAAATGAAGGTACAACGAATGTCTCAAACAAATCCAAATAAAAACCAGTCCTTAAATGCAATCTAAAAGTCCCTATAGCCTCTACTGCAACTTTATTGCCATCGCCCACATAGATGAATCTTTCAGCATCACTTGGCGGTCGGCTCCACAGGCAACCCTGCAAAGACATACTTATGTGAGTAGTAGCACCAGAATCTACCCACCAAGTATCTTTGGGTACAAAAGATAAATTCACTTCAGAACAAATAAAACTTAGAGGTGTACCCTTCTTAACACGCCATGCACCGTACTTGGGGCATTCTTTCTTCATATGCCCAGGCTTCTTACAAAAGAAGCAATTTTGTTCATCAATCTTTTGCTTCTTTTGTTGAGAAGATCCCTCTGCAGTACCCTTAGCTCTCTTTGTCTTCTTTTTCTGAGAGTTAAATGCCAAGTGAGCACTTTCAGTCTTATCTCTTTGTTGCCTCTCTTCTTCTTGCACACAGTGAGATATAAGCTCATTAAGGGACCACTTATCCTTTTGAGTGTTATAACTCACTTTGAATTGCCCAAAGTGTGCAAGAAGCGAGATCAAAACCAAATGCACGAGCAAGTCCTCAGACAGCTCTAACTTTAGTGCTTTTAGTTTTGATGCGAGATTAGACATCTCCATAATATACTCCCTTATGTTCCCTTTGCCCTTGTACTTCATGGAAACGAGTGACGCCAAATGTCTACTACCTCGACTTTTTTTTCTTTTTGAAGTTGCTCAATGGACTCAAGGAACTTTTAGCATTTTCACTCTCAAGAATAGAGCCCCGAAATGCTTCCTGAATGGATCGCCTCATGATCATCAAACTCATTCGGTTAGATCGATCCCATTTCTCAATTTTGACCTCTTTCGGGTCTTCCTCAGTAGGAATGGGTCGATCGTAATCAAGAGCCGGTCGAAAATCCATACAATCGAAACAATCTCTAAGTTCTCTTTCCAAATTTTGAAATTGGTCCCACTCGGCTTTGGGATGTTATTGACTTGAGCGGACACATTATTAAAGTTGAAAGTAAACAGTAAACCGAAGAGAGAACAATTATAAGTATACTCACATAAACTTATATGTCATACAACGAATAAGACATGTATGAATAAATAAATAATTGGGGACCCAAGCAAGATACCGAGCACAACATTAACCTCCGTCAAAGGACAGAAAGTTAATTGTAAGTGGTACTCTTGGTGCAATGATCAAGCGCTAATAATAAATTCGGTCAAACAAAAATCTGTCGAAGGACGGACTAATGTTCACATGAAAAATAAAAGTAAATTATTACGTGCTTATCATCACAGATGTATTGTCATTCGGCCAAGTTGCGTCAAACCGAAGGGCCGATCACAAAGCGCATAAATAACTTTACATCAACATCGATATAATTTTAATAAAATCGCTCTCGACAACAGAGGTTGCGAAGGCTACTTGTTGTTTTGATTGATTAAATTAAAAATTATTAGACAAAAAAAATATATTAATTGAATTTAATCAAACAACACAATTGTCATGTCCCCAATTTAATTTAATTAAAGTCTAGAAACCAAATTAAACTTTAATTAATAATAGCGTTTACTCGCCCACTTAATCATCAAAAAAATGAATCATCATTTATTTAACAAAAAAAGGAACAGTAGTAGTAATGCTTCAAAATTCCAAAAGCACCTTAATTAATAAACCAATCTCAATCCTTAACCAAAATTTTTTTTTTTTAATCAATCATAGCAACTTCCAAATAGAGAACAATTGAAGGAATAACAAATCAATTGTTTTCAGAACAATACAATTTGAATAGCGCTGATGCGCTAATGTCCTAATTGAAAAAGTCCTTCCAGAACACCATAGTATTTAATTAAATAAACAATTGAACCGCACACATCTTAAATTAATACACAAAATTGAGTGCCGCATGCGTAACAATAATCGATTCTTAAACCAAGCATATATATTCCTTAAACCAAGCACATACAATAATCGATTAAAATCTCAAAATCCTAATTTCAGAAATATTAAGAATTATAAAATTCTTCTCAAAATTTCAGAAAATCAATAGATTCAATAAATTAATAAACAATCCATAAATTCCAATAATAAAACAGTGATGACTGCTCTGATACCACTTGTTAGAAATATTCAATTACACGAATATATATATAATACATAAACATTTTAAAAACATTTTGTTACTAAAGATATGGGACGCCCTAAGTATTTTTTAAGAATTGAATTGCTCACAGTAAGTCTAGCATTTGTTTATCTTAACAGAAGTACACTAAAACTTACTCAAAGAATGGGATTGCTAGGAATGAAGCTAATTTAAACTCCTATGAATATCTAGGATGATAGTGGAGAATTCTTTGAGGATAAAGCAATGTATAGACGGATGGTTGGGAAACTCATCTACTTGACTGTTGCGAGGTCTAACATCTCCTTTGCAGTTGGAGTGGTCAGTGTTTTATGGGTAGGCCAACCTAGAAAGATCATTGGGATGCTACAACCACAATTCTTAAGTATGTCAAGAAAGTTCCAGGGAAAAATTTGTCATTTAAGGAACATGATCATCTCAAGATTGAAGGTTATTCTGATGCTAACTATGCTAGGTCGAAGATTGACAAGCGATCGACTTTTGGATACTGCACTTATGTGGGGGGAAAATTAGTAATCTTGTGGAGTAAGAAACAAAATAGTCTTACTAAATCTTTTGTTGAGGCTTAGTATAAAGCTATGGCTCATACTGCTAGTGGGATGATTTGGGTTAAGAATCTTCGGGAGAAATTGGGGTTCACTTACAAGGAACCTTTGGTTTATGTATTGTGATAACCAAATGGCTATTCACATCGCAAATAATCTTGTATTTCATGTGAGGACTAAACATATTGAGGTTGACTGCCACTATATCCGCGAGTGTGTAACAAGCTAGAAAATTGTCACTTCGTTTGCTTCTTCGTCCAACCAAATACTGATGTCTTCACTAAACCATTACGAGAAAAAAGTTTCTCAAAATTTTGTGATAAGCTAGAAATGATTGATATATATGCTCCAGCTTGAGGGGAGTGTTGAGGAGTTTACATATATTCCTTATATATTTAAATTTTCCTTATAACTAGGTTTTTCATAATTTATAAGATTGTAACATAGTTTCTACTCCCAATATATATGGGTGACTCTCTACTTTTTGAGTATATAAAAAATATGAATTTCATACCTCTTTGATATTTTTTCTTGAAATGTATAACAAACACACCCAAAAAATCCATATACAACTCCTAATGAGTGTGCACGCTTATGCATAGATGTGGATGCTAAAGTGAAAATTTAGGCTTTAAGAATGGAGGTGGTTGCATGTGTTTAGTTTCTATTCTAAACTCATCGTCTTTTCCTTTTTGTTTTGAGTAGTCGTTTTTTGTGGAGAGTATTATGTGGCTAATTTGGTAACAACTCACAAACAAAGTGATTAATCGAACAAGAACAAGGGGGAAGAACCGTAGTTCTTCCCCTAAATGCGGGTGTAGGTATATAAGTGGAATGAGGGAAACATTCCAAAGGTTCCGTCCTTTTACAATGAACTGTGAGGTCCTTTATATAAAGAGGACCAAAGACGACAAATCATAAAGACGACAAATCGTTAAGCCACGACAAATCAATAAGCACGACAAATCGATAAGCCGCGACAAGTCATGTGCATAAAGCATGACAAAACATATGCGTAAGCCGCGACAAATCACGCGTGGTCTCGGTGGGACCTGGCCGAATCTGCGATAATTCGTCCTGGCGACGTGTGATAAATCTGGTGATCTTGGCGTGTGATATATCCCGAGCACAACAATAGCCCCCAAGATCGGGCCGTGGCGTTGTTCGAGCTTGATCTTGTTTCATGTCTCGACCAGTTTTTTTTGTTGTATCTGCGCAATGCATTGTTTTGCCTCCGAGCTTGCTTTCGGTGTAAATATGAGATCTTGATCGTTCGATTATCGAGCCCTCGGATGTATGCGAAAGATTGAGCATCCGGACCCTCGGGTTTGTCTCGAGTCTTGGGATGTCTCAATCCTTCTTCCCCCGATCGTCGGTCGATCTAATCAGGTTCGTGCCGGCGAACCCGTTATGCGAGTCTTTTACGTGCCTTTTCGTGCTTCGAGGAGCCCGTTATGCCCCAGAATCTTTTTCCAATGCTCGTACTTCGGGAGAGCCCGTTATCTGAGTCTTTTACGTACTTTCGTACTTGGAAATTATCTGAAGTCTTTTCTGTGCTCGTTCGTCTTGGGGAAACCCCGTTATCTGAGTCTTTTCTGTCTTTTCTACCGTACTTTGGAAAGCCCCGTTATACGAAATCTTTTTCTTTTCGTACTTTGGAGAGAGCCCTGTTCTGAGTCTTTTACGTACTTTCGTATTTAGAAGCCCCGTTATCTGAGTCTTTTCACGTTACTTTCGTACTTTGGGGGACCGGGTTCTGAGTCTTTTTAATCTTTCGTACTTTGGGGGAGAGCCCGTTATCTGAGTCTTTTTACGTCTTTCGTACTTTGGGGGAGCCCCGTTATCTGATCTTTTATGTCTTCGTACTTTGGGGAAAGCCCGTTGTCTGAAGTCTTTTTCATGCCCGTGGGAAAATGGTTTTCAGGGGTGGCTCGTCAGAGAAAGCCGGATGGGATCCTACTCGAGATGAGCAGGTCTTCTGAGATGGCTCGTTAGAGAGCTAGATGGGATCCTACTTGAGATGAGTAGGTCTTCTGAGATGGCTCGTTAGAGAGCTAGAGATGCTTGAGGGAGCTAGGAGAGTTTGCGCTCGTCGTCGACCACTTATGGTCGAGCAGTTTGCGACTCTCCTCTGTCCAGATCGTCTGTGCGATTTATAGGAGTAAATTTGCGCTCGTCGTCGACCACTTACGGCCGAGCAGTTTGCGACCTTTACCCTGTACAAATCGTCTGACTGACTGTGTGGTCTCATGAGAAAGCCAAAGTCGATGAAGGCAAGCAGGTTAATGCTGATAGAGGCGGACCGGTCACGCCGAATCAATGAGCCAACATCTCATCGCCGAGAAGGCGGAAAATACTCCGCTAAAACGGCGGACTGGACATCGCCGAGTTAGCGGAAAGCCGACGCCGAGGAGGCGGGCTGGTCGTTGCTGCGAAAGCCGACGATCTCATCGCCGAGAAGGCGGAGAATGCTTCGCTAAAACGGCGGATCGACATCGCCGAAGTTAGCGGGAAAGCCGAATGGAGGAGGCGGCTGGTCGCCGCCGCGAAAAGCCGACGATCTCATCGCCGAAGCGCGGAGAATGCTTTCGCTAAATGGCGGACCGACATCGCCGAAGTTAGCGGGAAGCCGGCCGGGAGCTGGCCGGTCGCCGGGCCGCCGAAAAGCCGACGCATCTCATCGCCGAAGCGCGGAGAATGCTTTTCGCTAAACGGGCGACCGACATCGCCGTCAGCTGGAAAACCGACGCCGAGGAGAGAAGCCGGTGGTCAGCCGCAAAGCCGACGATCTCATCGCCGAAGCGAGAATGCCTAAAACGGGCGGATCGACATCGCTGAAGGAAGGAAAGTCAAAGCCGGACGCCGGGCTGGTGGTCGCCGCGCGTGCCGACGATTCCATCACGAAGGCGAGAATGCTTTCGCCAAAACGGGCGACCGACATCGCCGAAGTTGGGCCGAAAGCTGACGCCAGGACGCGGCCGGGTCGCCGCCGCGAAAGCCGACGCATCTCATATCGCCGAAGGCGGAGAATGCTTTCGCTAAAACGGCGGACCGACATTGCCGAATTAGCGGGAAAGCCGACGCCGGGAGTGCGGGCCGGTCGCCGCCGCAAAGCCGACGATCTCATCGCCGGAAGCGCGGAGAATGAATGCCAAAACGGCGACCGACATCGCCGAAGTTAGCGGAAAGCCGACGCCAAGGAGGCGTGGGCCGGTCGCCGCCGAAAGCCGACGATCTCATCGCCGGAAGGCGGAGAATGCTACAAAACGGGCGACCGACATCGCCGGTTAGCGAAAAGCCGACGCCGGAGGCTGGCCGGTCGCCGCCGCGAAAGCCGACGATCTCATCGCCGAAAGGCGGAGAATGCCAAAACGGCGGATCGACATCGCCAATTAGCTGGAAAGCCGACGCCGAGGAGGGCGGGCCGGGTCGCCGCCGCAAAAAGCCGACGATCTCATCGCCGGTAGCGCGAGAATGCTTTCGCTAAAACGGCGGATCGACATCGCCGAAAGTTAGGCTGAAGCCGACGCCAAGGAGGCGGCCGGTCGTCGCCGGTGGAAAGCCGACGCATCCTCATCGCCGGAAGGCGAGAATGCTTCGCTAAAACGGGCGGATCGACATCGCCAATTAGCGGGAAAGCCGACGCCGAGGAGGCGGGTTGGTCGTCAGCCGCGAAAGCCGACGATCTCATCGCCGGTAGCGCGGAGAATGCTTCGCTAAAAACGGGCGACCGACATCGCCGACCACGAAAGCCGACGCCGGAGGATACGGCTGGTCGTCGCCGCAAAAAGCCGACGATCTCATCACCGAAGGCGAGAATGCTTCGCTAAAACGGCGGATCGACATCGCCGAAGTTAGCGGAAAGCCGACGCTAAGGCGGGTCGGGTCGTCGCCGCGGGAAAGCCGACGATCTATCGCCAGCAGGAAAACCAATGTATAAAGCAATGATTGGACATCGCCAAAGATCAGCGGAAGAAATGCGGTAATTTGGTCATCATTCTTAAACGATCTCATAACCGGCGGAGAATCGCCGCTAAACGTGAACAGACATAAGATGTGAAAGCCGCTGTAGAGAACCAGGCTGGTCGTCATTCTTGGCCGGCAGTCTCATCGCCCGAAGCGAATGCTCCATTAAAAAGCGTGGATGGACATTCGCCGAATTAGCGGCGTAGGAGGCGGAAATTTTAGTCGTCAGCTGGTAAACTTCGATCTACGTACTGATCGATAGGAAGATGCTTAAGCTAAGCGGTGGTGGACATATCGAATTAGCGAGCCGGCGCCGGAGGCGGTAAATCGTAAGATCTCGCCGGCAGAAAGCGGTCTCCGCTAAAGCGGTGCGTTGGACATCGCCCTGAAGGAAAGAGCTACAGCAGGCTGGTCGTCGCTGGCCGACGATCTCTCATCGTAAAGAAAGGCGGATAATCCATATTTAAAAATGGCCCAATTTGGACATCGCCCGAATTAATGACTGTATGGGAGGCGGTGATGTCGCCGAGAAAATCGGTATTTATTATGCAGTAAAATGAACATAATCATCATGGCAGTAATACCGCCGAATAAAGCGGGCATATCGTCGCCCTAAAGCGGTATTGCAACCAGGAAGTAAGCGGGCATATCGTCTCAAAAAGTGATATTATTGGCCGAGTAAGCGGGCATAATCGTCGCCTAAAGCAGTATTACGGCCTTGATGGCGAACATAATCGTCGTATAAAAGCGGTATTGCCATCGCCGAATAAAGGAATAATCATCGCCTTAAAAGGCGCCCCATCGCCCAAATGCGGGCATAATCGTCGCCGAAAAATGATAATCGCCGCTTCCAAGATAAATGCGATAGTCGCCTAAAAAGGGTATAGCTCTAACGCCCGAATAGGCGTGCATAATCGCGAGTGGCTTTTTTGTAATTTAAGCGGTAGTGCCCATTTTCTTCAATGATTTGAACATTAGGTTTTTATGTCCGCTCCCGACTTCTTTTTTCGTTTTGATTGTCTTATTGACGTTGCTGAATCGGTTGATCGTCTTATTTAGGTGCGACGGATGGGTTACTTTATGAACCCCCTTTCTTTCGTCTTGATCGTCTTATTTAGGTGCGATCACTTCAGACTTCGGCCGCGTCTTATTTAAGCTGCGACCAAGACTTCGTCACCCGCCACCGTTATCTTGGTATCCGAGTACTAGTCGTCTTATCAAGGCTACATACCCATTACTACGCTTATTTCTTTGCATGGAATCGAATCTGAACTTCGTTAAATCGGTGAACATAGACCGGGCTCGTTTAAATCTTTGTTGGTCGTCCTAAAAAGGTCTGCGACCTCTTTCCAGGCCACCGACCAAATTAAATGATAATAAACAAATGAATGAAAAGCCACAAGGACATAAATATAATAAACCTGGTGGGGTGGGTAAAAGGACTACCCGTAGATTATTTGAGTAGCTCGCGAGACTCCGAGTGCTCGTTCTATTTTCTTCTCCCGAACTGCTCGTCTAATTTTCTTCTCCCGGACTGCTGGCGCTGCAACTTTTTTTTTTTTTTTTTTTTTTTTTTTTTTCGGCCGAATAAATCGGGCCCACAAATAAAGCCAACAGCCCAGGCCCAAATGGTCAGCCAGCTACCCAGGCCCACGAAATTAAATAAGCTTGGGCCCAATAATTAAAATTAGAAAATTGGGCCCAATAACTTAATTAAACTCGGCCCAATTACTTGGGCCCCAAACCTGGGCCGATAATTAGTAACAGAAAACTGGGCCCAACCCTTTTTTTTTTTTTTAAACTTGGGCCTTATTCGGGCCCACAAATTAATTTAACCAAATGGCTTGGGCTGAATCTTGGGCTAACCAGCTATGGGAATGAATCTAGTGCCCAGTTTCTTAGTTGATTAAATTTTTGGGCCAAGATTTCTTCATAACGGATTTTGGGGCCCATCAGTTCCCTGCAGCCTCTTTTAACAGTTGGGCCCAAATAAAGGCTTAGCCCCAATCCCAGGTACCTTATCTTAACAAACCAGGCCCCAACACCAGCTCATGCCCAAAAATTAAGATCAGACCAAAACGTGAATACGTGTAATCCCCAGTAACTACTCACCTCCAAATGCCACGAATCCTTCCACGCGGCGCTACGAAATCAAGTTTCGTGTGGAGCGGCGATGGCGAGGTCGGTGCGGTGGCGTTGGTACGACGGTGGGACCAAGGCGACGGTGAGGTCGGTGCGGCGGTGGAGTTGAGGCGGCGTTGAGCGGCAGAATCGAAGCACCATGGCGGAGATGAGTGGCGTCAGCGATGCCGGTCGCGGCTTCAAATTCGGCGTCGCGTGGTGGTGGATGTTCCGCGGCTTGCGTCGATTTGAGGCGGGCTGCGGCGCCGGTTCGATTGATTTGGGCGGCAGCGTCGAAGCCGGAGGCGACAGAGGCGGTGGCGGCTCGGCAGCGATGGTGGCGCGATTTCAGTTTCGGCGGCTTCGGCGGGCGGCGCCGAGTCGAGGCGGCGGCAGCTCTGGTTCGGACGACGTGCCTCTGTTCATCTTCCCCTTTTTCTCTTTTTTTTGTATGTATATGTGTATGTATATCTGGATGGATGTGTATCTGTGTATGTATATGTTGGTGTATGGATATGGGGGTTTTGAGGATTTTGGATTTTTTGTTTTGGGAATTTTGATTTTGGGATAAGGGGCTACTGGTGATGTGGCCGAGGAGCCGAGGGCGACGGTGGTGAGGCGGTGGCGCGGCGGTGCGTGCACCGGGGAACCTCCTTCTTCTCCTTCTGGTCGGCTGTCTCTGTATCTGCCTCTGTATTTTTTTTTTTTTGGATTTGTGTTCTTGTGATTTCTTGGATTTGGGATTCGAAAATTCGACGTTGTTCTTGACGAATTTTTCAATTGCACCCTCCTTCTAAATTTTTTTAATTGTTGCGAAATATTTTGTGGAGAGATTATGTGGCTAATTTGGTAAATAACTCACAAACAAAGTGATTAATCGAACAGAATCATCATGGGAAGAACCGTAGTTCTTCCCTCAAATGTGGGTGTAGGTATATAAGTGGAATGGGGAAACATTCCATTAATGGTCATTCCTTTATTAATGAATCGCGGAGGTCCTTTTATATAAAGAGGATGACGACGACAAATCATAAAGACGACAAATCGTTAAGACGACAAATCAATAAAGACGACAAATCGATAAGCGCGATAAGTCATGTGCATAAAAGATGACAAAAACATACGCTGTAAAGACGACAAATCACGTGGTTTCGGTGGGGCCTCAATAAATGCGATAATTCGTCCTGCTGACGTGTGATAAATCTGGTGATGCTGACGTGTGATATATCTGAGCACAACACCTTTGTTTCACATTACTTCACACTTTGTAGTGGATTTATTAGTTCATGTTTTAGTACAAATTTATTTGCACTTTATAGCCCAATTACCAAGATATGGTATATATATATATATATATATATATATATCACCCAATGCATTTGAAAAGAAAATTACATATTTACAATTTAGATGTTTTCAGTTTCAACCATAGAAGATTATCAAGCATAAAATGTGTAAACAGTAAACACTTTATCAAATAAAAAGTTATATGCATTAAACTAGCATTCAACTATATAAGGTTCAAATTTGACACTCATTAATCTCCTTTCACTTCTTCTTAAAGTTGGGTATAATGATACAAAACATTTTTAGCATCCAAAACAACTTATCTTATACTTTTAACAGCCAAAAGAATTTTCATATCATGATTATTAAAATATTTATGCAAATAAATGTCAATTTATTGTATTAGGCATATTCTAAAGTAGCTAGTATTAGAAAATAAGTAATTACCATGAATGATATAATCAAGTTTCCATTATTTCCTATTATAAAATACATTTAAATTAGTAAAACAAGAATATTGCACATCATATCAGATAGCAGGCTTAGGTCTCCCCCCCCCCCCCACCCCCCAAACAATCTTGTTGACTGTTATTTTCTGTATAAATTATGCCCTTTCAAAAATTTCATGCAACCATTTATGTAATTGTTTTATGTGGGATTTATTAAACAACCACCTAATTTAGCAACAACTAATTTTACATTTCTGGAGGAATTTATTTTCTATAATTTAAACACATTCAATTCTTGACTTTCAAATGATAAAATTTATTGGCCTTAACACATTAATTGTATTAAGAAAGAGAGAATCAAGCGAAATTGTTCTATGTATTGACATGAAAAACTTATAGATATCAATAAAAAATATTATAAACTAATAAAAGTATTCAAAACACTGCAAAGGAAAGTTCACAAGAATTCGAATTACAAAACAAGATATGAAAACAACAATATAGGTTGGATGACATCTGAAAATGAGAGACTGGATAACTTACGTATCAATCAATCTTCAACAAAAAGTAAAAAAACTAGAAATAAAAAGGCACCTTTTGCAAACTTGAACAGTCACGGTAGGAAAAGCAAAGATGGACTAACACGTCTTCGAGAAACTTCACCAGGAAAAATAGCAAGAACCCAGGTACAACCTAATGTATCATGAAGAAAGATTCGCTCAAGACCAATTAACTACACATAAGTGATTACAAGGAAAATCATATAATGTGAATTGTTATAACGGGAAGGCAATATAATGTTAAATAACCTAATTAAGCAAAATATAAAATGCAAATAACCAAATTAATGTACCTTCCATATCACTCCAAAATTTAAAAATAATTACTAACTAAGGACTATGCTAATTATTACAGAATCCAAGAGAGACTGAATAACATAAGTATTAATCAATCTTCAATAGAAAGTAAAGAAGCTAGAAATAAAAAGATACCTTTTGCATACTTCACGGTAGGGAAAACAAAGATGGACTAACACGTCTTGAAGAAACTTCACCAAGAAAAAGTAGCAACAATCCAGACACAACTAATGTATCATGAAGAAATATTCACTCAAGACAAAATTCACCATAAGTGATTACAAGGAAAATCTTATAATGTGAATTGCTATAACGGGAAGGCAATATAATGTGAAATAGCCTAATAAAGCAAATTTTAAAATGTAAATAACTGAATTAATGTACCTTCCATATCACTCTAAAATTTAAAAACAATTAGTAACTAAAGATCATGCTAATTATTACAGAATCCAAGAGAGACTAAATAACATAAGTATCAATCAATCTTCAACGGAAAGTAAAGAAGCTAAAAATAAAAAGGCTCCTTTTGCAAACTTGAGCAGTCACGGTAGGGAAAGCAAAGATGGACTAACATGTCTTGAAAAAACTCCACCAGGAAAAGTAGCAAGAACCCAAGTACAATCTAATGTATCATGAAGAAATATTCGCTCAAGACAAAATTAACCATAAGTGATTACAAGGAAAATCATATAATGTGAACTGCTATAACGGGAATATAATATAATGTTAATTAACCTAATTAAGCAAAATATAAAATGTAAATGACCGAATTAATGTACCTTCCATATCACTCTAAAGTTTAAAAATAATTAGTAACTAAGAACCATGCTAATTATTACAGAATCCAAGAGATACTGAATAACATAAGTATCAATCAATTTTCAATAGAAAGTAAAGAAGCTAGAAATAAAAAGGCACCTTTTGCAAACTTGAACAGTCACGGTAGGGAAAGCAAAGATGGACTAACACGTCTTGAAAAACCTTCACCAGGAAAAATAGCAAGAGTCCAGGTACAATCTAATATATCATGAAAAAAGATTCGCTCAAGACAAAATTAACCATAAGTGATTACAAGGAAAATCATATAATGTGATTTGCTATAACGGGAAGACAATATAATGTTTAATAACCTAATTAAGCAAAATATAAAATGCAAATAATCGAATTAATGTACCTTCCATATCACTCTAAAATTTAAAAATAATTAGTAAATAAGGACCATGTTAATTATTACCAAATTCAAGAAAAGACTGTGCAACCCCTCCCACCCCACCCAACCCCCAATTTTTTTTACTAAAATACCCTTCTTAGAAAAAACCCTAGCTTCTCCATCCCCACCTTCATTCCCTTTACTTCCCCCCCCAAGACAACAACAACAACAACTCCTCCCATGTGTCGTTCGCCTTGTCAGCTCTTTAAATTCAAAATTTTAATTCAATCCAAGCAAACCCATATATTGTCCATTGCTATAACAGGAAGCATATAATGTAAATAACCCAATCAAGCAAATCCTATAATGCAAATAACCAAGAAGATTAAATGTACCTTCCTTATAACTCTAAAACCTTACAAGAATTAGTAACTTGTTTTTGAATTACTTTAATTTTGTTTTAGCTATTGTGCCCAAACTTCCTCTGAATATCCAATTAGGTAAATACAAAAAACAAATTTGAAGAGATCAGAAGCGTCACGCAAGCCACTTTGAAATAGATCGAGATATTTTGGTAAGGTAAATAATAATGGAGAATAGGAAGGAAGAAAAAGACAGAACATAATAGAGAGAAGAGAGAGAAATGAGGGAGAATATTGGGGGCAAAATTTTCTGATACTTTTATTTCATCGGTACCCCTCTTTGTAACAGCTGGAGGGACCAAAAGTTTTTAGTGCAAATACAATGACATAAGGGACTGAAATGAAATACCTAACTGATTGCAAGCTTAAAATGTAAATAAATAAACTTAAAAGATAGCAAGTAATCAATGGACACGTTTAAGGCTTGATGTAAAGTTGACCCTTTAAATAGTGTTCGATTGCATATAAATCCCGATCCGTACAACATTTGAAACTTCTCCTTTTACCCTTACTCTTCTTCTCCTTCTCCATAGCCATTTCTTCTCCAACCACGATACAAACTTCTTCATCAAAGAACCTCAAATTGCTTTTTCGCTCGTTGTTTGTCGCCTTCTCGGTAGTTCTTGGCCGGGTATTGCTTTGGATGCGGAGATTCTTGCGTATGCATGGGGTTGTCTTTTGCTAGAGCCATTGGTTGGACAAACCTTTGGATTGAATCGATAGCAAGATTGCAAAAAAGGTCCTTATCACTTAACCGCTCAACCAAAGTGGTTAAACATCCATTTAATTGTTCGGACAAGGTGACCAAACACCCATAACATTGTCTGAACCCATTTTTTTTCCTTTATACAAATATGGTACCTTTTGCCAGAAACTAGAGAAAATGAGTAACAGCAAATTGTATCCTTGTTAACCCATTCCACACAAACTGAACCTCAACTTATAAATCTTATGAAGTCACCTATATGGATTTTTTTTTTTTAAATAACTGAATCCAAAAAATCTTCCACATTGGATCACTCGCTATAAAATTTAATTTAGTTTCTCATGCAAAGATTATTACCATTTAAACTCGCCCTTTATAATTTAAGCCCAAAGATATGGTATGTCACATTACATATATTTGATCAAAGCTAACTAGTTCCATAGGATTGTCATGACACCTTGTCTTAATGTAATACGCTTCGCAAATATTTTGCGATGTCAAAAATTTAAAACTAATAGACCTAACGTTGTATGGTGGAAGAAGTATATGTGTCTTACCCTTATTACCTCGTATGTAGAACATGATAAGTTCATCATCTTCTCCCAAAGTTGTTTTGAAGTGTCCACTTTATGTAATTTCTTCTGGAGAAACATGATGTTACTCAATAATCTTCAACTGAGAAGGAACATACAAAAGACAACAATCAAAATGAATTTATCATAAAGTTCATAACAGAAAATTAATATCACTAGAGCGACAAGTTAATTCCTTGAGTACAAAGGATCTAAGAACTACTTTTATCCTACCGAAGCCCTTTGTTCCTTTGGAATGTAGTTGTTTTTTATTTATTTTTGCAAAATCTAGAAGAAAGGAGTCACGGTAAATTATTTCATTTTTAACCCATTCCGTACAAACTGAATCTCAAATCATAGCATATCTAGCACATAAATCCGACAGGGATCTAAACACACAAGCGAAGCAAAAGGCAGAAATTTATTAGGCTAGTTACTTCTAAATAACTGCAATAACTGTCAGGTTGTTCACATTTTTCTTCAGCTGAGATAAATACTATTCATGCGCCCAAAAAAAAGAAGAAAATCATACTTTGAAGCAACTTATTGGCATCAAACTTCTATTAGTCAGGTTGAAAAGAAAAACATTCTAGTGACTAGTAGAAAATTTAAATATTGATAGTGCGGATTCACAAATTGATTGTGTATATTATTGATGAGTTTTTACTTTTTGAAGTCTTCTACCTTTATCATTTTCCCTAGCAACAAATTTATTTGAGCACAAAAAGGCTCAAGCATTCATTTTTGCAAGATGAAAGCTAGGTATGACATTGCTTCATCAATGTTTACATCAAGTATAGGAACACTATTTATTCGGATTTTTGAAAATATATCATTATGCTAGAAAGTGCACACAAATGCAGTTGTCATTTCATCTTAACAAGATCACATGGTAGAAGAAAATTTAACCATATTACATATACTGATTGAGAGACACTGAAATTCGTACCATTTTGAAGATAATCAAATGATATCGGTTGAAGAAGACAAAGTTTGTGGCCTCGTTTCGAGGAATTCCTATTTTAATATATTATGCATTTTAGTTTCATATTGTCTTAACTCTATTAATAGACAAGAAGTAGACAAAGTTCATACCTTGTATACAGATCCAAAACCACCTTCCCCAATTTTGTTAGTAGAATCAAAGTTATTTGTGGCAGCTTTGATTTGTCTGTATGTAAAAAAATCTTGTACGTAAATCCAATCCTCTTAATTCTACAATAATGAATTGATTTTAGATACTATATCAGCTGCAATCTAAACAACAGTGGTATATATGCATCTTCAAAGCCATTACTGAAGGCCGTGTGTTTATAAATATTAATGAAAAAAAAATGAATTTTTTTATACATCTTGTTAATGTAGGGCAACTTCGCCAAGGATGGTGGTAGAAAACATAGAAAAGATTTGATATTAAATCGCACGTATAGAATCTGTGAGAAATATTGATTATTATGCAGGGCCAATCCTATGAATTGTAGAGCTTGAGTCAACTTTAAAATTGAGTCATTTTCAGCAGCTGAACATAATATATATGGTTACTAATTTATTACTCCCTCCGTCCCATAATTGTTTACACCTTTATTTTTGGCACGAGTTTTTGATTGGGATGAAGAGAGTAGTATTTAAAGTGATAAAGTGGTTTTTGATTGAGGGTATTGTAGTTTTTTTTCTATTTTATTACTAAAGTAGATGTAATTTTTGTGTAAAAGTAATGATATGAGATGTAATTTTGAGATATTGTGGCGGACCATTTTTTGAAAGGGTTAAACAACTACGGGACGGAGGTAGTAATTAATATAAACATGAAATGTGCACGTGCGAACCGTGCATGAAACGTGCATGTACAAACCATGCACGAAATCTATACGAAATGTGCACATAAAGATCTTGCACAAAATTTACACGGTATGTCTTGATTTGACAGATCGTCTTGTGAAAATGTGCAAATATTATTATACTCTAGCTACTAATTAAACACATATATATGCACAATCATTACATGTGAATATATCAATAAAAATATGCAACACACATTATATTATATATTAAAAGACAAAATTTTAAAGTTGACTCAAACTCCACAATGCATAGATCGGCCCTGCTAGCACTCTCCTAGTTTTTGAATAAGAGT
Organism: Stenogyne calaminthoides; assembly: GCA_037126765.1. Lineage (NCBI taxonomy): Eukaryota > Viridiplantae > Streptophyta > Magnoliopsida > Lamiales > Lamiaceae > Stenogyne > Stenogyne calaminthoides. Next base: position 3,694,468 of record JBBCBC010000013.1, read on the forward strand.
AAATTTCAACAAGACGTAAAGATATTGGAGTAGTTCATAATATAAGTTTTTTTCCATAATGTATAAGTTCAATACCATTATTTCACATTCTTCTCACCTTAAATTTAATATATATATATATATAATAGTATAACATGAAAAATTATTAAAAAAATTCGTCAAAATTATTTTTAAATCGGGAATTTCTTTTAGAATAAATAATAATAAATAATATTGGATAGTATTCCTCGATCTAACATTATTTGAACATTTGTCTTATTTAGACGTCCCAACATTCTTAAACACTCTCAAAATAGAAACAAATATAATATTAATACACTCACAACACCCTTATTTTTATTTCACTCAAACCTATTAAAACCTACTTTACTTGGTTTTGAAGTTATTTCAATGTTCAAGTCATCTTGGGACGGAGGGAGTATACATTATATAAATTTGAGAATATAATCAACCAAAATTGAAAAAAAAAATATTTATAACAAACATTAATAAATAATGGAATATGATTTTAATTAAATCCTTACAATATAATTTTTGACAAATATTATCTGATTTTTTTTTTTTTTATTGAAAGGAATATTATCTGATAATTGATTGCTATAAAAAAAATTTAAAATTTTTAGTATATAATTTATGATAAATGAGATACAGAAACATGTAGTCATAAAATAAGATATGGTCATAAAATAAATATAGAAATATTAAACAGTTGATACTAATCCTACTAAAATAGACTCATCAAATAGATGTACTCTCGCTAAACATTTTTTCATAATCTAGATATATTGAATTAAATATTGACATCTTTTAATATATCAAATTAATCTCATCACCTAATTTCATAGAGAAGATTATTTACTTAATGAGTTAAGGATTCAATCTCATTTCCCTTTACATACATACACATATATAACATATGATTTTGTTCATCTATATATAGACATTCATCGGCTGAGATTTGGTTCTCTGAAGGTGTTCCCAAACAACGCACGGACTCAGTTAATAAAAATATATATATATATATATATTATGATAATACACATTATTTTCTCAATCCATTCAATTAAATTTATCACCAAACACAATTAAAAAGTAAACAAAAAACAAAAGACTCATCCAATACATTTGGTAATTGGTATGTACAATAAATACACCCCCAACTGTGTGAATCAATGAAGAGGCGCCGGAAGATTCAGATCTAACTCAAATGGCATCTTCATGGAGCCTCCACCGTCACGGGACAACTTTTAAAAATCGATGTTTAAAATTTGGAATTTTGAATAGTGTGATGGCAGATTTACAGGTGTTGTAATTGTGATTTTTTAAAATTGGATTTACATTTCAAAATTTGAATCCTAGTTTTTGAAACCCAAAATATCACTATTTTTCTACAAGTTTGAACTTTTAGATGAGATTGAATTATTTGGTGGTATCATAGTCTTTTGGATGGGAGAATTCTCTTTTAGAAGGCCAATACGAATCCCTTACTCCACTTTTATATTTTGTCTCGTTTTTCACTACTTTTAGATGAGATTGAATTTTTTAGTGGTATCAGAGTCTTTTGGATAAGATGAAATTCTCTTATAGAAGACCAATACGGATTCCTTACTCCACTGTTGTATTTCATCTCGTTTTTCACTACTTTTAATATATGAAATGTATAATTAATGATATTGCAAATCATTTAATGATACATGTCATTTTCCACCACCTCTTTATCTGCTCATTATTACTCTCTCCGTACTTATTTTGTTTGCCTATTTCATATTTAATTCGTGTTTTAGCGAGCGAGTTGTTTATTAGTATTTGAAATAATAAAGTGACTTTAAGAAAGTGTAGCTAGGATTGATGAGGGATGGGACTATCATACTTCACCTGAAAAATCTCTTTATCATTTTAAATACTAATAAACAACTCGCTCGCTAAAACACGAGATGAACAGTGAAATGGGCGGGATTTAAATCAAAAAGGTCTCATAACTTTGTATCTTTATTGAAAAGGTCCCGTATATATCACTTGTTTCAATTTAGTCCCGTATGTATTCAATTTGTGCCGATTTAGTCCCAAATCATTAGAGACCAGTCAAACCAGCAAAAAACGACGTCGATTTTGGCGCCTGTGATACACAATTTGGGACTAAATCGGCGCGTGATACAGTTTTTTTCGATCAAAATTAGGGGTGTGTGTATCACACGCCCCTAAAATGACGTCGTTTTGGTGTAGTTTGACCGATCTCCGGTGATTTGGGACTAAATCGGCATAAATTGAAAACATACGGGACTAAATTGAAACATGTGATATATACGAGACCTTTTCAATAAAGGTGCAAAGTTACATAACCATTTTGATTTAAATCCCGAAATGGGCAAACAAAATCTGGACGGAAGGAGTATCTATTTTGCATTTGATATATGTGTGAGTAGATGAATTTCAATAATTTCTCGCTGGCCGTGGCTTTGCTAATCATAATATAATTCAAATTTTAATATAAGAACGTAAGCTAGGGGAATGTCAATGCAACAATTTTTTTATTAATTCATCTATATACCTGGATTGCTAGCTTCTCTGAAAGAATCCAGTCTCATCTAAAAGTCCAAATTTATAATTAAAGTGATGTAAAATTAATTAATTTATTTAATTTTCCTAACACTCCTCTTCACTCGTGGGTTTAATTCTCTAACTTCATTATTGGAAGGAGACTCATCTAGTAGATAATTTAATATGGGTGGAGTTGCTTTCAGCGGGAATCGAACTCAGGACGTGCTCGTGAGCCTGGAGGCTCTGATACCATGAAAGAATTATGTCTCGTCTAAAATTCCAAACTTATAGAGAAGTGTGAAATTAATTAGTTTATTTAATCTCCCTAACATTCTCCATGGGGTATGTATACGAAGTGGCTGTTAGTGTTAATGAGGCACCTAAACATTCAATGAAGCATGCAACTATTGAATATTTGTGGAGTTATAACATTTGGTTTGATGGCGAATTTCCTTTGTGCCTTGAATATATGTAATGAGATTAAGTTTTGAAACTTGTTCATTATATAAAATTTATATCATTTTTTGAAAAAAGACAATTTTATTAGAAAAGAGAGCATCAGGAATGCCCAGGAGATACAAGATACAAAACAACGAAAGGTTTACAACTCGAAAACTAGCAGAAACAGAGATTTGGATCTCTCATCTATTCGTTTGTCGAGTTCCAACTATTTATCCTATTCTTTGCCTTTAACCAAAAAAAAGGTCGAAATACATATCTTTGAGAAATGTCCAGATCTTCCACTTTGGAGCCTTTGAAAATCACCGAGTTGCGCGGACGTCCAGATATTCCACACAGTTAATTTCTTGCCAAATTGTCGACCATTCCTCTCCTTGGATCCGCAAGATTGCAATGAGTGTAGTAGTGCCCCATTTTACAATCAGAGTTTATAACAACTTTGCCTAGCCAACAATACACTTTTTTCCAAATATCTTTGGCCACTTGACAATTAAAAAGAGATGGTCGGTATCTTCGTCCAACACCAAACAAAATTGACACTTATAAATTGATATTATAGGATTAAATGTAAAGGATCGTATTAATTTATAAATGTAATAATATTAATTTCATATTATAAACAAGTTTCATAGGAAATTTTGTGAAGTATTAATTATTCAATCGGATAATTTGCTTTATAGAGTAACAATGATATTCTTGCCTTACTTTCCAGGGCAATCTCGATGTCGACTTGGGCGAAGCCTTGGAGAATGTTATCATTGAAGGAGATGCTAAGAGGGTGGCTGATGCGATAAATAGTGGCGAACTTTATAATTCAGTTTTTGGCGACTTTATTTGGGTTTGTAATCAACATTTGTCGCATGATAGTCATATTCGTATTGTTTTTCTCAAAAGAGATGTCAACATGTTGGCTCACTATATAACGAGATCTTCTATTCGATACGGGAATCTCATTGTTGGTCTGGCCCTCCGAATTTTGTGGACGGGCTTTCCTACATTTATTGTCTTTGCAATAATATGCATTATTGCACTAAAAAAAATCAACCAGAAATAGATAATGATACAAAATACCAAATAAAGAAAAAAAGAGAAAAATAATTTCAGTAGAATTCAACCTGTGAACACTCCAAATGCTTACATAACAAGTGCTAAGTTCTATTTTATTTTTTATTTTAAAAGCAATAAAAAATGTCTTGTCAATTGCATTTTCTCAGAGTCACAATCAAACACCTCATCTTCTTTCCGGTTGTTTCCTTGCAATTGCAGTTCTGACCAATTCCGTCTCTTCAATTCTTGAGTTATACAACTTTGATGAATGGGTGAACTTAATTAGCATACCAAATATTAATATTACCTTCTATTTTCCGGCAAAGAAACGAATCTGGGCCGTTCAACCTTTAGATCTCAATCTGAGACGCGAACGTCTCAAAATATCTCAAACCAAGAGATCCCATCAAAAGTGTTGCAAAAATCACCCGAAATCCAAATTCAAGCCGAAGAAATCAACAATGGAAAAACACATTAGTTTTCTTTCAGCTTCTTTTGCTTCATCAACAGCTTGAGTTGCCGCTGGTTCTTGTTTAGCCATGTTGACTCCCAAAGAAGCAGTTTCAACTCAAACTGTGGTTGAAGTTGAAAAGGCAATATAGGAGTTGACAAAATATTTGTTCAATTAATGAACATTTTAAGGGCCATGTACACTAACAGATTGAAAATTTAATTGTTATCAGAGCCAACTAATATCTTTCTCCATTGTTGATTTCTTCAGCTTGGATATGGATTCTCGTGATTTTTGCAACGTTTTATATTGGATCTCTTGATTTGAGATATTTGAGAGAGGTTTCCACAAAATCAATGTTTTACTAGACAATAAGTAAACAATATCTAGCATAGACTAATAATCCATGTTATCTGAGGAGCAATATTCAAGGAAATATAATTTCATAAAAAACAAAACAACGGTACACCAAAAAAAAAAAGTGAAAAATCCTCTACCGAGGTTGCTTTCTCTGAGATGTGAATCATTATATAGGAATGCAGTTCCACAAAAACAAATCGTTACAAAAAACTGATAGATGCAAATTAAAGAGATTTCCTCTTATAAGCATCAATTGAGAGTTGTCTCAAATAAAGCAAAAGAGATCCATATAGGGCAAACAAAGGAAAGGAAATTCAAAAGCAAAAAAAAAAAAAAAAAGAGATATAAAATGAGAAAAAATGAAGTGTATTTGAACATTCCAGAATTGGGTGGTGAACTTTTGGATAAGTTTTCACAGTCACTGACAATTCTTCTAGATTTTTAAGTGAAGAAAACAGGCATTTTCCCAGTTTGCCTATTTTTTTTCTTTTTTACGTTTTTATTCTATTTTTCCGCGTTTGAACTCCGAACCTTGTGTTTCCTTTTAGGGTAAATTCTATTATCATTTTTAGACTTTAACGAAGCTGAAACTTCCAAATTTGGAAGTGTGATTTTTCGTAAACAGCTTTTAGGGTTTCCGATTTGCTTTTAAATCCGTAAATCATTCGATAAATGTATTAAATCCTTTCTTAACTCGTTTAATCACTTTAAAACGTCTAGAATCAGTCTTTTCGTTAAGCTACGTTTTTGGGATTTCTTGCTCCAAATGTTTTTTACGCGTTTTTAATGTAAAAAATAACTATTGATTGGGGTTTAAGGAACATCTCTAAACCACAACTAAATAATGCAGTGTATAAACCATCTATGGCAGATTTGGAGTAGTTTAATTCATGCTCTTCGATGCCTCAAATAATTTTCTTATTACAAAGTGTAAAGAATAGGCGTAAGACCGTTTTAACACATTTTAAATTTATACCAAACTTCCGTCCAAAAGATTTCCAAAAAATTCTTGTCGAATGCATTTTTCTTCAAAGATTATGCCCTGGCCTAAACTTAAAATTCCAACTAAAATAATTTTGCTTTGAAATGTATATTCCCAAAATTAGCAGTTAGACATCTTATAACATATATTTTCAAGATAGTTGGAATGCTGTGAAACTTGTTCACCGTGAAACTGTTTTTTTTACAGACATACACTTTAGTAATATAAAGTCACACACTTGATTATCACTCTGACACTTTTTTGCTATAATATAAGTCACACCCTTCACTTTTATGAGTAATACACTTTACAGTAAAAAGTCACACAATTTACAGTAAAAAGTCACACAAATATAAGTCACACTCCTTAACCAATTTCACCGTAAAACTTGTTCACACTATACTTTGCCTTTTCAAGAATATAACAAGACCAAAAACATCAGAACATTCATTCCTCAAATTACCTATTTATTTTCATCAATTCTTTATTTTCTTGTAGTGTGTATGTATATTATTTTTAAAATAGACATGTATATTTTTTTCCGCTCACAATCACACATCCTAGTAGATAGTTGCGCACTTGTATATAGAAAGAGCAAAGTATAGTGTGAACAAGTTTTACGGTGAAACTGGTTAAGGAGTCTGACTTATATTACTAAAGTGTGTGACTTTTTTTTTGTAAAAGTGTGTGACTTTTTTACTATAAAGAGTATTACTCATAAAAGTGAAGGTGTGACTTATATTATAGCAAAAGAGTGTTGTAGTGATAAGCTGAAATGTGTGATTTATATTACTAAAGTGTGTGACTTATATTACTAAAAAAAAAAAAAAAAAAAATCGGTTTATGTTAAATGTTTTCACAAAGATACCAACTCTATAAAAAGTCAAAAAAAAAACTAGGTTTGATATCTATTTTGCAAATGCATCCCTCTAGGTAGTCAGGTTTGCATATAGAGGCCTCAAATTAATCAAAATTAGCGAATGTGAACAATTCTGGAATGTTCATTAAGTCCCTATAAAAAGGGGAAGAAAACCTAGAGGGCTCAACAACAGCGCCGCTCTTCCCTAATAAAATTCCACATCCAAATTCCTCCCTCCTTCAAGGTACATCTCATTTGGTCTTTACCATTTTTACTTTTTTTTTTTTAATTTTTAATCTCAATTTTATTTTGTCACTGATGTTTCCGATGTCTTAGCTAGGTATGGCTAAGAGAAAGAGAAAAAGGATTCTAATGTTACAAGGAGATCTATTGATTTAGATCTTCAAATTCAGTCAGGTGATATTTTTTTAACCTGCTGATTTGGTTTATTTGCCCTATTGTACTGTGTATTATTTTTCATATTTTTAGTTGATATTTTTAATCGTTTTTTTTAAATATTTTTTTTTTATTTTCTTGTGCAGAATACCTACCATTTTATACCTAACTTAGCACTTGCAACATTGAGTATATTCGCCGATGATTTTGATATGTGGGTGCGTTTTGCCGTTGAAAATGAAGTAGAAGAGTTGAACTTATACTTGAGGTGTAAAGGGGAAGATATATTCAAGACTCCGCCCGCAGTGCCTAAACTCGTGTTCATCGCTAAGAAAATTATCACTTGTGTGTTTGTAGCACAATAACTTTGTTAATCGGCCTTTGATACCATGAAAAAATTTTGTCTCATCTAAAAGTTCTAAAAGTTCGAACTTGAAGGTGTAGAATTAATTTGTTTATTTTACTTATCACTTGAGTATTTGTAGCACAATAACTTTGTTAATCGGGCTCTGATACCATGAAAGAATTTCGTCTCATCTAAAAGTCTAAAAGTCTGAATTTGTAGAGAGGTGTGGAATTAATTCATTTATTTAATTTTTCTAACGGAAGTGTTCGTTGTTGAGCATCAAATGAAATTATTTTTCTCTATATTTTTCATTGGTATATCAGATTCCCAGTTATGATTTATGTATGTGAAATATAAATGCAGTCTTGTTGTATAAATACGCAATGGTTAATTTGTTGCTTCGTCTGCTTCTGTGTGTCACAATTAACAAATTAATTTAAAAACAACTTATATTGACAATCTTATGATATTATAAACAATAAAATTTTAATTTATTTGAAATCATTTCGTGGATCTCATTTCCTCCAAACCAATCAACTTTCCACGAATTAAAAGATGAATTAACCCTTGTTGTGGTTGCAAATAATTTTAAAAAAAATATATCAATTCAAAGAAAAAGTAATCTGAATAAATCAATGAAAACTAAATAACATCTGAAAAATATTAAGAAATATTAATTAAATCTTAAAAAAAATATAATAAACTAATATAACATGAATTATTATTACTAATTTTGTATTAAAATATATATTAATTAATTAAATAATCTTGACGTAAAAAGTAGAATAATTCATAATTAATCATTCTTAGAAAATTTAGAGATAAGGGAATCACTTTTTATTCAGTAGAACCAACAATAATAATAATTAATCATTCTTAGAAAATTTAGGTAAATAATAATAAATTTTATTTGCCTTCAAAAAAGAAAAGGGATGGCACAATAAATGAGACTTTAATGTATCTTCAATTTTTTTCTCTACTTTACACCAAAGTTCCAATCTATTGTTTTTTCTAGAATTCTGCCTTGTGGGGGTTAGTAAAATTAAGGCACTAGCTATCTTTACACCAAAACTAGGATTATGAATATTTCAGAATTGGGTGGTGAGGTGTTGGATAAGTTTTCAAAGTTAGTGACACGTCATCAATGTATGAGTTGGTTGGGTAACCCCAATATTAGGCTCAAACTGTGACGCATGGTACTTTTTATTTGTAGTCTTGCTAAGTTAGTCTATAAGTTAAGTGGAGAGATATTTGCCATATTTATGAGGGAGGGAGGGGGGAATGAAATAGGAATTAAGTAGAGTGGTGGAGAATGGTGAGAATACTAGTCTTTGGTTCGACTTATGTACACCTCTTTGGGTGAGTTTTGGTAGGTTATTTAGACTGAGTGATAAAAGGAAGCAAAAATCGGTGATGCGGGTTATTGGAGAGTGAGGGTTGGGTTTGAAATTTGAGTTGGAGTTGTAATTTGAGAGCGAGAGAAGAGTCTAGTCAAAATAATCTTTTATCTTGCATCAACAGGTACAAAATTGAAGAGTCGAAGAAGGACATTTGGTGCTAGAATCCGGGAAAGAATGGATATTTTTCGACTAAGGAAGCATACTCACACCTATTCGAGTCAAATAATGAAGATGTAGACACCACATAGAAAGCGGCTTTCAAGACCATTTGGACAAGCTTTGCACCTAAACGTGTTCAGACAATTGTGTGGAAGATCTTGAAGAAAATACTACCAACAACGGACAACCTTGCAAAGAGATCCATCATCCCCATTAATGGAGACACTATTTGCTCCTTATGTGTGGAAAAGGATGAAGATATGTCTCGCCTTTTCTTCGACTGTAAGTTCAAATTAGAATTATGGAGTAATATCTACAAATGGGCAGGAGTTAACATGGTCACTCATTCGATCCGTTCGTCAACTTCCTGCAACACGGTCAGGGACGGACCCAAGAATTTCATCCGGGGGGGCCAATTTATAACATAGTGTAGTTAAATGCACTTTCGAATTTTTTATATATTTCCGAAAATTATTTGGACTAAATATATATTTTTATATTAACAGAGTCAAATACATTTATATATATATATATATATATATATATATATATATATTTAAAATGTGAATTATACATATTTCTTTCTCTATTTCGCTACTCCTTCCTCACATAAAGGATAATAAGAAAATTTATATGGGAAAAGAAGGCATACTTTGAAATGAACCAAAAACTCTAACCTTATCAAGTTAACAATAAATAATTAATAGAGACAAAAATTCATACGAGACGGTTTCATACATGAGATAGGGTACAACCTAACACAAATATTACTCATCCTTTCAAAATATTAAAACGTTAATACACAATTTATGTTTCATCTCATTGTGAGACTGTCTCACACAAATGTGTTTCAATTATAAATATATATATATATATAAAGTTTAAATGGGACCACGGGGCCCATTGACCCCCTTGGCCCCTACGTACGTCCGTCTCTGAACACGGTGATATGTTCGAACCAAGAACACAAGGTAACATTGCTCCAACCCTTTGGATAGCTACGATTTGGTCTATTTGGAAAACAAGAAATGAGAAGATTTTTGAGGATATAAATCCGGAAGTGAGGAAATTATTGGAGGAGGTAAAAGCAAGAACTTGGTCATGGCTAGTGGCGAAAAATGTGAAGGCTTCAAACCTTCAATTCTCAAAATGGCGCAATAATCCTTGAAATTAGTTCATCGCCTTGATGTAATTGGAGTAACTTTCTTTAACTTCATTTTTTTGCAAAGAGTTGAGTTGGCACCTTATTTTACTTTTACAATGTAGAGGCGGACGAGTACCACCTGTACACAATTTTCTTCTTAATGAATTTTTTTTGGCCGTTAAAAAAAAAAAAAAAAAGGTTTTTGTGATACCTCATTTTGTTGTAATAAAAATTATCTCGTAATTTTTGCGCAGCGCCCTAACATTTGCATATAAATTAAGTTGGGTTTGCATTTAATCAAATGTTATGTAAATGCACGTATTACGTACCATGTACGTACTTACAAGTGGGTATTTGTATCTAGAAAATATTGTGCATGTTAACTTAGGAAATATTCGTAGAGAGACGACCTTTTTGCTGATTTATAAAACTTATTTATGTATTGAAAATGAGTCGTCGAACTTCGTAATACATTATACGTAAAAGTTAAAATCAGTGTAATTAGTGCAAACCTCGATTCGAAAGTTCAATTTATGGAAACTTTCCTCACAAGTATGGCGTCCAAATTAAACAACTTTCCGGTTTTCTTGGTTATCTGAGTTAATTAGTGTTTTTGCTATGCGTTAAAAGTCATATGAAAGCGTACGAGTGTACGAGTGCTTTATGGAGTCTGATTCCAATACGTGCTGCGCCAACAATCGAAATCAACAAAAGGTGTTCAAAACATTGTGGAAAAGTCATGCCCCGAGACGAGTACAAGCCATTGTTTGGAAAATTCTTCATCAAAGAGTTCCTACGAAAGTGAGTTTGAAGTGTTAGAAATATTCAATTACACGAATATATATATAATACATAAACATCCTAGATGCGGAAATTTTAGGACAACAACATGCTCAATCATCAAGGATTAGTGGATATAGTGAAATACCTAGATCCATAGCAATATTAGGGATAGGAAAAGCCTCACCAATGCAACGTGATCGATGGGGTGGTTTTATGGCCTTCCTCAACTAAATCTCCGTATGGGTCCTTCGTTTCCCCTCTTGATGGGGAGAGTAGAAAATTGTATGTGATTTAGTGTATTGGGGGTCATAACCATGATGCTCTTTATATAGTACTCAATTAGGGTTCCCATAATCCCCATAATTAAGTCCTACTTGGTATCTACTCATAATTCCATCTCAATTTCAATTCAATAGTCAATGGTACAATAATTAAATCAATCAATTAAGACTAATTATAATTATAAATGGCTAATATAATTGCATAAATATGTGGCCCATATATAGGAAATAATAATTTCCTAAAAATCTCCCACTTGGGCTACATATTAACCTTAAGCATTATATTTCCTTATGTGCACAACTTTATGTCATTCATTGTTTGACTATTGCCTTACAATCTCGTCCTTCTCCTATACTACAAATGAGACTATCACAATTTTCATCACATCATATATTGTGACTAAACCATGATAATCATCATACTAGTCCACTCAACGACATAGATCAAATGGTGAGCAGCATGGAAATTTCATGCAATGTGATCTTAATCATGCCTATTTCCAACTGACCCAACTGTAGCCATTACCGAGATCAACATATGCAATGTAAAACACCACATACAAAACACATAATGAGTTCAGAAATAACATAGCCATCAACTTTATTCTGCAGAAACAAAAAAAAAGGACTGAAGAAAGTACATAGAACATTAACTCCCACTAAACTAAGGTAAACTTTTGAATAACACCCATATGAGCAGTATGCTCGTGAAACAGTTTTGGTGTTACTGCCTTAGTTAAGGGATCCGCTAGCATAGAATCCGTCCTAATATGTTCTATGGAAATTTGTTTATTCTGAACTCTCTCCTTAACAACAAGAAACTTAATTTCGATGAACTTCGACTTTACTGAGCTCCTGTTGTTATTCGAGTAAAGAACGGTTTAGCTATTGTCACAATAAATCCTTAGCGGTCGTTCAATGTCATCAACCACACGCAGCCCAGTGACAAAATTCTGCAGCCATATTCCATGGTTGGATGTCTCATAACATGCAATGAACTCCGCAGCCATGGTGGATGAGGCTACGAGAGTCTGCTTAACATGCTTCCATGAGATAGCTTCACCGGCTAATGTAAAGACATATCCAGATGTGGAGCACTTGCTATCTTGACATCCAGCAAAATTGGAGTCAGAATACCCCATGATCTCCAAATTGTCTGATCTCCTCTTTTTTCTTTCAAAATCATTATCAGGGCACTGCTTGAGACTAAACTTGTCTCCTTTAGCGACAGGTGTATCCGAAGGTTTCCAGTCTTTCATGCCAAATCTACTCAAAACCTTATCGATATTAGCCCTTTTGCGATAATCCAAGAATACCTTGAGAACGATCTCTAAGTATTTGGATTCCTAATACAAAAGAGGCTTCACCAAGATCTTTCATCCGAATTTCTTCGTCAGAAATCTCTTAGTTTCGCACAATAAGTCTATATCGCTACTAGCAAGTAGAATATCATCGACGTATAAAACCAAGAAAATGTATTTACTCCCACTAAACATGTGATATACACAATCGTCAACGACATTCACCTCGAAACCATATGAAGTAATGACTTGATGAAATTCGTGATACCATTGACGGGATGCTTTTTTAAGCCCATAGATGGATCTCCGGATACAAAGTTTTTCGGTTGCACCATATAGATTGTTTCTTCAATGTCACCATTGAGAAACGCAGTCTTTACATCCATCTGGTGTAGCTCGAGATCAAAATGAGCTACCAGTGCCATAATAGTTCTAAAAGAGTCCTTCGATGATACTGGAGAGAAGGTCTCTTTATAGTCAATGCCCTCCTTTTGAGTAAAGCCTTTGGCGACCAGACGAGCCTTATATCTTTCGACATTGCCCTTTGAATCCCTCTTGGTTTTAAATATCCATTTACAACCAATGGGTTTCACACCTTCAGGCAATTTGACAAGATCCCAAATGTCATTGTCACTCATAGACTTCATCTCATCCTTCATGGCATCAATCCACTTTTGAGAGTTAGAACTACATTTGGCTTGTGCAAAGGTGATTGGATCATCCTCTGTCAAACCTATGCCATCCTCATGTTCTTGGAGAAATACTACATAATCATCTGAAATTGCACTTCTCCTTTCTCTAGTGGATCGCCTTAATGGCACCTCTTGAGGTTGATGAGTTTGTACTTCAGCTAATGGAGGAAGAATCTCATTGTTGTCTTGATTTGGAATGACGTTAGGAACATCATTCTCTACCACTGGAATGACATTAGGAACATCATTCTCTTCCACTGGAATTATGTTTTGAGCAGCAATAGGTATAGAAACCATATCACTGTCAATAACAGATTCCTCCTCAAAGACAACATCCCTTATGATCTCTTCCTTCCCAAACTCAACATCCTCAAGAAATCTAGCATTTCCCGTTTCAAAAAAGGTTCTTGATGTGGGATGATAAAATTTATACCCCCGAGAATACTCAGGATAACCAACAAAGTAACAGCTAACCGTTCTTGAATCCAATTTTCCTTCATGCGGCCTGTAAGGTCGCGCCTCAGCTAGACAACCCCAGATGTGCAAGTGCATAATACTAGGTTTCTTGCCCATGAAAACTTCATAGGGGGTTTTGGTAACTGCTTTGCTAGGTACCCTATTGAAAATATGTACTGCAGTCTTCAAAGCTTCTCCCCAAAGTGACTCTGACAAGGATGAATGAGAAATCATACTCCTTACCATATCCTTAAGAGTTCGGTTTCGTCGTTCGGCAACACCATTCATGCTGGGGGATCCCGGCATTGTGTATTGCGAACAATTCCACACTCTTTGAGGAAAAGTGCGAAGGGCCCGGGACGCTGTTCTCCTGATCCATCATATCGTCCGTAGTATTCACCACCACGATCCGATCTGACGGCCTTAATTTTCTTTCCAAGTCGAAGTTCAACTTCGGCTTTGAAAGACTTGAAAACGTCCAAAGATTGGGATTTCTCATGTATCAAATATAGGTAGACAAATCTAGAGTAATCATCTATGAACGTAATGAAGTATCGTTGTCCATTCCAAGATGCTGCAGGGAATGGACCACAGATATCAGTGTGAATAAGTTCTAAGACATCCTTAGCTCTTTCGGCACCTAATTTTCTCACTTTTGTTAGTTTCACTTTGATACATTCAACACAGATTTGAAAATCTATCAAATCTAGGGGATCAAGGATTTCATCTAACACGAGCCTTTGCATTCTCTGTTTAGAGATATGCCCTAAACGCTTGTGCCACAAAATGGCAGAATCCTCACCGAATTTCCTTTTTGTACCTTTAGAACTTGTTTGTAGTATAATGTTATGGGAAGTAACAATATCAAGTGTATATAGGTTATCAATCAAGGAACCAGTACCAATAAGATTTGAATTTTGAAAGAGGCTAACTTTATTATCTCCAAAAGAACAAGAAAAACCCAATTTGTCCAAACAGGAAATAGAAATTAAGTTACGTCTAAATGACGGTACAACGAATGTCTCAAACAAATCCAAATAAAACACCAGTCCTTAAATGCAATCTAAAAGTCCCTATAGCCTCTACTGCAACTTTATTGTCGTCGCCCACATAGATGAATCTTTCAGCATCACTTGGCGGTCGGCTCCACAGGCAACCCTGCAAAGACATACTTATGTGAGTAGTAGCACCAAAATCTACCCACCAAGTATCTTTTGGTACAAAAGATAAATTCACTTCAGAACAAACAAAAGTTAGAGGTGTACCCTTCTTAACACGCCATGCACCGTACTTGGGGCATTCTTTCTTCATATGCCCCGGCTTCTTACAAAAGAAGCAATTTTGTTCATCAATCTTTTGCTTCTTTTGTTGAGAAGATCCCTCTGCAGTACCCTTAGCTCTCTTTGTCTTCTTTTTCTGAGAGTTAAATGCCAAGTGAGCACTTTCAGTCTTATCTCTTTGTTGCCTCTCTTCTTCTTGCACACAGTGAGATATAAGCTCATTAAGGGACCACTTATTCTTTTGAGTGTTATAACTCACTTTGAATTGCCCAAAGTGTGCAAGAAGCGAGATCAAAACCAAATGCACGAGCAAGTCCTCAGACAGCTCTAACTTTAGTGCTTTTAGTTTTGATGCGAGATTAGACATCTCCATAATATACTCCCTTATGTTCCCTTTGCCCTTGTACTTCATGGAAACGAGTGATGTCAAATGGCTACTCGCCTCTGACTTTTTATTTCTTTGGAAGTACTGCTCAATGGACTCAAGGAACTTTTTAGCATTTTCACTCTCAGTAATAGAGCCCCGAAATGCTTCCGGAATGGATCGCCTCATGATCATCAAACTCATTCGGTTAGATCGATCCCATTTCTCAATTTTGACCTCTTTCGGGTCTTCCTCAGTAGGAATGGGTCGATCAGACCGAAGAGCCAGGTCGAAATCCATACAACCGAGAACAATCTCTATGTTCTCTTTCCAAATTTTGAAATTCGTCCCACTCAGCTTTGGGATGTTATTGACTTGAGCAGACACATTATTAGTTGTAGCAATAGAAACTGAAGAGAGAACAATTATAAGAATACTCACATAAACTTATATGTCATACAACGAATAAGACATGTATGAATAAATAAATAATTGGGGACCCAGGCAAGATACTGAGCACAACATTAACCTCCGTCGAAGGACAGAAAGTTAATTGTAAGTGGTACTCTTGGTGCAATGATCAAGCGCTAATAATAAATTCGGTCAAACAAAAGTCTGTCGAAGGACGGACTAATGTTCACATGAAAAATAAAAGTAAATTATTACGTGCTTATCATCACAGATGTATTGTCATTCGGCCAAGTTGCGTCAAACCGAAGGGCCGATCACAAAGCGCATAAATAACTTTACATCAACATCTATATAATTTTAATAAAATCGCTCTCGACAACAGAGATTGCGAAGGTTTCTTGTTGTTTTGATTGATTAAATTGTTTTCAGAACAATACAATTTGAATAGCGCTGATGCGCTAATGTCCTAATTGAAAAAGTCCTTCCAGAACACCATAGTATTTAATTAAATAAACAATTGAACCGCACACATCTTAAATTAATACACAAAATTGAGTGCCGCATGCGTAACAATAATCGATTCTTAAACCAAGTATATATATTCCTTAAACCAAGCACATACAATAATCGATTAAAATCTCAAAATCCTAATTTCAGAAATATTAAGAATTCTAAAATTCTTCTCAAAATTTCAGAAAATCAATAGATTCAATAAATTAATAAACAATCCATAAACTCCAATAATAAAGCAGTGATGACTGTTCTGATACCACTTGTTAGAAATATTCAATTACACGAATATATATATAATACATAAACATCCTAGATGCAGAAATTCTAGGACAACAACATCCTCAATCATCAAGGATTAGTGGATATAGTGAAATACCTGGATTCATAGCAATATTAGGGATTGGAAAAGCCTCACCAATGCAACGTGATCGATTGGGTGGTTTTATGGCCTTCCTCAACTAAATCTCTGTATGGGTCCTTCGTTTCCCCTCTTGATGGGGAGAGTAGAAAACAGTATGCGATTTAGTGTATTGAGGGTCATAACCATGATGCTCTTTATATAGTACTCAATTAGGGTTCCCATAATCCCCATAATTAAGTCCTACTTTGTATCTACTCATAATTTCATATCAATTCAATAGTCAATGGTACCATAATTAAATCAATCAATTAAGACTAATTATAATTATAAATTGCTAATATAATTGCATAAAATATGTGGCCCATATATAAGAAATAATAATTTCCTAACATGAAGTTCAAAAATGTAATTGAATAAAATGGAGACGTCTCGTGTAAACTTTGTGGTGGAGCGGAGGAAGACATCAAACACTTGTTCTTCCATTGCAACTTTTGATCGCAAATCTGGTCATCTCTACACTCTTGGATGAACAAGTCAATCTCTTCTCATGATGTCCCTATTGCAAGTTTTCTAGACTAGTGTCGCGACTTCGGTGCAGGTAAAGTGAGTAGGATCGTCTCCACTTTTTGGATTGGTACGATTTGGTTCATATGGAAATGCATAAATGAGCTTATATTCATTGACAAATTGCCATGTTTGGAAAAGGCGATTGACGAGCTAAAAGCCGGATTATGGTCTTGGTTAACTGTTAAGGTACCTTCTGTTTGGATACCGAACAACATTCAGAATGTAATGTAATTATTTTTATTAAAGAAAATAGTAATTACAATTAACACTACAATTTACAAGATACAAAGGCTAGACTCTATTTTTATATGTAGAACACTCTAACTCACTCTTTTGAGGCACACACCTCACGCCTTAATTATTTCTCAGTGTTGCTCACTTACTTCCTCACTCCCTTTGTCACACTTATACCCAACTTAGGTGAGTACCTAATATTCCGTCAAAAAAAAAAAGGTGAGTACCTAATATTTATAGGCTAGTTTCCACTGACATACTAGCTTTTTAAAATTTGCTAGTATAATCTAGCTAGTTTCCACCGACATACACTACTCAATTATGTATACTAAATCATTCTAGTTAGTCCTACAATAATTAATTAGCTTACAACATTTGACTATAGTAATACTAAGTTGAATGCGGTAGATTAGGATTAGTCACTAGAATAATCTAGTCACAGCTCAACTAGAAGAATACACTTATGCAATTCTTGATCATTCTAGAAGATTCCAAAGGCGAGGTGGTGATGTTCTCACCTTCTATTTGAGTTTTTTCGTTTTCGGACTGGTTGCTAAATCCTTTAAACTATTGTGTATTGTAAGTGCTTTAGTTTTTATGGCTTGGGTGCGGAGACATAGTTGTAACATTTTGTAATGATCTTAATGTGTATGGATTTGAGTATCTCTTGTACTCTACAGTAATATAAATTCTTTTCTCTGAAGAAAAAAAAAAGAAGTCTTACGAGAATCCTTGTACTGTTAATCCAAGAAAACTTTGCATTTCCTTGACATTAATTGGATTTTCCAAGTATTTTTAATAAATGATGCTAACATAATTTAATTTCTTAACTATTTTTCCAGTATCATAAAACCCTTGCTCATAATTCTTGAAAGATCTTTGAAATTTATACCTTGAGATGTCCTCGGTTTTAGTCATTCATTATTAACCATTATTAGAAATTCATATATGTTTTCTTAGTGTATTTAGACAAGGCTCATTGATCATTTAATATTTTGGGCTCATTTGAGTTGAGCCCATATAACTTTGGTCCAACATGCTCTCTTCCAATCTTTTCAATTTTACACTTTTTTATTCCTCTTAACAGCCTCCCCAATCTACTCTCCAATTTGTTCAATGATTTGCAAATTTATTCTCCACAATTGTGGAATTTTTCGGTGGGATTGACCAATTGATTGATCTTCACTAATATAAATAGAACATATGGGTCAGTCTTTTGAACACACCAAGTATTAGATAAACCATGAGAAATATATAAACTTTGAGAGAAGAGGGAGTGCTATCGGGGTTTGTGAGAGTAAGGAGATTTTTTGTGTAAACTCCATATACACTGTGCCCAATTGAGAACAGAAGGTGTTCTGAGCCCGTTGTTCCTTTTCTATATTTTGTTTCTTATTTTGCAGGTTTAATTGGTGTCAAGAAGAAGGAGGAAGACGGCGGATCCACCCAACAGTGGTATCAAGAGTCGGGTTTTACCGCCGTCACCTCACGCACTGCCGCCTCTCTGTGTGCGGCTTGCAGCACAATTGCATCTGTCGCGATCAACCTACCACCGCCTGTGTGCAAGAGCATTGAAAATAATGAGAATCAGAGATGTAATGGTTTGAAAATCGTGGCAGATGCTAGTTGAGGGCAGTCGTTGATTTGCTTTGCCCTTTTTTGTTTGTTTTCTTTCTTTTCCTATATTATTTGAATTAACTAATATAAAGGGTTATTGGAGAGCAGGTAAGGTTATCCTTTTTCTTTATTTCTTATGTTATTTAATTATTAGTTTGCTTTGTGGTGTTTGATTTTGAAATTCAAGCGTGGACAGAGTTCCTCTCGTGCTATCTGTTGGAGGTGGACTTTGTTCTTGGTGGGAATATTTTTTTTTTTTGGAATCCTGACGTTGGGGTTCCGCTCTGGTATAAAAACTTATCCGAAATCTTTTATTATTTTCTTAGTGTTAAGTTAAATTTTGTTTGCTGTAGATTTATGTTTATTTGTTGAACATGTTATTTGCTTTTGCTTAATTGTTTGTGTGTTTTCTTTGTGTGGTTTAATTATGTTTGCTAATATGGCTTCGCATTTCTCTTTTGGCATGCAACATTTTGATGGAAAAACTGATTTTAGTATGTGGAAACAAAAAATGAAGTGTGTTTTGATTCAACAACGTGTGTTTAAGGCTATTGATGAGTCTTATGCTTCCACTAATATTGTTGATAAGAAGAAGGAAATTAATGAACTTGTTTTATCTGCTATCACCTTGCATTTATCTGATTATGTGCTTAGGAAAGTAGGTGTTATGGACTCTGCCAAGGAGTTATGGGACAAATTGGCAGAGCTATACACTGATACTTCATTGTCTAGTAAACTCTTCTTACTTGAAAAATTCTTTCGTTTTAAGCTTGATTTGAATCGTGATATTGAAGAGAATTTGGATGTGTTTACTAAATTGATTCATGATATTAAGTTGACTGGTGATAAGCATATTGATGAATATTCTCCTGTTGTTTTGTTGAATGTCATTCTTGACTCTTATAATGATGTCAAATCTGCTATAACGTATGGTAGAGATTCTATGACACTTGATATTGTGGTAAATGGTCTTAAGAGTAAGGAATTGGATTTGAAACATAATGGGAGTAAGAATCCTTCAAGTGAGGTTATGCATGTTAGAGGGAAGGGTGGTAAGAAGCATGATGGTTCTAATGATGAGAACGATGAATCCAGTGTAAGTCAAAGCCTCGTGGTATGTCTTGGATTAGAAAGTGCTATAATTGTGGTGATCCTAGTCATATGATTTGGGAATGCACTAAGCCTAGGAAGAATCAGGAGCCTAATAGTGACCAGCCAGAGAATCGTGCTAATGTGGCTACTACTTGTGAAGGTTATGAGGACTTCGGTATTGTCCATTGAGTTTTTTGGTGCTCTTTTGTGCTCTATGTGCTCTTTGTGTTTCTTTGTGCTCTTATGTGCTCTCTGTGCTCTTTGTGCTCTTGTGTGCTTCTTTGTGTGTCTTTGTGCATGTTTCTTTGTATGTTTTGGTGCATGTGTCTTTGTGTGTTTTTGTGATTGCTCCGAGTAAGGTGGAGCTTTTGTGTCTTTGTGTTTGTGCTCTCACGTATGTGAACTAACTTTGTGTTTTTTCTGTGCAGGTACGAGAAACTAACTTTGTATGTTTTCTGTGCAGGTACGTGTGAGTGCGTGAGGGTGTGTGTGTGTTGGGTAGTAATGACAAAGTTCTAGTTCTCGAAATAATTGGGTGATGGTGTATTTTGGATGTTGGACAAAAGAGGTAGAGATGTAATATTTTGGGCTTATTTGAGTTGAACCCATATAACTTTGGCCCAACATACTCTCTTCCAATTTCACACATTTTTATTCCCTTTGGCAGCCTCCCCAATCTGCTCTCCAATTTGCTCACCAATATAAATAGAAGGGGTAGTTGCATTGGGGTACAATTGACCAAGATTTATTGCATTGAGGTACAAAATACTTTTAAAGTTTCAATTCACTACAAATTGGCCAAAAATGCACTCATTTTCGTCTTTTTCCCTCTTCAAAACTACAGTAATTTGACCACTCTGCAGAAAAACTGACACAACGAATAGTAACTTTACCACTTTGCACTTATGTGTTAATGTTTTGCACTTGTTTTTTAATGGTTTGCACTTACCATTACCACTTTGCACTTATGTGTTAATGTTTTGCACTTGTTTTTTAATGGTTTGCACTTATGTATCATTGTTTTGCACTGGTTTATGAATAGTTTGCACTATTGTGTGAATGGTTTGTACCCCCACCTGAATTTCGCCCAGCCTAAAACCTTTTAATAAAACAACTAATATTTTTCAATAAAACACCTAATACTATTCAATAGACCAACTAATACCTTTCAATGAAACAAAGTGGAAAAATTCATTTTTTCCCAAAATGAACCAACTAATACTATTCAATGAACCAAACAATATTTTACATTCAAACAATTAATACCTTTAAATGAAATAACTATTACATTTCAATAAATTGTAAGAACCCACGAATAATCATCTAACAACCGACAAAAAAATCAGTCAAAACAAATTGAAGAGCACAGATCTGCTAGTACTTGTTCATATATACATCATACCAAAACATCATTAAACCCAAAAATCAAACATTAGCAAGAAGAAAGATAACCAAAAAAAGATAGGACCGGTTAAAAAACTCTAATCTTCTCTCTCTTCCTTCATTTTCCAGTTTCTTCAATCGGCTCTCTTCCTTCATTTTCCAGTTTCTTCAGTCGGCTTTCCCTTTTCCAGTTTCTTCAATCGGCCGCCGTCCACGCCGGCGTTCCCCGCCTCCACGCACCCCAAAATCCCAAAAGCTTTGATCCCCAAAATTACAGGCCTTTCCCAACCTCCATCCCAATTATCTCAAGTATCCTCTTGTTCAAAATCTGGAAACAATTTTTTTTTAAAAAAAAATCCCCAAATCAACAAGTACCTCTATGGTAGAGTGAAAAACTAGAGAGAGAGAGAGAATCAAACCAAATCGACGATGAAATTTCTGATTAGGCGGCGTCGGAGACTCGAATCGCCGCCGCCAGATCCTCCACCACCGCGGCGATTCGCCACGGGTACCGCCCCCAAGACGATTCGCCACAGGGGCTTTCACCAAGCAAATGAAAAACGTAGCAGACGAAACAAGTGGTGGTGGTGGTGGTGCTGTTTCCGTCGCTTGCGATGCTGACCACCACCGCCGCCTCATTCATCAACATCTGGAAAAAGTTTAATTTTTAGAGAGAGAGACGTGAGATTTTAGTGAGAGAGAGATTCTAAAATGAGAGGTAGAGAGATGGTTTGAGTGGTATAAAGTGGCTGATTAATTATTTGAGGGTATTTTTGTCTTAAAAGTGCACTTTTGTATCAAATTGCAATTGAAAAAATGGATTGTATTGGAGTGTAAGGGAGGGTAAGGATATTGTATTGAATTGCAATTATCCCTAAATAGAACATATGGTGTTGTAACCAAATCAGCAACAAATAAAAGACCACATGTCATGTGTCCATCAAATAATCAGGTGGACGAACACAGGCCACGCCAGTTTGGACGAACACATGTGGACGAACACATGGACCAATAAATCGAAAAGGTCTTGCTGACCCAATCCGTGACAATTACCTAGCAATTTGGACAAACATCTCTCTTTCGCTCACTTGTCTTTGGCGAGCTCGGCAATTCGGCGACGAGCGACGCGAGAGGGGCCGCGCCCATATTAAATATGCTCGCCATGCAATTGAAGGTTTACTCACCACCGTTCGAAGCAAACACAAGCAGTGGCGAAGCGAGCATGCGACGAACAAAGAGGGAAGACCCTGCATCGGTGTCTTCTAGATGAATCTGAGGGGAAGACACGCAAAAGCGTGCCTTCGATCTAGCAGGAGAAGGGAAGACATCGCGGCCGCCGGGCGAACAAAGAAGGAAAGATCTCGTGTCTCGTCTTCCGGGGCCGAGCAGATCAACAAACAACACTCATGCCCACCATCCCTCGCGAACCCAGACCAAACCCACGAGCAACACCACCAAACAAGTCAAAGCCTTCGCAAGGGCAAGCAAAGGCAGATGTCAACCGAGGGGATCACCTTGAAAACGTCAAAGGCCTACTCGCGATGACGAGGAATCACAACTCAGGCGGCCAAAGAAAAGACCACGCAGGCGAATCTTCTATAAATAGACCTTCAAAGGTCAGAAATAGAGGAGGAGAAATTTTCCTAAGATAACTCTTGTATCAGCTCTCCATCCCACATAACCATTGTGCTCATCACTAACACATTGTGCTCGATGCACTCCCCAAATCACTAATACTACAACCCCTGGCTTGAGCACGCATGCGGATGGATGTAGTCATTCTGTAACCCAGGTCATCAAATCCTCGTTGTCACTTTACTTTATACTTGTGCTGCTTTACACACGCTTTGTCTTTCGCCACACGCCACGCTTTTGCTTTCAATACGCCAGGTTTGTGCTTTGGCGCGCATTTCGTGCCGAACCCTGATCTCTTTTTTTTATTAGTTGTCACTCAACACAGTCACGTCATAATTTCTACATAAGACGACTATCAATAATTGGCGCTAGAAGAAGGGTTTTTCCAACGAACACACACAAATAACCAATCCAAACATTTTCCAAAAAATTAGGCAGAAAAAAGAAATATAATGCCTCAATCAAGAAACACCCTGTTGGGAGATGAATTTAATAAAGAAATTTTGATTAGATCCCAAAACCCCTGAGTATGACATGTTTCAGGATAATCTTGATAGTATAGGGTCAGGTTTCAAGTTATCAGGATGGTCTGCACCATGTATAGTCAACAGACTTAGTTCAGGATAGAATAGGTTTCTCTTGTTTGAAAGATCAGAAGTATCCTGAAGACCAAGTTATACTGAAGTGTTGGGGAATGATTTGCACAGATCTATTCGGGTGAATATTTAAATACAAATTTAATTCATTAATTATTACTAGCATGAATTAATCATATATTAATTCAAATAATAATTGCAACAACAAATCATGCATATAAAAAGCCACGTAAAACCTCTACGTCACGGAATCTACGGGTTTACGTGAACGTACCTCTCGGGATGGCGGTGGCTTTGGTCCTGGACGGACTAACCAAAAGGACTTCCCAAGTATTCCAAAGCCCTTGTTAACAATCCCCGGTGGAAGGATACTTCATGAACAATTAACAAAAGGAAAAAATAAACTTTGTTGCACCACTTATGTGGATTTGCTAATATTTCCAAACATTGGAATTGTCTTTGGAATGAACTAATCATCCCCTATTTATAGGTGTGAGAGTGGTCGAAATTTTAGTGGTATTTCAATGTGGGAAAAGACTTTTCTTGGTCACCAAGAAATCTTGAATATATCCCTATATTCTTTTTCCCCATAATTAAAATATTCCACAAAAATCCCACCTCCTCAACAATATGGATATTTTAGAAAATTTAATGATCTGAGAATCCAAGATTTGGATCTTCTTGAATTTATGAGATATTCTTGTATTTCAAAAATACATATCTTCCATAATATCTTTTTTCAAGAAAATCAAGAAAATCTTTCTTGCTTTCATCATATTTTCTATTTTTTTCAAAAATTACTATATAGATAAGCTAGTTGGAGATTTCTTGAATTTAATGAGATAATCTTGTATTCAAGAATACATATCTTCATTCCATAACAAAATTCAAAAGAAAAATATTTCTCCCAACATATCTATAAATTTCGAAATTTTGGTTGGAAAATTAAGCAACAATATTTATTTTATTTTAATCACCTTTTTTTAGTTATTGGACTATTTGTTGGGCTACTTTCGGGGCCTTTAGGAGAATTAAGATTGAACCTTCTAATGGATCTTGAATATCTAATATTGAGCCACAATATAATTCAAGCCCATAAATATTAATTAATCCCACTACATAATTAATATTGCACTATCCATCTTAACCCATATTACGGTCAATATGGCTCCGATCATTATTTCCCCGTGTTTAAGATTATCTAGCCCATTAATTAATTCAAGCCCTTTGAAATAGCTTTTCCGTTAATTAATATCTTTTGTCCTTGGTTAGAGGAACGGTTCAACATTATTATCCATCTTAGGAAACTAATTCCACTTGCAAGATTTGGTATGATAAAACATGAACCTCCCAGGGGCAAATCAAACAAGCGTGCTTGCACCTTATTCTTCAGTATTAAATCTTAGCAATCACATGTGACCAATAATATTACCCAAGATAAAAAGTATTGAATCTCTCTCGATTAAGCTACCCATGATAAGTCAAAGCAATAGTTACCAATCCCATGTGATCCTATTTAAGGGATGAAGGTTAAGAAACAACGAACCACCGAGGTCTAATTCTTCCTTGTTCGGTTAAAGAATTTATCCTCCTAGAGGTCCTATTCAACAATCGATCATGCACTAGTGTAATCTCTTGGTCAAGACAAACCAATCAGAGCCTTACACCTCAACCTTTCGCGATGGTTGTCCATTTCCATCTAGGTCGTGAATGGCGTACTTTTTAGTTACAAAGGGATTTGTTAATTTAATCTTCGTGATCCGGTATCACTAAATTAACTACTGATGTAACACGTCTAATTTATTGAACAATTATGCAAAGTAAATATATATAACATTCAATCATATTTAAAGCATCAGTGATAAACAATTTATTTCAGTAAATAAGTTTGAAAATTCAGTTTCGATTATACAAAGTAAAAAGCATACTTTTCAGTATAATCCCAACAATCTCCCACTTATACTCAAAGTCTGCTTTTAAGTATACTACAACATGTCTCGCGTAGTCCGTGACATCTAATGCACCTACACGAACCTAATAATTTCTCCCACTTATACTCAAAGCAGTTAGCAACGGTCTTGACACCCATTCCACTCACATGTCTCTCGAATGTATTGAGAGGCGACGCTTTGTGAATGGATCTGCTAGTCATCTCCTCGCCGCTATCTTTGCCACATCTATATCTCCTCTCTTAACGATTTCTCGTATAAGATGTCTTTTCTTTAATGTGTTTGTTTGACTCGTGGACTCTTGGTTCTCTTGAATTTGCAACTGCTCCTAGCAGATATTGCTAGACAAATTCAGAACACCATCCAAGTCCACTAAGAAGATCTTAGAGCCCAATCGGTTCTTTCACTACCTCATAAGCAGCTACTTACCCGACTTCCATGGTTGAGTCAGTGATGCATTTCTGCTTCACACTCGTCCGTTGGATGGCTACACTTCCCAAATGGAAACACACTAACTAAGGCGGATAATTTACGAATCTAAATCGATTGGAAATCGAGTCCGTGTAAATGGCCGATGGGGATTGGAGTATCGGATCGATAAATCAACATTCTATCTCGAGTTCTTTTCGACACTTGAGAATGTTTTTTAAGCGTAGTCCAATCGCTTTCCTCGGTTACTTTGATATCTTGCTACCATGCCTACGGCCAAGCGGATATCCGGGTCTCGTATGAATGAATGCATACATAAGGTTTCCGAACGGTAGAAGCACAAGGAATACCTTTCATGTCATCTATCTCCTTTTCGTCTTAGGGAACATTTTTCTTGGATAGATGGATTCCAAGTCCGAAAGGTCATGAATCCTTTCTTGGAATCTTGCATCTTTGAAGCATTTCAAGGCAAAGTGTCTATGTATGAAACTTGCGATAACCCGATCATCCTTATCTTGCGATCTCGAGTGATCTTGATCCCAAGGATTTGTCGGTTTTCCCTAAGTCTTTCATATCAAACTGTTTTTGAAAAACATGTCCTTCGTCGATCACACCTTCACATCGTTCCCGATGATCACAATGTTATCTACGTGCAAGTCTTAAGAATACCAATGCAGTCCCGACAAGATTTTATACACACAACTTTCAAAATCGTTTTGATCAAACCCATAAGACTTTATAACATGATCAAAACATTGGTTCCAAGCTCTGGATGCTTGTTTGAGTCCCAAATAAATGAACTTCTTGAGCTTACAAACAAGATGTTCTTGGCTTTGTTTCAATGAAACTTTGGGGTTGTTGCATATAGATCTCTTCATCAAGACTTCCGCTTAAGGAAAACCGTCTTGACATCCATTTGCCAGTTTCAACGCCGAAATGCGCGATGTCGATAAGAGAATACGGATGGACTTAAGCATGGCTACGGAGAAAAAAGTTTCCTCATAATCGATCCCTTTCTTTTTACGAGTATAACCTTTCGCCATTAGTCTTGCTTTAAAAGGTTTCAACCTTCCGTCCGATCCTCTTTTCCTCTTATATACCCACTTGCATCTAATGGGTTTGACCCCATTAAGTGGTTCGACTAGCTCCCACACTCTATTGTGAAACATATAACCCACTTTTTTTTTCATTGTTGTTTGCCAAGAAACGCATCCTTATCTTGGAGTGCCTCGTCATATGTCCATGGAGTGCGATTAAGGAATCAAGTCCGAGGACTCTCCTATTCCCATGAATCTCTCGGGCTGTCTAACAACCCTCCCACTATAACGAGGCTCGGTTGTGAAAACGTATCATTTGGTATATCATCTAAATACGATCGACCGAGGTTTGCCCTCTAAGCTCATTTAAGGTAATCTCACTGCAGGTTTTCTTTGGTTCTATAGTTTTCTTCCAAAATCTAAAGTGGAGTGCGGATGTCCACCTTTTTGATCTTGAACTATAGAACATTCACCCTTTTGTTCCCTCGGGGTATCCTACAAAACAACCTTAATTACGATCGAGGATCCAATTTACCGGTTTCCTTGTCCAACACGTAGACCGGACACCCCCAAATTCTCATGTGTCTCATACTAGGCTTGCGCCCGGTCCACAATTCTTTGGGAGTTTTGCGAACCAATTTGGATAGCACCAAGTTCAAAATGTAAGTCGCTGTTTCCAAGGTATGACCCCAAAACGACTCGGGAAGATCCGCATAACTCATCATTGATCTAACCATTTCAAAAAGAATTCTGTTGCTTTGCTCTGCAACCCCGTTTTGTTGAGGGTTAAAGGGTGCGATGGTGGGATACAATCCTTCATCGGATCGATGAGTTCAAAATCCCATTCTTTGAGGTATTCGCCTCCACGATCGAGATCGTAGAGACTTGATCGTTTTTCCTTGTGATTCTCTGTTTGAGCCTTAAATTCTTAGAATTTCTCAAAGGTCTCAGATTCATGCTTCATAAGGAAAATGTACCTTGAGTAATCATCAATAAAATTACTCATAACCTCCTCTTGCTTTGGTTGACATTTGACTACATACATCTATGTGAACGATCTCTAACACTTCTTTAGCCCCATTCCCCTTGGCTCCAAATGCCCTCTTGGTCATATTACCCTCCAAACATGATTCGCAGGTTGGAATCGATTCAACTTGGAGACGCTCCAGTGAACCATCTTTCACCAACCTTTGGATCCTCTTTGGATTCATATGACCTAATCTTAGATGCCAAAGAAGTGTCTCGTTCACGTCTGATGAACGTTTTCTTATCTCGGAAACAGTTGATGTGTTATAGGATACATTTAAGTGAGTGGTGTGCCGCGATTAATTGTATAGAGATCATTCAACAACGTTCCATGACGGATAAATTTATTAAAAAGAAAAATGGTAACAACTTTATTAAAAAGTAACCGAATATCCATCATAAAAGTTTAGAAACTGAAAACGAATTCTTTCTAAAATCCGGAACGTAAAGAATATCTCAAAATTAAAACTCTGTCTTCAAAAGACAGATGCACTTCTCCCACTGCTTCAGCTGCCACTCTCGTAGCATCGCCCAGTGTGATGAGGACCTCACTCCCACTAAGTTGCCGGGTCCGCTTGAACCCCTTTAATGTGAAACAACCATGATTAGTGGATCTCGTATCCACCACCCACAAAATGGAAGGCATACGCCGCTAAACAAGTTTCAACAACTAGTGCGTGAGAATTACCTTTCTTTCCTTTCCTTTTGGGATCGGAACAGGCTGACCTCGATTGTCCTACTCTCCCGCTTTCCAAAGTTTTCCTCATACTTGATTCCATGCTTCTATTTGATGTTGAGTCTTCTTGGTTTAACCTTATTCTCTTTTCATCATCCTTATCACCACTTGATCTAGGATGAAGAGAAGATTTCCGTTTCCCCAAGTTCTTTTCCTCGTGCTCCACTTCCTTTTCAACCAAAGTCAAAGCATTTATAAGATCCTCCACTTTAAAATCTTGATCTTCCATTAAATACTCAAGATAGCGGTGATTATAGCTTTTTGGTAAGGAATGGAGAATGAAATCAACCTTTGCATTGAAGTCATATTTTTCGCCGAGGATCTCAAGTTCCTCAAATAGCACCATAACCCTAAAGACGTGTTGTGCTTTGCGATCGTCCCTTTTTCCAATTTTAAGCGAGCAATTTCTTGCTTCACACTTTGGATCGCCATATGGATTCGATGTCCGAACATCGCTTTCGATTCTTTAAGATGTCTGCGGTGACTCATATTCTTGATGAAGGCGCCTCAGCGATCGACATATGTGCGAATTGTTTCCTTCATCAAACCGTTTGCCGACTCCCATTCACCATAAATCATCTCATCCCATATTAAGCATCCTTAGTTGGTTTTTCGGGTTTTGGTGAATCAAGTACCCATTCGGAAGATGATCACGGTTAGGGCCGATTTTTTATTTTGTGTTTCCAACCAAAATAGTTTTTCACCAAAAAGCAAAAGGTCTTTAGGTATATTCGATAGTGGATTAGAAGGTTGCGACATCTTTGAATCCCGAAATAAATAATAACATGCATAAGCACAAATATATCACTAGGTTCGATCACATGCATCATATTAAAATCTCAAAAAAAAAATATGAACATGCATCGACCAACATCTCAAAAGCAGTTTAAATAAGTCATGTGGGGGTGGGTCATTATTTAAACACATTCAAGCGGATTACAAACAAGAACAATTACAAACCTTTAATATCTAGATTAATAGTTGGCTCCCGGCTTGACCAATATAAAATTGACGGGGACTTGAGGGAAGTATATGCATATCAATTTTATACCTAAGTAATAACCATGATTAAATCTGAGATTACTATTTAACTTTGATCGAGCCTCGTGGGGGGGGTCATAAATAAGCCACTAGTAATAACCCACAATCATCCGTTTTGGAATTCATTCATGTGAAACCTATCTTTTGGCCCGTCCGGGGAATTTTCTCCAAAAGAATTCACAAATAAATAAATCATGGAGGTCAAAATTAATTCAATTTTATTATCCTAATAAAATTGTCAATTAATTATTTAAACATACTTAGTAATTTTGAAGTTGAGATTTTTCCATTTGGCAACCCTCATGCAAACACATTTAAACAAATTAAATAAAGCATAAGATAGCACAAATAAATCAAGCAAAAACAAAAAATAAACATATTGAGCATAAATTATCCAATTGTCATGGTTTGATTTTTCTTGGCTTGATCTTGAAGAAACACGTCTCAATTTCTCCCCACTCGTTAAATCTCAAAAAAATACTTAAATCTTGAACCTTGCCACGCCAAGCATCGCGGCCGGGATGCACGCCTTTCCGTCCGTCCAGCCACTTGGCACAGGGCGGCCTAAAGCGACCTCGACCTTTGCCCGTGAGTCGTGCCGCCGGTTTCCTCGGACACCTCGGCATGTATCGGCCAAATTCGGCCATTCTCGGCGACGCGGCAAGCATCCCGTAGCGTGCTCGCCCGTCTCCGCGTCGCCTTGCGTCCTCCAAGACACCGCGTCTCCGCCTTGCCGCCCGCGGCATCCGCCCCGTCCGCTTCGGCTTTGGCGTGCACCGCCCGTCTTGTGACCCTCATCCTCATCATCTCGCTCGCCGCCGGCCTGCCGCCACTAGCCCCCATGTGCGTGCCGGTAGCGGCGCCCTACAGCGCCTACGCTGTTACGGATTTAGTCCTTTAATTCTTCGTCTCTTAGTTCCCGTCCGGTTACAATTTATTTACAAAAAATAAATAAACCTGAGATCTAGACTAGTCTATTACATTAATCAAATCAAACAAATCCTAGTCTACTCATGGATTTTCTCACGAGGCAAAACAAATCGACGAATCGAATTAAAAACCACGGTTTATATGCATGCAAAATAAAACATTAAAATCCATGACAATTGGATACCGCAAAATGATCTAACGGTTCTACTATCCAATTTCAAATTTAATGTCCACGAATTAAATTATAATTTAAAAATTGAGCAAAACAGTGGCTCGATACCGGTTGTTGGGGAATGATTTGCACAGATCTATTCGGGGTGAATATTTAAATACAAATTTAATTCATTAATTATTACTAGCATGAATTAATCCTATATTAATTCAAATAATAATTGCAACAACAAATCATGCATATAAAAAGCCACGTAAAACCCTACGCGGAATCTACGGGTTTACGTGAACGTACCTCTCGGGATGGCAGTGGCTTTGGTCGGACGGACTAACCAAAAGGACTTCCCAAGTATTCCCTTAGCCCTTGTTCGACAATCCGGTGGAAGGATACTCACGAACAATTAACAAAAGGAAAAAATAAACTTTGTTGCACCAACATGTGGATTTGCTAATATTTCGGCCACATGGAATTGTACTTGGGAATGAACTAATCATCCCTATTTATAGGTGAGAGAGTGGTCGAAATTTTAGTGATATTTCAATGTGGGAAAAGACTTTTCTTGGTCACCAAGAAATCTTGAATATATCCCTTATATTCTTTTTCCCATAATTAAAATATTCCACAAAAATCCCACCTCCTCAACAATATGGATATTTTCGAAAATTTATTGATGCAAGAATCCAAGATTTGGATCTTCTTGAATTTATGAGATATTCTTGTATTTCAAGAAATACATATCTTCCATAATATATTTTCAAGAAAATCTTTCTTGCTCATCATATTTTCTATTTTTTCGAAAATTACTATATAGATAAGCTAGTTGGAGATTTCTTGAATTTAATGAGATAATCTTGTATTCCAAGAATACATATCTTCATTCCATAACAAAATTCAAAGAAAAATATTTCTCCCAACATATCTATAAATTTCGAAATTTTGGTTGGAAAATTAAGCAACAATATTTATTTTATTTTAATCACCTTTTTCAGTTATTGGACTATTTGTTTGGGCTACTCGGGGGCCTTTAGGAGAATTAAGATTGAACCTTCTAATGGATCTTGAATATCTAATATTGAGCCACAATATAATTCAAGCCCATAAATATTAATTAATCCCACTACATAATTAATATTGCACTATCCATCTTAACCCATATTACAGTCAATATGGCTCCCGATCATTATTTCCGTGTTTAAGATTATCTAGCCCATTAATTAATTCAAGCCCTTTGAAATAGCTTTCCGTTAATTAATATCTTTTTGTCCTTGGTGAGAAATCGGTTCAACATTATTATCCATCTGGGAAACTAATTCCACTTGCAAGATTTGGTATGATAAAACATGAACCTCCCAAGGGGCAAATCAAGCAAGCGTACTTGCACACTATTCTTAAGATTAAATCTTAGCAATCACATGTGACCAATAATATTACCCAAGATAAAAAGTATTGAATCTCTACGATTAAGCTACCCATGATAAGTCAAAGCAATAGTTACCAATCCCATGTGATCCTATTTAAGGGATGAAGGTTAAGAAACAACGAACCACTTTGAGGTCTAATTCTTCCTTGTTCAGGTTAAAAGAATTTATCCTCCTCAGGAGTCCTATTCAAATAGATCCGATCATGCACTAGTGTAATCTCTTGGTCAAGACAAACCAATCTGAGCCTTACACCTCAACCTTTCGCGATGGTTGTCCATTTCCATCTAGGTAAATGAATGGCGTACTTTTTTTAGTTCTGAGGGGACCTAATTTAATCTTACGTGATGCGGTATCACTAAATTAACTCTGATGTAACACGTCTGAATTATTGAGCAGTTATCAAAGAAAAATATATATAACATTCAATCATATTTAAAGCATCAGTGATAAATAATTTATTTCAGTAAATAAGTCTGAAAATTCAGTTTCGATTATACAAAGTAAAAAGCATACTTTTCAGTATAATCCCAACATGAAGAACTAAAATGTACTGAAGGATCAGTATAAACCTGAAGATCAGTATAAACCTGAAGATCAGTATAAACCTGAAGATCCGTATAAACCTGAAGATCAGTATAAACCTAGAGATTTGAAGACCTGAAGATTAGAAGACCCTGAAGATCAGAAGACCATGAAGATCAGAAGAACCTGAAAACTCTTTTATACTGAAGTAACAGATCCTGAACATAAAACTTAGAGATAAAATAGTGTTTGTTCATTCTGAGTACATGCAAAGAGAATGTTATACGTTCGTGGACACTAAGGTTAATATCAACTCAGTGTTGGTTGACTAAAAGAGCCGTTTTTGTTGTCTCTGTTCAAAGGAAGAAATCGACCAATGAGGAGGCGACAACAGCGTACTTTCCTGACACTGAAAGTGACATTTGTCTGAAAAAAATGTCAGCATAGATATATGTCTTGTTCACAGAAAATGGTGATTGGCTGCGTGTCTGGATATTTCCTAATACATGCAAGGGTACGTTCAAACCCTAATGGAGTCGTTCATCATATACTCAAAGAAGAAACCCTAGATGATATCTCTCCAACAGATAGTTTTCAAAGGACTTCTGCAAAGAGTTGCCTATAAATACCAGTGATCTTGAACACTTCAAGGCACGGAAAATCGACGCAACTCAAGAGCTCATATGTATTCAAGCATTATTGTGAAGCACTCGAAACCCCTTGAATTTCCCAAGTGTTTCATCATAGAAGAGAGCTCATTACTAAGCCTAGAATTAAGTTCTTACCCAAAGCTTAGTCTTAGAGATATCCATAGCCTTTTACTTGTGTTCTCATTGTAAAAGGATATCTTGTAAAGAGTTAGTAAGCTAATGTGTTCAGTTTGAAGACTCTAGAGAAGAAGTTAGTAAGCTGATTGTTCAGTCTGAAAGCTTGTGTGTGTTTTGAGTTAGTAGGCTGCAGGAGTTCAGTCTGAAAGCTCGTAGGTGATAAGTTAGTAAGCTGCTAGGAGTCAGTCTGAAAGCTTGAGGTAGTAGAAGGAGTGAGTTAAGGAATTTCTCTGAATATCAGAGAGAGTGGACGTAGGAGCTTGAATCTCTGAACCACTATAACCTGCTGTGTTGTTTTTGCTTTCTGCTTTGCATTGTTATCTATTGCATATTTCACTGAAAGCATTTCTGTCATTCAGTTCGAATCAATCCACTGAACTAGCATTAATTTGAATCACAGCCTTAACCACTGATTTCTTAAGAAGCATACTAAAACTAGTATAAACTTAGGGCCTACACATTCCGCACTCTAGATTAGCTAGTCTAGATAGTAGTCAAACTGATAAAACTCTTCTGAGCAGTCAGTAAGATTATTATCTACTCCAAGATTATTTGGACTCTGTAGATTCTCAAAGATCAGTTGAGTTAATTTGAAGTTTTTGAAAGCCGCTCAGGGTTATTTGTCTCAGTAGACTCTTGACTCAGGGCAATTTGTGCTTCTCAGGACTGAATCTCAAGACAACTTGACTCACTGATCTCAGTTAAGTTTTAAAAGTTGAAAAATCACTATACACGTGTATTCTCCCCCCATACACGTGTGACACTCGTTTACACCAGGACTAACACACCCAAACCCAAAAATCGGGGCCAAGTCGGTTTCCTGTCCAAGAGGAGGCTCAACACCAACCTCATGAAAACCAACCCCTGGAGAACATAAATCTGGAGGATTTAGCAGGCGACCCCGCGGCCATAGCAAGGGCCCTCACCTATCTGCTGCAAGCTCAAAAAGAATAGGTTGAAAATGAGTTGGCCCGACAAAAAGGCCCAGAAGATGATGATCGACGCTCGAGTACACTTGGTAGCGAGCAGGTCAAAAGAAGAACCGCGGCCAGCAAATGAGCCGACAAAGTGGCAGAGGATCTGTCGGATGGTGAACAGCCACAAGGGTCCAGACAATCGGTGTTTGAACGCCTAAAACTCTCTGTGAAGGATCGTCTCGGGGATCAGAGACGCCAGAACCCCGAGAGGGAACAGCGGGCGAACACGCAAGCCCATTTGGCTCCTCATGTTCGCCTGCAACAAGAAAAACAGCAAGAGCTGGAAAAGTCGGTGGGGACAAAAATATCCATCCTACATCGCCTCGGAGACCAGGGGCGAACGCATAAAGGGGGACTGCCCCATCATGAGCATGACCACCAGAGTCCTCATGGTGAGACCCCGCCCCATTCTAGGTTTGTCGACTCCGCGAAGTTTGCAGAGATGCAGAAGGTGATCGAGAGCCTGCAGGCCGACCTGGCCACTACTAAAGGGTTGTCGCGAGTAAGCACTATGTCGTGCTTGCCATTATCCCTGGCGATCATGTTAGTGTTAGTGTCCTAGAGACAATCATTTGTATGGACATAATACTAAGATAATATTCAGTGTTGGTTTAATATTATTGTTTGTTTAATATTAAATGTATGGCATTACACTTATTAGAATATTATGTTTGATTGTTTGCATTTGTTCTTATCTGTGTTCCCTTGAATTATTGTTGTCATTGAGTACGTGAGAACTCAGATGACTTAAGCATGATTCTCAAACAGCCCCGATCAAGGATCATCGAGAATGGGATATCGATGATGCAATGGAGATCTGTGTGCGATCTGCATCATACTCTTAGAGAGTGTAGTAAGATCTCACTTACTACGAGATATAAGGTATCTCATGATGGATGCACAAATACCTTAGAGGGTATTGATATACCCATCCGAGCAACCGTTTGATGTAGTTCCACTATATGTGTCTACTGGTGTCTCGGTTAGTGGGAGCGATGTGATACTCCTTTGACTTGAGGTCAATACGCACGACATGTGTGGAGTGATGAACTTTGACCATGACCGACGCTTACACCCTTCCATGGGTAGATATGGCTTGGATTGGGTTCATCACGAAATGCATGTGCGTGGTAGTTGAACCAAGATAAGGATTCATTCCTCAAAATGGATTTAGAGAGAATACTCATCTTCTCGTCATAATTGGATCAAAGTCATTGGTTAATGCACGTCACCTTGGACTTTGTGACCAAAGGTGATACGAATGATCAATTAGTGATTCGAGATAAATCGATTAAGCTATTTGAATAGACACTTCATCATATTCAAGGCTAATCGAGTATTCGTGAATGGAAGGAGAAAATCGCAATAACCCATGTTATAGTTACAGATAGTTGCACGTTTCTCGCAACGTACCTCATATATTGAGATTGTCTGATTTATTGTCTAGGGTTCAATTAAGATCGTTAGTTTGACTAATCGCTCGATATATGGGTGACACAACAAGTAACTCCCGTGTATTGATTATAGTTGGTTGATTAAGTATTAAATTAGATTTAATATTTAATTTATGGAGAATTAATAATATATTAATTTGGAATTAATTATTATTAATATTTAATTAAATTAGATTTAATTAAATAAGAATCCCAAAATAATATTATGGAATATTATTGTAGGAAAATATCTGTAGGGAAAAACATATCTTTGAGATATGGTTTTCAAGATTATGAATTATCTTCCTAATAAAGATTTGCTTAAGATATAAGCTAATCTCTCCCTATATATATGACGTCCCGGGATTCATAATTAACAACAACAAGAAAACCTAGTTTCTCCATAAAATCTGGGATAGGAGTTTTCCTAGCAAATTCCGTCTCAGATTCAACAACTTTAGCGGTCTGTGCAATTCATGTCTACGGGATTACGTGGATACCGTAGTTGAGAAATCTGCTTTATTGAAATCTTTGTAAGATTTCTTGTTATGTTTAATCGCTTTTCGTTTAAAAGCAATTAATTGTTCGTTGTTGGTGAACTATTTATTTCCTCTGCGCATGTATAACGTGTTTACGTGCCCGTATATTCCAACAGTGGTATCAGAGCTTCAGGCTCTTTAATATAATTGCTATTGGTTTATTAAAATTAAATTATTATTTTTTGTTTTTAATAACCCAAGGGGCACGGTTCTTTTGAAGAAGCCGCACCCCATATTTTATTTGACTCTCGGTTCATTGGGGCTTGTTGCTTTCGTCCCCCAAAACCCAAATTAGGGTTTACCCGTTTGAGGTTTTTTTGCTGCTGCCACTTCCGCCTCATGACCCGTGATTGCTAAGCAGCGTTCTTGTGGGCCGGCGCTAAAAACTTCCCGTGCCTCGCGGCGTGTCTGAACCGCGGCGTGTGCTCGCGATAGTCCATCGCGATTCGCCATGGCTCGCGGTGCTCCATCGCGATTAGCTCTCCCCAGTGCGCGTATCTATTCCGCGGCGGTTAGCGGCTGGAAGTGATTTTGAGACTGGGCGATGTGTCTATCTCAATTGGCTTCAAAGCGTTGGCGGAATCGAGACAACTTCGATGGCGGTATGCTTCATTCGTCTCTCTCTCGATTTTTGAACCGGTCTTGACCAAGTCGTGACTCGTAGCGCCCTTCGCCTCGTTCACGCATTGCGGCGAGTCGCCCGCCTTGTTGGGCGTGTCGTCGGCGACTTCGGTCGGCTTTCGATTGCGCGACCGTGTTGTTGCGATCCTTTGTTTCGTTGCCTCTGTTTCTTCGAATATTGAATCTGGACATTTTGTTTTGGTTCTTAGTTTGACTTAATGGGCTAATTGATTGGATCAATAGTGATGAAATTGAAATTCTGGAATTTGGCTGATTTGGGTGTTGAAATTTTTGGATTAGATTCGATTTGGAAAGGGTGATGATGTAGGAGGGCTGTTTTGCAAATTTGATTTGAAAAATGCCCTCACCGTACAAAAACCCCAGTGCGCTGAGCTCAGGAATAAAATAAAATAAAATAATAAACGAATTAAATTGGATTTTTAAGTAAGTTTAAAATTCTGAAAAGGAATTGGTTGGACCAAAAACAATTAATTAGATTAATTGTATTTTAATAATCTTAAAATTAGGAATTTAATTGGACTTAAAGTTTATTTTTAAAAAAGATTTATTAAAATCCACTGTTAACTTGTTTACACGATTAAATTAGTTAACTCATTTTATGGACCGCATTATAACCGTTTGGATAGGCGGCGCCCAATTATTTGTCGAACCGTATTAATTGTTTGGGTAGAAGGCACCCATGTAAGTGTTGGTCCGTATAAAATCATGTTTGGGTATGCGGTGCCCAATAAGTGCTCAAATGTGATGTAGATAAACATGTTGGATCTCGATTAAGCAATTAATACCCCGCCTTTAAAATGTTCCTCACTAAAATATGGTTTTTCATTAAATTGAAACGATGTCTTCCATCAAAATTAAATTCCAATGGGTATTTAAGACCAAAGTCTTTTGCTCGGATCTACATTCAATGGGACTTTTAAAGGGACATGTAGTGTCGCATCTTGATGGTTGTAAACCAACTTAAACTTTGTTTGACCAGCCAAAGCAGGGAAACGAAAGTTAAGGGACATCCGATTGAACTAGGTTCAATCAACTAGGAGTTGCAGTTTTGCAATTGGTTTGGAGACCTACCAGTTCTGATGTTATAGTATTCAGCCAAAGCTGGGATTATGATGGTAGGAATGTGGATCCTAGTCCATTATGATTTATATTGGATATAAATTTGTATTCTTCCGATGAGGTCGCTGAATATGTGAAAATAATGGAGACTAAATAAACTTAAAAGGCCACGTTTATTTTGATTGCTGAATATTGATCATAGGAGTTATGTGTTTAATTCCCATTTTATTTTATTTCTCTAGGATTGTTGAAATGAATAACTTGTCATTGAGAAGCATTTTGGAAACGAACAAATTGGCTGGACCAAACTTTCTCGACTGGCACCGAAACGTTAGTTTGGTGCTCAGGCAAGAAAAGATTGAGTACGTGTTGGACACGCCAATCCCTGCTACCCCGGAGGCTGGTACTGAAGAAGTCGAGGCATTTGACACCGAAGCTCAGAAGAAGCATCAAGATGATGCTTCCCAGGCTCAGTGTATTATGCTCCTCGGGATGACTCCCGAGTTGCAAAGGCAGCATGAGAGGATGCTTCCCTTCGAGATGATCAAGCATCTGAAGGATCTCTTTGATTCTGAATCTCGTTCCGAGATTTATGAAGTGATGAGAGTTCTGTTTAGATGCCGGATGTCTGAAGGAGGGAAGGTTTCTCCTCATGTATTGAAGATGATTGGGCTAATCGAGAAACTTGGTCATTTGGGCATTGAGCTTAACACCAATGTCGCTGTTTATGCCATTCTTCAGTCGCTTCCCGATTCATATTCAAGTTTCGTGGTAAACATTAATATGAATAAGATGGAATCGACTATGCCCGAGCTGCATAACATGCTAAAGACTTTTGAGTCTTCCACTGCTAAGAAAAATCTTGTGCTTATGGTGAGTGCCTCTACTTCTTCTGCTCCAAAAGGAAAGAAGAAGCGAAGGGGCAAGACAAAGAAAGGCTCCAAGCCAAACTTCCTCAAGCCCAAAGGTGGAATTCAAAAGAAGGAAAGGGTGGACAAGGATGTATGCCTCCACTGCAAGCAGAAGGGGCATTGGAAGAAGGACTGTAAGGTTCTAGCAGCTGAAAAGAAGACACAGGGTGTCTCAGCCACTAGAACAGGTATGTTTGTTATTGAGATAAACATGTCCACAAATGATACTAACTGCTGGGTATTGGACATCGGTTGTGGCACACATTTGTACTAATGTGCAGGGTCTCAAGCATAGCAGGGCAGTTAGGCCGGGTGAAGTCGCCCTACACGTTGGGAATGGAGCAAGAGTTGTTGCTGAACGTGCTGGCGTTTATGTTTTAGATTTACCCTCTGGTTTTACACTTGAACTGAATATTATAATTTTGTTCCTTCTATTACTCGCAACATTATTTCTATTCATATGTTAGACATTGAAGGGTTTTCCTTCCATTTTGCAAATAATAATTGTTATTTTTCCCTTAATGGTGATATGTATGGGAATGCTCCTTTATCGAATGGTTTATACTTGTTGCATTGTGGACATAATATTCTTAATATACAAAACAAACAACTCAAACTTAGTAATCATGAAAACCCAACTTACTTATGGCATTGTAGACTTGGTCATGCAAATGAGAATAGGATTGCAAGGTTAAGAAAGTTAGACTACTTAACCCCATTCGACTTTGAGTCTTATGGTAATTGTGAATCCTGTCTCAAGGGCAATATGACCAATAAACCCTTTTCTGGGAAAGGATTCGTGCCAAAGAAGTTCTAGAGTTGATCCACAGTGATGTATGTGGTCCATTGCCCACTCTAGCTAGGGGTCAGTTCGGATACTTCATCACTTTTACGGATAATTTTTCAAGATACGGGTATGTGTATCTTATGGGACACAAATCTGAATCTTTTGAGAAATTCGAGAGAGTTTAAAAAATTTGAAGTAAGAGAAGCAACTTGGTAAGAGTATCAAGACTCTTCGATCAGATCGAGGAGGTGAATACCTTAGCCATGAATTCACTGATTACTTGAAGTTGCATGGAATCCAGTCACAATGGACTCCTCCCGGAACACCTCAAATGAATGGTGTGTCCGAAATGAGAAACCGAACCCTGTTAGACATGGTGAGGTACATGATGAGTTTTTCCTCTCTTCCGACATTCTTATGAGGATACGCGTTACAAACCTCAATCTACATTCTGAATAGGATTCCATCCAAATCAATTGAGCATACACCATATGAATTATGGTGTGGCAAAAACCAACTTTTTTTGCATATCAAAACATAGGGAAATTTTGTGATTGTGAAAAAGATGCTCACCGATAAGTTGGAATCCAAAGGTGAAATGGTTATTTTGTGGGATATCCTAAGGAAACTAAAGGATATTATTTCTATCTACCAGAGAAACAGTCAGTGATTATTTCTAGGCAGGCCAGGTTCCTCGAAGAAGACTACGTCTTCAAGGAACAAAAATAGAAGATAATAGAACTTGAAGAAATTCAAGAACCACAAATTAACAAAGAGACTGATATCTTGTCAAAGAAATATGGCCAAGAATCAGTGGGAGCATTCAGTAGCTCGCATGGTGGAAGTTTATCACATAGTGATCCTCTTTCAGCCAGTGGGAGCGTAATTGGAGTTGCAATGCCTGAGCAACGAACTCCAAGTAAATTTGAATGAGAATAACATTGTTCAAACTCCCGCTCAAGAGGCATCCAGAAGTACTCAAGAAGCGTTCGGAAGCATCAATCTTGAGGTCTCCCCGGTCAACGATGAAATCGCTATACCATAAAATTTTCACGATCAGAATGTGCAGCCTAAACAACCACAACTCCGTAAGTCTACAAGAGTTCGTAATCCGATCACCAGATATTATGGTTTCCTCGTGGAGGAACAAGATGATGTGGAGATCCGGGATAAGGACGAACCTAAAAAAAACTTTTGAGGCAACATTAGATGTTGACTCGAAGAAGTGGCGTGAAGCCGTGAAATCCGAGATGGACTCGATGTACATCAATCAAGTTTGGGACTTGGTTGAATTGCCAAAGGGGTCAAACTCATAGGTTGCAAGTGGGTCTACAAGGCGTAAGACCGATGCAAAATGGCAAGGTACAAACCCTACAAGGCTAGGTTAGTGGCGAAAAGTTCTGATCAACCTTGAAGGCATTGACTATGACGAGACTTTCTCACCAGCTGCTAAGATCAAGTCCATTCGAATTTTACTTGCGGTAGCAGCACACCTCGATTACGAGATTTGGCAGATGGATGTCAAAACAGATTTCCTCAATGGAAACATTGATAAGGAATGTTCATGACTCTACTGGAAGGTTTTATCTCAAAGCCAAAATCTAATCTTGTGTGCAAGCTCAGACGATCCATCTATGGGTTGAAGCAAGCTTCTAGGAGTTGGAATATTCGATTTGATGAGGTTGTCAAATCATTTGACTTCATCAGAAACTCGGAAGATCCGTGCGTCTATCGAAAGTGCAATGGGAAGAATATTGTCTTCATAGTTGTGTATGTTGATGACATACTGATTATGGGGAACAGTATCCCTCTCATGCAACCCGTGAAAGAATGGTTGTCAAAGACCTTCATAATGAAGGATCTTGATGAGGCCTGCTACATCTTAGGGATCAAGATCCATAGGGATAGATCGAAGGGATGTTGGGACTATCACGATCCACCTCGTAGATAAGGTGTTGAAGCGATTTGCGATGGAGAACTCTAAGAGGGTTCTCTACTGCGTGTCATGGGATAAAAGCTGTCTAGAAGGATTGTCCTTCCATTTATGATATCAAGCACATGAAGGACATACCATATGAATCGACAATTGGGCTATCATATGCGCCATGACTTGCACTAGGCGGATGTGGCCTTCATTGTCGGCATCACTAGTAGATACCAGCGAATCGAGGTGAACCTCATTGGATTCTTTGTCGAGAACATTCTTAAGTACTGTTGGTCCCGTGAAAGCGAGTCTTACACGTGTATGGGGGAATACACGTGTTCGGTTTTTTAAACTTTTTTTTCTTCTTGAGGTCGACTTGGGTCGGATAATCACGAAGATTAGGTTAAAGAAGCCGCATTGCTTTCTGGTCAAAGTCTCTTTGAGGCGGTGATCTGAGCTCTTTTCGGATACCTCGGATAATCCCAACTCGGAGTCTGAGTGTCGGAGATCCCGAGTTGCTTGGATCGGATAACTAACTTCTTTGAATCCTCGGAAAGAGTTCGATTCGGTAACTATTTGTTCTAGCTACTCGATTAAATGCGAATGGTTGGCCCTTAGTTTATACTCGTTTTAAGCTTTCTTTGAAAACCTTCCCTTTATGAAATAGTGATTAGGGCATGATTCACTTATGCAACTTCAAATGATTGATTCCAACGAATATCGATGAAAAATATGCTTTCAAAATCAAGTCAATGCAGCAGTTAAGCCGCAGATAAGGAAAGCAATAAAAACACGGCAATTATAGTGGTTCGAGACTCAAGCTCCTCGTCCACTCTCCCGACTCTTGAGAGAAATTCACTATCAACTTCTCGAGATTTACGACTACCTCGTAGTTTTACTTACTCAACTTCGTACTGAGTTTTACGACTACTCCGCGTGTTTACTTACTCAACCCGACCTTGAGCTTTACACTACCTCCGTAGTTTACTTACTCAATCACACACAAGCTTTGGACTACCCACCGTAGCTTACTAACTTCTCCTCTAGAGTTTTTACGACTACTCCACGTAGTTTACTAACTCTTTACAACTCTTCTCACCAACAAACACACACCAACTACCTTCTCAAGGGTTTGGGGTTTCTTGGTTGGTTTCCAACTAGGATGAGATATCCTTTACAATGAAGCACAATGCAAAGGTTAGGATATCTCGACTAAGCTTTGGATAAATCTTATCAAAATTAGGCTTAGTATAGTGAGCTCTCTTCAATGTAGAAGCACTTGGGAAATTCTAAGTTTTTCGAGTGCTTTAACTTTTACAAGAATAAGTATGAGTTCTTGAGTTGCGTATAAATCTCCCGTAACCTTACAATGTAGAGGGTCACCGGTATTTATAGGCATACACCAAGTCACTCTTGAAAACTATCCGATTGGAGAAACGACTTCATGAGTTCCCTCTTATGGTGTGTGAGAAACTATATTTTAGGTTTGAAACTCCTAACACGTTCTAGGCAATAACCTTTATGTAGCCGGTCTTCACTTTTTGCGATCTGGAACTTTTGTACATCGACATCCTTTTTTCGGCGACACATCCTTTGTCGATTGTCGATGTAGTCGATGTTGTCTTCCTCTTTTTTGACTTTTGTCTCCGGTTTAAAAGGTAGACACCTTCAGCGGCTCTTTTAGGTTACAAACTACGAGTTTGATATAACCTTAACACTTGACTTAGTTCTTTTATGCGCATTTTGAATGTCTTGGCAATATCTAACTTTCTAAGGAATCGCGATCTTCCCAGAATTGCATCCTTCATATAGATATTTTCAGTGCCTCGGAACATTCAGGTTCATACTGAGCATTTAGTACCTTCTTGTCTCTGATAATTCTTGTGCCTTGATATTCTTGATCTTCAATCTTACATCTTGATCTTGTGTCTTGAGTCTTACGAGTCTTGAGGTCTTCTGAGTCTTACGAGTCTTACGAGTCTCTTGGTGATATCTTGAATCTTCGTCTTTGAGTCTTGATTCTTGATATCTCTTGAGTCTT
This sequence comes from Stenogyne calaminthoides, assembly GCA_037126765.1. NCBI lineage: Eukaryota > Viridiplantae > Streptophyta > Magnoliopsida > Lamiales > Lamiaceae > Stenogyne > Stenogyne calaminthoides. Next base: position 3,738,578 of record JBBCBC010000013.1, read on the forward strand.
GATATCTCGATTTCTGCACCGAGTCTTGAAAACCTATCTGAACTATATATGATGACTATACATTCTACAGATAACATCCTGAATATTCTAAAAACTGAATCCTGACTCAACTATCAAGATCATTCTGAACATGTCATACTTAGGGGTTTTGGGATCTTAATCAAAATCATATATCTTTATTAAATTCATCTCCCAACAATTTCCCCTTTTGATGATGCAAAACCTATCTTGTTACAAAACATATAACCTATACTCGGGTTTTAGATTTATCTATTACAAGATTGGTTGTCTCCCGATAATTTCTTAAATCAGAGAATCTCCTAACAATTTCAGAGTTTCTCAACAGTTTAATCATTCAGCAATTTCTTCAGTAATGAATCTTTTTAAATAGTTCATTACCAAATACTTAAACAATTTCTCCCATATTCAGATAATTTCCCTTTTATCAACATACAATCAGTTCAGAGACATTCATTCAGGCATATCAAAATAAAAGACATGTAAATAAGATAATGAGATATTATCTTTTGAGCATAATGATAAATCTTCATTGATGATTGGTATCCCATTCTGATTACAATGAGTTTATCAACAAAATCAAAAAGACAAAAATTTAAAGATTACGAGAATCTTACGAGTCTTGATCTTGATCTTGATTTGGCTCTTGATCTTGTGTGCTCTTCAATTTGCTTCATTCTCAGCTTCATCAGCGGGCACCTCCAGGTCGAACATTCCGAAAAATCTCTTCTTCAGCTCATTTCTTTCCTTGATGATGTCCGGATTGTTTCCTGTTAAACCCAACTGACCAGCATACTGAGCAATCTCTTGAGTAATGGTCTTTTCATTCACCAAGCCATTATCAAGTCTTGGAGGAGGATATGAATATGGACCAGGGGCTACTATATGTACCTCTCCTTCATCCGCAAGGTTAATCCAGCTCTGTAGATACTTTGGATAGAAGGTAAGTAGATATTCAATGAATGCTTCATTCTGATCTGAGCTTTCTCCTCTCCATTCCCTGAGAACATCATAATTGAACCAGAAGGTTCTCTTGACTTCTTCCCACATATCGTTGAGTTTGATAGGCATCCATTTATCAACGTGGGGCCACTTAAGTGCTTTTGATGTCTCTTTCCTCTTGCTTTCAAAACTTCACGAATTTACTCCTTCGCTTACTCTTTCGCTATCTTCTTTTTTTCGATCCACAGGCGCTCCCGAGACCGAAAGCGGTTGCTTTCTTAGCTTGTTCTTCTTGGAGTGTCTTGAGCATTTCTCGTGTTGAAGACTCTTTTTAAGGTTGAGACTTCGAGATACCACTAGTTGTTCCGTTTCTTCATCATCCGAATCGGTTTTCTCGGATTGGCTTAGAAGCCTTTGCGCGTTGCTTCTGAGGTTGAACAACGCCCAAGGCTTTCCTCTTCATAGGCGATTCGGCCGGCTGGGGCTTGTTCCAACCTTTGCTCTAGCACTTTTCAGTTCTCTTTTGCAACATCAAGCATAGCTTGCTTAGAAACTCGAGTGTAGATAGGCTTCTCTACCTGAGCGAACTTCAATTTTTCAGTAGCTTCAACTTCTTTTAAGGCTTTTGCTAGATTATACATTTCGGCATCTTTCGAGCCTTCTTCTCCAAAATCGTGCCATGAACTTTCCGGGAGATCTTGACTTTCTTTTCCCCCTTCTTGCACCGTAATTTGGAAGAAGTCTGGAGAGTGTTGTGTCCATTTGATATTGCTCTTTGCTCACCTGGCCGAATCTCTCCTATATCTCGATCTTGTTAAATCTTCCAGCCTCCTTAGATGGTTCTTGGCCAAGGAAAATTCTTCAGATAAGTGGGCAAACTGGCCAGAGAGTGCTTCCTTGAACATCTCTTGTCATTTTGGTCATGAGTAATGAGCTCATTTCCTCAACAGCCCAGACTTGATTAGCACCTCATTCTTTTACGCGGTTTCACCTCTAGAAATCGAAACTCTCTCGGTGTTTACGTGATTCATCACTTAACTTCGGCCTTGACTCCCTCCGAACTTCTCATTCATTTTCTTCCATGGAGGTCATCCGGGTGGTCAAAGTGTTTTGAATTTGCACCGACTCTGAAGAGTGACTAAGACCTTCCATCTTTTGAGCTTGATTGGCGAATGTTTCTTCCATCCGAGCAATCTTGATCATCATTGGCTCAATCTTCTCAAGTTTCTCCATCAAGGAGTGAGATCAATCTCGGGAACCTTCTACACCTTCTGTCTTTGTTTGATCATCTGAGCTTGGTTTCATTACGAGCTCCGGTCTCCAATGAGCCTCGGTCACGAAGAGTGTTAGCATCGATCGATCGATAATAAATCTCCTTTTCATACGAGGCTTCCGCCGGCATCTCCTGTTGGTCCCCATCTCCATCTTTAGATTTGTCTCCGGCCGCTCGGGCTCTCAACTTGATTGCTCTCCTCTCGGCTAACCCCTCTTTGAACCGACTCATCAAAATCGGAGTTTTTCATCACGAGCTTTGTCCTACGAACCACGAGAAGTCGGTCGAAAAGGTTGTTTCCCTCATTCCACCAGTCTTCCCTCTGGCAAGCAGCAATATCAAGCATCTCGGGAAGAGTCGATTGAGGATGAACCACAGTTGTCCTTAATATGGAAAAAACATTTTGCGGATCGAGGTATTTTGCTCGCTCGAGGTATGCGGTCAAAGTATGAACCGTTCCGTTCCTGCTCCCTCCACTCGCGCCTTGACCTCGCCCTTCTTCCATCTAGGGCTCTGCGGATTCGATTGAGGCTTGCCTGGCGAGGGATCGGAAGTAGATCACTCAAGAGCTCATCAAGAATACTCTGCTCCTGAATTTGGCTGACCTCACGAAGGTTGTCTGATCGAGGTCCTCGGTTTGCATCCGAGTGGGTTACGGGTCTGGTGACCTTCCTCCATTGATTCACGAGTTGGCTCTTTTTGCTTATCTGGTAAGCACTTTTTCGGTAGGAATCTCGAGGCTGAGTTCGCTTTGGAAAATTTCCCGAGAAATTTTGTCTGAACTTAGAGATGTCTCAAGCACCTCAGAGAAGACCTGTTCCTCCGTCTGGTCTTGTTCCTTGGAGATAACCTGAGCCAAAACTTGTAATGGCAAACTCTGAGCGGTTTGGCTCTCAGGTTGAATCTCCTCAGAATCACTTCCATCTTCATCGGTGAGAACCCCCAATCTTCTGCGTTTTGGGGCAAGGTTCTTCTGCTTCATTATTTTTGCACCTTGCTCCATCTTTGCTTCCAACAAAACCTTCCCCCTGGTTTGTTGAGTCTCTTTTTCAACCGCAGGTGATTCTACCTTCTTTTCTCTCTTCCCCCTGATGGTCTGCTTCTTTGCAGCAATGGGTTTAAAGAGAATTTTGGATTTAGGGAATGGGGTCGAATTGGCGAAGATATCCTCCTCCTCTCTGCACATCTCCAAAATATAAGCAATTTTGGTGGCATGGTGGATCTTGCCTTTGATTGAGATCGCCCGTCAACCTTTCTCAAAACTTTGTCTGCCTTTCACTCACCGTCTGAATCAAAAATTTCAGCCGGTTGAAATCGTGGTGGGTGAGGCCTTCTTACCGCCATCAATGGAAGTTTGAATCTTGATCTGCTCAAAACTCCCCGCAAGACTCATGATGCTCTTGCTCACAATATCCATCAACACACGATATTGTGGCTTTAAGTGCTTCTTATGTAATGTCGCCTCAAACTTAACAGGATTCTCAGCAATCCTATCTAAGTACCCACTCTCTCTACGACATATACATTGTAGGATCCTCTCCTCTATCCACGAGCTCAAAAACATCATTGATTTTTTTGGAACTATATCTGAATCCCTTTCAAAATCGACGTATTTGGACGAATGCTCTAAGTGTGATACAGTTAACTTAGAATACATACATCCCTCTTCATCTATCTTCAAGTTATAGATGAATTCAATTACCTCTTTCGTAAAACTCACAGTCGGTGGTAAACTGCGACTAGTTGGGTGAGTTTAGCCCGGTCGAATCATATCTGAGAGCCTCTCTTAGGGCTTTGAGTTGGTTGTGCTTTTCGGTGAGACAACAAACTCGTACCACGGCTTGTTGGTTTCGGCTAATCTCTCGAATAGGGTTGGAGCCATTTTAGAGTTTGATTGAAGAAATGAAGCTTTAGGGTTTGGAGAATTTCTGGGCAAAGGGGATTTTTAATTGCAGAGAATTTGAGAACGAACCGACGATCTCCGAAAAGTAAGCCGCCAAAACATCCTCATTGGTCATTAATGTAGCAGAGCATTAAATATTTATTGACCTTCTTGAATTTAAAACGATCCCGCCCAAAAACATTCCTCAGGTGTTTTGTATTTATTGCGAATAATTACTAAACTTTTACTTGAGCAATAAATGAGTCGCATGAGTCATTACTTCTTCAGACTAATTTCTCTTTATCAGTCTTACTGAGTACTGACCTTGATAAAATGTCGATTATATCTTTGAAATCTTGAAATGGTTCAAGATAATTACGAGTTTTCTGAGACTCGATTCGATATTTCCATTTTAACTTGAACTTCTCGGTAGAGTTAAGAAAACTTCATCTGTTGAAAACCTTCAATTTTTTCATTTTTTACTATACACACGGTTCTAACATCCCTAATTCAACCGAAAGTTCTTGAAATCTTGATTCCGCCAAAGGTTTGGTCAAGATATCGACTCTTTGCTTATCGATGAATTTTCTCCATCCTTATGTCCTTCTTCTCGACATTATCTCGGCGAAGTGATGTCGATATCCACATGCTTGCATCCGGTGTGCAATACGGGATTTTGTGAAATAGCAATGGCACTATTATTGTCACAAAATATTGGTACTTCATTGGCTACAACTTTATAATCCCTTAATTGTTGTGCAGGCCAAAGAATCGAGCCGCAGGCGACTTCTAGCAGACCGTATATTCAAACTTCGGTGAGTACTTGTTGCTCTTGAGGTTTGTTTCTTCGAAAACCAAGATATCAGCTTACTTCCTAGAAATTGACAAGTTCCTGAAGTGGACTTCCTGTCAATTCTGCAACCTCCATAATCAGCATCTGAGTAACCACTTAACTCAAGGTTATCATCAGCTGGATACCATAATCCTCTATTCACTGTGCCCTTAAGATATTTTAGTATCTTTTTGGCAGCCTCCATGTGACTAGCCTTAGGATTAACTTGGTATCTTCTTGGCGTATCCCAACGGCCGAATGTTATATCCGGCCTACTTGGCCGTGAGATAGAGCAATGATCCAATGATTCCTCTATAATCAGTATGACTCACTGATTTGCCTTCAGAATCAGGATCCATCTTGTAGTTAGTATTCATAGGAATCCTAACTGTATTGCAATTTTGTACACCATATTTGGCAATCAGATCTCTGGTGTACTTTGCCTGGTTGATGAATATTCCTTCCTTTGATTGTTTCACTTGAAGACCTAGAAAGAAATTCATCTCTCCCATCATTGACATCTCAAACTTGCCTTTCATCGATGTTGAAAACTTTTCACCAATTGATGGTTTGAGATCCAAAAATGATGTCATCAACATATCTCCGAACTAGTAAAATATCTTTCCCATCCTCTATCCTCGAACGAGTTCTATCAACAAAATCCTTTGACAAAACCATGGTCATGAAGAAACCGAAAAGAGTATCATACCATGCTCGGGTGTTTGCTTAAGACCATACAAAGCTTTTCCGAGCACAGTAAACTTGGTCATTCTGTTTGAAACCGGAGGTTGTTCCACATAAACCTCTTCTTTAAGCACGCCGCTCGTTCGAAATGCACTTTTCACTTCCATTTGATAGATATGAACTTCATGTGGGCGGCATATGCAAGAAACAATCGATGGCTTCTAGTCTTTGCAACAGTGCAATCGGTTTCATCATAATCCAAGCCTTCTTCTTGGGAATAACCTTGTGCAACTAGCCTTGCCTTGTTTCTCACAATGTTGTTGTTTTCATCTCTTTTATTCTTGAAAACCCACTTGGTTCCAATGACATTGTGCCTTTCTGGTCTATCTACCAGCTCCCATACTTCATTCCTTGAGAATTGATTCAGCTCTTCTTGCATAGCAGTAATCCAATGAGAATCTTGTTGAGCTTCACCAATCTCAGTAGGTTCTCTCTCTGATAGGAAGCAGCTGAATAGTGCACTCTCACCATGGAACCTTCTTGTTTTAACACTTTCAGTTAGATCACCCACAATCGACTTGTAGGATGACTATCTAACCATTTCCTTCTTGATGTTCCCCTTCAATAGTATCCTCAACATTTGAAATGTTAGGTTCGGTTAGATCGATGGCTTCGAGGAACAAGAAAAAATGAAAGGGAATCATCTTCCTCGTGGAAATTCTATTGAAACATTGTCAGAGACATTTGTTCCCCTTTGGTTGATAGATTCAGAATTTGCCTCAGTTGTGACCACATCTTCATTGGCATCACATACCTGAGTCTGAACTGGTGTCTGTTCAGATTGGTCACCTTTGGAGTGTTGGTTTTCCTGAGTCTCACCATCCTCGATTTCCATCCCGAACTTCTTTATTCGAGTCTGGAGTCACTCCAATCATAGATAGTGGTGACTTCTTCTTTTCGAGTTCGGTGGATGATTTATCTTTCTGTTTCGGGCTTAATCTGGTGATCCTCTTGAGTCGGTTCATTTGCATCATGTTCTGTTTCTTACGAACACAAGTAGATTCATCAAAAACAACATGAGGTGTTTCTTCCACAATAAAGTCCTATTTTGTAAACTCTGAAAGCTTTCTTGACTTGAGAATATCCTAAGAATATTCCTTCATCGACTTTTACTATCAAATGTTTTCAGCTGATCTTTACCATTATTGTGTATGAAACACTTGCAACCAAACACACGAAAAGAAGGAAACAAGAGGCTTCCTTTCATTCCAAAGCTCGTAAAGGCGTTTTGCCTTGACTTTTTGTCGACATGGATCTATTCTAAGAGTAGCATGCGGTGTTGGCGACTTTTTAAAATCTTTTAGGAATATCGACTTTCATTATCATTGTCCTTTGAAACTTCTTTTCGAGTCATGTTCCTTCTTTCAAAGAACACCATTTTATTGAGGGGTCCTTGCGGTGATGTTTCATGTAGAATTCCATTTCTTTGCACAATAATCGAAAATGATATGATTTATAAACTTCGGTTCCTTTGTCGGATCGATTTTGACCACACTCGACTTTTTCTCAATCTTGAGCCTTTTTCAAAGAACTCTGGCGACTTTATCGAGTCTCTTTCTTCTTGAGTAAGAATATGACCCAAGTATATCTTGAGTAGTCATCAACTACTACCGATTGTGTATTTCTTGCCATTAGTGCTCACAGTGTGTTATAGGACCAAAGAGATCCATATCGCGATGAATCAAGTATTCTTTTCGATAGAAGCTTCAACTTTGCTTTTAAATGATGCTTTAACTTGTTTTCCTTTCATCGCATCACAAATGTGTTCCTTCTTGAACACTTCATTAGGCAACCCTCTCACAAGAGCTAATCTTGCAAGCTTGTTCGGGGTTTTGAAATTTAGGTGATTCATTCTTTTTATGCCATAACCAATTGGTATCGGTGGAACTTTTAGCAACTAAACATGTATCTTTAGGAGTTGAACTCCAATCGACAAGATACACATTCCCTTTTCTTGTACCCGGTCGGTAGTACTTTTTCGTGATGTATCATCTTTCACAAAACATAAGTTCTTGGAGAACTCAACATTGAAACCCTTATCACGAAATTGGCTAATTGAAAGCAAGTTATGCTTCAATCCGAAAACATATGAAACACCATGGATATGGTGAGTCGACTTCCAAAGTTCCATATCCTTGATCTCCCCTTGGAGTTATCTCCAAAAAGTGATCTGCGGGCCTCTTTGTTCAACATAGTCCTTTGAGCATCTTCTTGAATCTGTCATATGTCTTGAGCATCCGTTTGTCAAGATACCATACATCGGAGGCTTTTTCGTCTGCTCATCGATGCCATGTGATCTTTCATCGACTTAGTGCCCTTGTTTTCCTCCCACGAAAAAGCAGATCAATTTTTAGGTACCCAATTTGTGTAGGGTCCCACGAGGTTAGTTGTACCTTTGGAATCCAAATCGCCTGACAACTCTAATCACTTTAGAGTGGCTAATTTGTCTTCCATAAGCATCAACATATACATCCACTACTTTGGGTGCCTTAGCGGTTTTCTGTATATGTGTGCTAGCTTTAGCATGAACATGGGCTTTTTTAATTCTTCTTTGGTTCGGGGCTTACATTCCGGATGCTTAGGCTTTTTTTGTGCGGTGGTCTAAATCTTTGATGACTCGGGTTGGATAACCTTTACCCTTAGGCAAGTGGGGTTCGGGTTATGCATCTTTGAAATCTGGGTCTTCGGCATCTTGAGGACTTGGTCTCTTCATTGAGAATATCTCGGTGAGTGTTTCTCATCGAGGATTCCTCTCGATGGTTCGATGTGGAGCCTTTCGGGTTTGCATTCTTAGCACGAGGCTTTGAAGTACTTACTGAAACTTTCCAATCGACCTTTCGGGTTTTCTAGCCTTTACACGAGGTTGGGCTTTCTAACACGATCATTCGGTCTTCTTTGAGACCATAGGTCCTTTTCCCTTGTCTAAAACCTTGGGCATTACTTGAGTTTGAAGTGTAGGTGTCCTTTGGTTTTACAAAGATAGTCTTCTTGCTACTTGATGCGAAGATTCGATGACCTTGTGAGGTTCCCCTGGAATAAATCTCAATCCAGTTTTTTATAGTCACAGGATCTCTGGTAACTCAATTTCATCTATTACATTAGATGCATTATTCAATAGAGTTAACTTCTTCACATGCACTATCCTCCTTGATTCTGTAGAGTTTTATGCTTCTCGGAGAGGTCATTGAACTCAATTCTGATTAATTGAATCTCTTGATGTGGATTTCTCTAGCTTCTCGATTGGGGACATTATCAACTTCTCTTTCTCTCGAGAGTTGTACTTTTCGAAACATCCGATTCATCAAGTAGCTCTCATTAATTGAAAGTGATTTCAATATTACCGAGTCTTTCCATTTTAGATTTTTAACTTTTCGATTCATTATTACGCTCTTGAGTTCTATTTTAGCTTGATCCTTGCAAAAAACAAACATAGTCCTTCATCGATTCTCAAAAGAATCCATCGGTCAAAATAGTATTTTTTAATTGGAACTTGAAAACTCTCTTGTGCTAGTGTAGGAGCAACAACAGAGAAAGAAGAATTTTACCTCCTCAATGGCCATCAGACAGATGTCATCACTTTCACTGTCTGAGAATATTTCATCTGAAGAGCTAGATCCCTCCTCAGAGTGTTCTTCTTCTACAACCATGGCCTTTTTGCTTGAGAACTTCTAGTCTCTTATAGCTTGTCTTTCTCTTCTCTCCTTAGCACTCAAATCTGGACAATCATACTGGAAGTGACCTTTCTTCTGGCAATTATAGCATATGTTGGCATCATCATCCTGATCATTTTCTTCTTTGGACTTGAAGTCCTTTCGCTTGGCTGAAGATCCTTAAGTTTTCAGGTCCTTCTTCTTCTCAGTTGATCTGTCCTCAGGTTTCTTCTGGTACCTGTGGTTCCTGTAATAGCTTTTATATTTTCCAAATCTACTATTAAGTTTGTCAAACCTCCTTGCCATCGATTACTTTAGCTTTTCCTCAAGCTCATCCCGATGTTTGGCATGGGGGTTCTCAGACTCTCTAGTCTTACAGGTTTTATCTTTGGCTTTTAAAGCCACATTTTTACTCGATGAAGAAGAATCATCTTTGCTGTCAGCCTTTTTGGATTTCTTATCAATTACAAATTCATAGGCCTTCAGCTCAGAGAAGACTTGTTGGTAAGGCATTGAGTTAATATTCTTGGTGTTTTCAATCACCACTGCATGAATATCCCATTTCTTAGAAAGACCTCTAAGAATTTTCAATGCAACTTCTCTCTGTGGGTATTTCTTTCCAAGTGCATTTAGATCATTCATGATGCTAGTGAATCGACTTCGGTTTGTCTATTGATTCACCATCATCCATTTCAAAACTATCAAACTTTCCAATTGCCCTTTGAAAGTTTGTTTTCTTTTTATATGATCGTGCCTTGGCACATAACAAAATAGTGTATCCCAAATCTCTTTTAACAATTATTACGGATCATTCCCATCACACCATCATCAATTGTACTGTATAATGTGTCTTTTGCAATGTAGTCTAGATTGACTAACTTTCTCTCCTTAGGAGTCAGTTGGTCATCAGACTTAGGAAATTCTGCTCTAGGATCAATTCTCTCATCTTACATTCCTCTCCGATTCACTCTGATGAAATTGGAATGGTCCTTGAGAGACCACTTCTCCACATCTCGCTCATGTTTGGAATCTGAGATGAAATTGCATTCTCGATCTCCAAAGATCATAGTTCTCCACCGAGAACATGGGAAGTTTTTAGAAGACATTTTTCGATCTTTTGAAAAAAAAAAAAAAATTGAAGAAATAAGATCGATTCGGATAGACCACAAGTATTTTTTGAAAATAAAATTTTGGTCAACCACCGAAGGGTCAAGTTGAACCCAATCGCTCGATACCACTTGTTGGTCCCGTGAAAACGAGTCTTACACGTATGGGGGAATACACGTGTTCAAGGTGTTTTTAAAACTTTTTTTTCATCGAGGTCACTTGGGTCGATAATCCTCGAAGATTAGGTTCTCGAAGACAGATTGCTCGAGTCAAAGTCTCTTTGAGACAGTTGATCCCGAAATAACTTTCGATACCTTCGGATAATCCCAACCGAGTCCCGAGTGTCGAGATCCCGAAGTTACTTTGATCGATAACTAACTTCATCAATCCTCGAAGAGAGTTCGATTCGGTAAATCTCTGTTCTAGCTACTCATCGTGCGGAATGGTTGGCCCTTAGTTTATACTCGTTTTAAGCTTTTTCTTTGAAAAACCTTCCCTTTATGAAATAGTGATTAGGTTGTGATTCACTTATGCAACTTCATGGATTGATTCCAAATCAATATCGATGAAAAGTATGCTTTCAAAATCAAGTCAATGCAACAGTTAAGCCTGGAGATAAGGAAAGCAATAAAAAACACAAAGAATTATAGTGGTTCGGAGACTCAAGCTCCTACATCCACTCCCCGACTCTTGAGAGAAATTCACTATCAACTTCCTCGAGCTTTACACTACCTCGTGGTTTACTTACTCAACTCGTACGAGTTTTACGACTACTCCACGTAGTTTACTTACTCAACCCGACCTTGAGCTTTCTGACTACCTCCGTAGTTTACTTACTCAATCACACACAAGCTTTCAGACTACCCCTGTAGCTTACTAACTTGTCCTCTAGAGTTTTCTGACTACTCCACGTAGTTTACTAACTCTTTACAACTCTTCTCACCAACAAACAAAACCAACTACCTTCTCAAGGGTTTGGGGTTTCTTGGTTGGTTTCCAACTAGGATGAGATATCCTTTACAATGAAGCACAATGCAAAGGTTAGGATATCTCGACTAAGCTTTGGATAAATCTTATCAAGCTAGGCTTAGTATAGTGAGCTCTCTTCAATGTAGAAGCACTTGGGAAATTCTAAGTTTTTCGAGTGCTTTAACTTTTACAAGAATAAGTATGAGCTCTTGAGTTGCGTATAAATCTCCCGTAACCTTACAATGTAGAGGGTCACCAGTATTTATAGGCATACACCAAGGTCACTCTTGAAAACTATCCGTTGGAGAGACAGCTTCGTGAGTTCCCTCTTATGGTGTGTGAGAAACGACTATATTTAGGGTTTGAAACTCCCTAACACGTTCTAGGCAATAGCCTTTTATGTAGCCGGTCTTCACTTTTTGCAGTCTGGAACTTTTGTACATCTGACATCCTTTTTTCAAATGACACATCCACCGTCGATGTCGATATGGCACAAATGTTGTCTTCCTCTTTTTGACTTTTGTCTCCAGTTTAAAGGTAGACACCTTCAACGGCTCTTTTAGGTTACAAACTCTGAGTTTGATATAACCTTAACAACACTTCTGACTTAGTTCCTTTTGTCTACATTTTGAATGTCTTGGCAATATCTAACTTTCTAAGGAATCGCGATCTTCTCAGAATTGCATCCTTCATATAGATATTTTCAGTGCCTCGGAACATTCAGGTTCATACTGAGCATTTAGTACCTTCTTGAGTCTCACGATAATTCTTGTGCCTTGATATTCTTGATCTTCAATCTTCTGTCTTCAGTCTTATGTCTTGAGTCTTACGAGTCTTGAGGTCTTGAGTCTTACGAGTCTCTTGGTGATATCTTGAATCTTCGTCTTTGAGTCTTGATTCTTTAGTATCCTACTGAGTCTTCAGTATCTCAGTTTCACACTGAGTCTTCAGAACCTATCCTGAACTATATCTGTTGACTATACATTCTGCAGATAACATCCTGAATATTCTAAAAACTGAATCCTCACTCAACTATCAAGATCATTCTGAACATGTCATACTTAGGGGTTTTGGGATCTTAATCAAAATCATATATCTTTATTAAATTCATCTCCCAACAGTACCCCAGACGTACAAAAGAATACTTCTTAGTCTCGGGGGCGATCGAGCTAGTGGCTAACTTTGGCTATCACGGACGAAGTTTCAATCATTTGTGATGATTACAAATCTCAGTCAGGCTATGTGTTTACTCTCAATGGTGGGGCGGTTAGTTGGAATAGTTTCAAGCAAGAGACTACCGCGGACTCAACAACCGAAGCTGAGTACATTGTTGCGGCTGAAACTGCTAAAGAAGATGTCTGGATAAAACAATTCTTAAATGAACTAGGGGTAGTTCCGAAAGTCTTAGCGATCCAATAAAGTTATATTGTGACAACAACAGTGCGGTTGTGCAAGCTAAGGAACCGAGATCGATAACGAAAATAAGCATGTCTTGGGCGTTATCACTTGATTAGAGAGATAATCGCTAGAGGAGAGATAGAGTTAGAATGTGTTCCCACATAAGATAATTTGGCTGATCCTTTCACCAAGGCTTTGAGTGTTCATGTACAAACTAGACATTTCAATGGTCTATGGGTTAGGCATGTAGGTGATTGGCTCTAGTTCAAGTGGAAGATTGTTAGTGTTAGTGTCCTAGAGACAATCCTTTGTATGGACATAATACTAAGATAATATTCAGTGTTGGTTTAATATTATTATTTGTTTAATATTAAATGTATGGCATTACACTTATTAGAATATTATGTTTGATTATTTGCATTTGTTCTTATTTGTGTTCCCTTGAATTACTGATGTCATTGAGTACGTGATAACTCAGATGACTTAAGCATGATTCTCAAACATTACGATCAAGGATCATCGAGAATGAGATATCGATGATCTGATGGAGATCGGTGTGTGATCTGCATCATACTCTTAGAGAGTAGTAAGATCTCACTTACTACGAGATACTGGTATCTCATGATGGATGCACAAATACCTTAGAGGGTATTGGTATACCCATCCGAAACAACCGTTTGATGTAGTTCCACTATATGTGTCTCGGGTGTCTCGGTTAGTGGGAAGCGATCGCGATACTCATTTGCCTTGAGGTCAATCGCCGCGACATGTGTGGAGTGGTGAACTTTGACCATGACCGACGCTTACACCCTTTCATGGGTAGATATGACTTGGATTGGGTTCATCACGAAATGCATGTGTGTGGTAGTTGAACCAAGATAAGGATTCATTCATCAAAGTGGATTTAGAGAGAATACTCATCTTCTCGTCATAATTGGATCAAAGTCATTGGCTCAATGCACGCCACCTTGAACTTTGTGACCAAAGGTGACACGAATGATCAATTAGTGATTCGAGATAAATAGATTAAGCTATTTGAATAGACACTTTATCATATTCAAGACTAATCGAGTATTCATGAATGGAAGGAGGAAATCGCAATTAGCCCATGTTACGATTCTGGTAGTTGCACGCGTTTCTATAACGTACCTCATATATTGAGATTGTCTGATTTATTGTCTAGGGTTCAATTAAGATCGTTAGTTTGACTAATCGCTCGATATATGAGGGCATATGGGTCACACAACAAGTAACTCTCGTGTACGGATTATAGTTGGTTGATTAAGTATTAAATTAGATTTAATATTTAATTTATGGAGAATTAATAATATATTAATTTGGAATTAATTATTATTATTATTTTTAATTAAATTAGATTTAATTAAATAAGAATCCCAAAATAATATTATGGAATATTATTGTAGGAAAATATTTGTAGGGAAAAACATATCTTTGAGATATGGTTTTCAAGATTAGGAATTATCTTCCTAATAAAGATTTGCTTAAGATATAAGCTAATCTCTCCCTATATATATGACGTCCCGGGATTCATAATTAACAACAATAAGTAAACCTAGTTTCTCCATAAAATCTGGGATAGGAGTTCCTAGCAAATTCCGTCTCAGATTCAACACTGGCAGATCTGTGCAATTCTGTCTACGAGGATTACGTGGATACCGTAGTTAAAAAATCTGCTATTGAAATACTGTAAGATTTCTTGTTATGTTTAATCGCACTCGTTTAAAGCAATCAATTGTTCGTTGTTGGTGAACTATTTATTTTTGCTGCATGTATAACGTGTTTACGTGCCCGTATATTCCAACAGATCATGTCCACCGAAAATACAGGAAAAGGTGGTGAAAAAGCGTCCACCCATCCCTATGTTCGACGCAGAATCTGACCCGTGTCCATCTGAGCAAATATTTGAATTTTATGATCGCCATGGGTGCCACCAATGCAACTCAATGCCGGTCTTTCCCCATGACATTGGGCGACCGGGCACATAGGTGGTTCTCGACCCTGTCTGCCGCATCAATCGCGTCCTTCACACAGCTGGGGCAAAAATTCTTGTCTCACTTCTCATCAATGTGTGCTCGCTAGGCCCCAAAGCAGCGGCTAACACACTTTTCGTAGATGAAGGACGAGTCGGACCGAGCATACGTGGAGAGGTTCGATGAGTGTCTGTACGACGGGGCCCCCGTGGAAGAGGATGTCAAGATCCTCATGGTGGTTGGGGGCCTCACCCTTAATACAGACATATGAAAGGTCATGCACCAAGATTGGCCGAACACGTATGCCTAGTTCCAAGAGCGGGCTGCAAAAATAATCAACATGCAGGAGGTGCTCGCCCAATCTCGGGCTGGGCAGGAAGGGGCGACCAGGAAGGTGGTCGCCAACAAAAAATTAACCAATGAAGGGGGGTACAAGGCCCCGAGCTCCTTCAAGCCTTTCGACGAAGAAGCCAATGCACACGCACTCCAAGGTGTGCTCGCCATCTCACCTGAGACGGTGTACAGTCAAATCAAAGACCGGGGCATGTTGCTGAAGCCCCGATGAATAACCAAGGATTGTGACCAGCTCAATGCCTCAAAGTTCTGTTCGTACCACAAATACATCGGGCACAACACCAATGAGTGTCGCGATTTTCTCAGGCAGTTATGGGAGTTATACGAGGAGAACAGATTGAGAGAATTCATCGAGCCCCCGGCGAAACGAACAACTCCGGACGAACAGAAGGGCGATCAGAAAAGGATCCGCCTATGATGGATAATCAATCATCTCCACCTTGGGGGATTGAGCGGCGAGCACACACCTGCAGGTGGACTAGGACGTTGTTGCTCGCCATAAATCGTGTAAATCAATTTTGACCTCGGAGGGTTGTATGTTCGTTGTCCTTTATTTTTCCCCTTGTAAAAGTTAAAACTTGTAATAGCTAGGTTTTTTATTGTTTTTGTTTGTAAACTAATGTAATAGTTAGAACATCATGTGTGATGTTTTTACTTATGGTAGTGTAAGTTTAAGAGTGGTCTCACCGAAATAAGACGATCGCAAAAGTGGTCGAACAAGCCGAGTTTGTGTTTTGCTTGACAAAAGATAAGACGCTCACCAAGTCCACAAAAAGATAACACGGACAAGTAGTGCAAAATGGTGGCACCAAAATAAGACAACCAAAAATGAATAGTGATCGCAACAAAATAAGCTGATCACGACGAGCAAAGGTTGCAACTAAATAATACAACCTACAGGGTCGCAACACAATAAGACGATCACAAAAAGTGCAAGCAAAACACGAACACTTGAAAAATTAAGTTTGACTAGGTTAGGTTAAGCCAAAGAACATCTAAGTTTCAAGTGTCAAACAAAAAAAACTTAAGAACAAAAAAGTTCAATCACCCGCCAAAACATAAAAAATCTAGGTAACTATCGTGGTCGGGGGTAGAACAAAAGGCCATCATGCTCACCTCCGGATCGTAGTATCACCCTTGAAAGCAAGACCTGAAATCATCGATGGGGTTGACCACCTCAACTCCCTGGGCAAAAACAAGAAATCAAAAGCAGGGAGATCGACAGACGGGATGGCGACGCGAGCCATGCTTGTTTTGACGAAACACGACCCTCCCTAGTTCAACGAGCACGGCCACCCATTCATGACCTTCCCACGGAAGAGACGATCCCCCCATTTGATTTGAGCACAAACCTCCCGGTGTTGGGATTATCTTTGAAAGTATGCTTTTTACTTTGTATAATCGAAAACCCAATTTCCGAACTTATTTATTGAAATAAATTGTTTATCATCACTTTAAAATATGATTGAATGTTATATATATTTATTGCATAACTTTCAATAATTAAATCGTGTTAAAAAATTTAGTGAAGAAAGATTAAATTAACGATCTCTTGTAACTATAAGCCTAGATGGAAATGAACAACCATCGCGAAGGTTGAGGTGTAATGGTTTGTTTGACCAAGAGATTACACCAGGTTGGTTTAGATTGTCTTGACCGAAGATTACACTTAGTGCATCTTGACCAGTTACGTCTCGTGTTGAATAGGACCCTCTGGGAGGATAAATTCTTGAGCCCGAACAAGGAAGAATTATACCTCGATCAGTTCGTTGTTTCTTAACCGTCGTCCCTTAAATAGGATCACGTGGGATTGGTAACTATTGCTTTGACTTATCATGGGTAGCGAATCGGAGAGATTCAATACTTTTTATCTTGGGCAATATTATTGGTCACACCTGATTGCTAAGATTTAATACGAATGGGTCGTAAGGCCAATACGCTTTGCTTGATTTGCCCCTTATTGGGAGGTTCATAAGTTTTATCATACCAAATCTTGCAAGTGGAATTAGTTTCGGTATGGATAATAATGTTGAACCGTTTCCTCGACCAAGGACAAAAAGATATTAATTAACGGAAAGCTATTTCAAAGGCTTGAATTAATTAATGGGCTAGATAATCTTAAACCACGGGAAATAATGACCAGCCATATTGATTTGTAATATGGGTTAAGATGGATAGTCTATATTAATTATGTAGTGGGATTAATTAATATTTATGGGCTTGAATTATATTGTGGCTCAATATTAGATATTCAAGATCCATTAGAAGGTCCAATCTTAATTCTCCTAAAGGCCCCTTTTTAGCCCAACAAATAGTCCAATAACCGAAAAAGGATTAAAATAAAATAAATATGTTGTTTAATTTTCCTATGATATTTTGAAATTTATGGATAAAAGATGGAGAAATATTTTCTTTGAATTTTGTTATGGAATGAAGATATGTATTCTTGGAATACAAGATTATCTCATTAAATTCAAGAAATCTCCCATTTGGTTATTCATTAAGAATTTGAAATTTTTGGAAATATATAAAGGCAAAAAGATTTTCTTGATTTTCTTGAAAATATATTATGGAAGATATGTATTTCTTGAAATACAAGAATATCTCATAAATTCAAGAATCCAAATCTTGGTATCTTGCTAGTATTTTTGAAAATTACCCATAATTGAGGAGGTGGGATTTTTTTGTGGAATATTTTAATTATGGGGAAAAAGAATATAGGAGATATATTCAAGATTTCTTGGTGACCAAGAAAAGTCTTTTCCCACATTGATATTTCACTAAAATTTTCGACCACTCCTCTCTCCTATAAATAGGGGGATGATTAGTTCATTCCCAAGTACAATTCCATGTCTTTGGAAATATTAGCAAATCCACATAAGTGGTGCAACAAAGTTTATTTTTTCCTTTTGTTAATTATTAAACAAGTGTCCTTCCACCGATAGTTGAGCAAGGGCTAAGGGAATACTTGGGAAGTCCTTTTGGTTAGTCCGTCGACCAAGTCACTTTGCCATCCAGGAGAATGCGTTCCGTAAACCCGTAGATTCCGTGATGTCCTTTTTATATTATTTGTGATATGTTGTTGTAATTATTATTTGAATTAATATAGGAATAATTCATGCTAGTAATAATTAATGAATTAAATTTGTATTTAAATATTCACCCCAGAATAGATTTTCTACTCGTTCCCCAACACCGGCTTCGAGGCGAACCGACCATCATCAAGTAAGCTCTCACCCACTTTTTTATAGTCTTTTTCATCCAAACCGAGGGGCTTTCCTCTTTTTCTTTTTGCATGGTGACCATGATGCCTTCATTGGTGCCGTCCCACTTTTTAACTTTTTTTAAGCGATGACTTTATCCGCCTTTATTGCGTCGACCGACTTCCCCTTCTCGCCTCTTGGCGTTGGCTTTTTTGCCTTCTTCAGCGATGACTTTATCCACCTTCATTGGTGCGGCGACCAGCCCGCCTCTTTAGCGTCGACTTTTGCTTTTCCGGCGATGACTTTATCCACCCGCCTTTATTGGCGGCGACCAGCCTTTATCCGCCTTCATTCTTCGACTTCCGGCTTCGGCGACTTTTTCGCCTTCTTGGCGACCAACTTTCTTCGCCTTCATTGGCGTTGACCATCGCCCGCCTCTCTCCTTCGTTCGCGTCGACTTTCCACCTTCTCGGCGATGACTTTTTCGCCTTTATTGGCGTCAACCAGCCGCCGGCTTTCTTCTCGGCGATGACTTCATCTTTTACGCCCATCTCGGCGATGACTTTGTCCACCTTTATTGGCGTCGACCAGACCCTCTTCGGTCGACTTTTCGCCTTCTCGGCGGCGTCGACTTCCGGCCGCCTCTTTGGCATCGACTGACTTTGGCCGCCTTTTCCGCAACCGTTTGGCATCAACCAGCCCGCCTCTTCGGCGTCGACTTTCCACCTTCTCGGCGATGACTTTGTCCGCTTTCATTGGCATCGACCAGCCCGCCTCTTTGGCATCGACTTTCGCCTTCTCGGTAATGACTTTGTCTGCCTTCATTGGCGTCGACCAGCCCACCTCTTCGGCGTTGGCACCCCGCTGCCTCGGCGATGTTCATTCCGCCGATTTAGCGAAGTATTCTCTGCCTTCTCGACGATAAGATTGTCCGCCTTCATTGGCGTAGCCACGTGCTCGCCAGAAGTGGTCATCGACGAGCACAAAAAATACTCGTATAAGAGGGCTCGCAACCTCGGAGTACGAGCACATAAAAAATGACGATGAGCAAATGAAAGATCTTCAACACAGGGGCTCATTATGTACGATCAAGACTTCACAGAACATCCTAGCAGACTCGGAGGTAAACAATGTGACCGCAGATGCAGTGAAAGACAAAATATTATCAAAACATGAATCAAGGTCGAACTCTAAGCAAAGTCAAAGCCCGACCTTGGGGCGTATTGTTGTAACCAAATCAGCAACCAATCAAAGACCACATGCCACTTGTCCACCAAATAACCAGGGATTTAACACAAAGCACGCCAGCGCCGATTTTATGCGGACACATGTGGACGAACACATGGACCAATAAATCAAAGGTGCGTACCAAACCAAAGAGACAGTACAATTAAAATATTTGGATAAACATCACGCTTCAAACTCACTGTGGTCACCAGAGCTCGACCATGCACCAAGCGACCAGAGGACGCCAGAGGCCGCCACACCACATTAAATATGCTCGCCATGCAATTCGACGGTTACTCACCAAGTCGGGCGAACACAAAGTGGTCGGCGAGCGGCGGACGAACGAGAGGGAAGACCTGCACAGACGTGCCTTCTAGATGAACAGAGAGGGGAAGACCTGCAAACGTGCCTTCCATATGAACAGAGAAGGGAAGACATGCGACGCCTTTCGAGCATTTAACGAGAGAAGGAAAGATTTATGCTGCGTCTTCCGCGCAAACAGATCAACAGAGAACACTCATGCCCACCATCCCGCTGAACACAAGACCAAGCCACCTGTTGAGCAACACCACCTGGGCGACAAGTCAAAGCCTTCACAAGCAAGCAAAGACAGACGTCAACCAAGGATGCGCAGTAGGAAACGTGGCAACACTGCGTGTACTCTTGCATGACGAGGAATCACCAACTCGTACTTTCCAGGCCAGCACAAGCTTGCCAAGACAGATCATGCTAGCCAAATCTTCTATAAATAGACCCTCAAAGGTCAGAAATAGAGGAGAAGAAATTTTACTAAGATAACTTTTGTATCAGCTCTCCATCCCACATAACCATTGTGCTCGTCACTAACACATTGTGTCGACGAACTGGAACATCAAATCCTCGTTGTCACTTTACTTTATACTTGTGCTCGCCACACATGATTTGTGCTCGCCACACACATTTCTGTGTCCGACAAAATCTACTTTGTTTGATTAGTTGTCACTCAACACAGCCACGTCATAATTTCCACATAAAACGACTATCAACATATGGGCCAGTCTTTTTAACACACCAAATATTAGAGAACCGTGAGAAATACAGAAACTTTGAGAGAAGAGGGAGTGCTACCGGGGTTTGTGAGAGTGAGGAGATTCTTTGTGTAAACTTCCATATACACCGTGTAAAAACCCCAATTGAGAATAGAAGGTGTTTTGAGCCCGTTGTTCCTTTTTTATATTTTGTTGCTGGTTTTGTAGGTTTAATTGGTGTCAAGAAGAAGGAGGAAGACGGCGGATCCACCCAACAGATCACATATCGGACCTTTCATCCGTTCGCTCTATTAAGGTTTTCAAGTGTCGATTTTCGACAATCTTTACATATTTGTACTCTAAATTCCCATTTTTTTTCGGATGCAACATATTATTAAGAGTTCGCCCGGATCCAAGGTTTGTGTTTTTCTTGTGTGATTCCTTTTAGGATAAATTCTAATATCATTAATTTGTAAACATTAAAACAATTATTTTATTTTATTTTTTCGAACCCCTAAAACAATTATTTATAAGGTAACCGGTTTTATTCTTCTTAAAGGGATTTTAGTATTTTTGTTTTGCTTTTTAATCCTTAATTCTTTTCATAAATGTATTGAATCCTTTTTTTTAACTCTTTTAGTCACTACAAAATATATTTAGCATCACTCCTTTCATTAAGCTCATTTATTTACAACCGTTCATGGAGTGGAACAACATTCATTTATATGATGGCTTGGAATATTTGGACTGCAAATGGGCTCGTATCCCTTGTTGTACATTGATGACACGGGCTAAACATGTTTGCATTTTTCTACTGCGCATCTCTAGCAATGGGCTGAAACATATTGGCTCAGTAACAATTTTTAATGGGCCCAGGTTATTATTAGCACCCCCATTTGTAGGTAGTGCACCACTTTTAAGATTAATACATTATTAATAAACCCCCAAAATTACCCTTCTTCACCTTTAATCCTTATTCCAGTCGGTTTCTCCCTATAACAAACGCATACACCTTCAATTCTCCTTTTTAAAAAAATCCTACAGTTATTGCGCGTCGTCGGTGCCACCGTCACCACATCACAGCTCTTTTTACAATTAGTCCCTTTTTCATATGGAAATTTTCGAAAAAAAAGTTCGAAAATGTAAAACATTTTCGGCTAAAACTTTCGAAAATGTAAGATATTTTTGGAATATTTTAACAAAGGTATTTAGAAAATATTACTCTTAACTTTTTCTTACATATGGTCCCTTCTTCCAGTTTGAAATTTTTGAAAGAAAAAAAAATCGAAAATTCTTCTCATTTTCGAATATCTTTTTTTTTAAAAACTTCAAATTTCGAAAATATTGTCCGAAAATTCTTACAAAATTCAGTGCACTAGGCTCGAAAATTTTGAATACACGTGATGGAAAAAATAAATGTGTGAAACCATAAAAGTGATCATATTGTCCTACCTAAACGATTTATTTGTCCAAAATACAATCATATTCATAAGAAATTACATATAAAAAATAAATGTTTTCTTGTTGGACAATTTCTTGCACGGATTATTGTGTTTATCTACTGATTTTTATGATTCGCATTAGAGACTTTTCAAATTTTAAGGGGTGTATATGATTATATGATAGAGGAAAAAGGTTAATTTTATCTTTTTATTTATGTATTAAAATAATAAAATTAAAAGGGGAAAATTTCAAGGAGATACAAGTTTTTCATAGGAATATCAATTAGATACAAACATATCACCCTATTTTAATTTGATACAAAATGAAAGGCAAATCAAAAACCCATTTACCTCAATTAAAAAAAAAAACCGTCATTCTAATCCTCTCTTTCTATCACTATGAAGCCAGAGCTTCTCTCTCTAAAAAAAGAGATATGGCGAACGAAGCCACAGTTTGACGGCGAACGATGTTGATTGCCCGACGACCGACCGACGACCGACGAGAAAACTGGCGACACCTTCACGCCGCAAGGGCCGATCACGGGAAAGAGAAGATCTGGTGGCGGGGGGATTTTGTAGAGTGTTGGGGTTTTGTAACAAAAGCTCGATCGGTGGTCTCTGTTCATTTTGGTACATCGATGAAGGAGATGTCGTCTCCGCTGCTCTGTGACGATGTCAGTGGTGGGAGATGGTGTTTTATGCGGCGGATCATTTTTTGCAGGGGTGTGGTGGGGCGCGGGGTTTTGGGTGATGGAGGAGCCGGCGCCGTCGCGTGGTGGCGGCGCTAGTTTTTTGCAGGGGTGAGTTTCCCAATCGAACGAGTACGACTCATTGTCGTATTCGGATCTCGAAGCTTTCAGGGTTTTTTTTTTCAAATCTACGAAATTAGTTGTGATTTCTCGTTGATTTTTTGATCTGGAATGTTGGGGATGAGATTGTATTTTTATGTTATTGTTGTACAAGTATTTGGTACAGATTTTTCGATCTGGAGTTTTTTTTTTTTTTTTGCATGTTGGAATATAAAGGCACGTAAACACGTAATACATGATCAGCTGAATTAAATAGTTCACCAACAACGAACATATGATTGCATAAATATTACAATAATCATAACGAGAAATCTTACAGTAACTCGAGAGCAGATTTCTCAACTATGATATCCACGTAATCCCCAAGAACGAACTTGCACAGATTTGCCAGCGTTGAATCATGAGACGAATTTGCTAGGAAAATCCAAACTCTAGATCTTATGGAGAAAATATGAACAACGTATTATAGATTCTCAAGAGCTCATATATAGGAGAGTCTCAGCTTAAATCTTAAGCTAACCTGATTAGGAAATAAAATCCCTAATCTTTATTCGAATAAATCTCTTAGATTTAATTCCTACATATAAAATTTCTACGGATTTAATTCTCATATATGTCAAATCTCTACGATTTATTTCCATATATATTAAATCCTACAATAATATTTCATATATTATTATTGGAAATTCATATTTAATTAAATCCAATTTAATTAAACATTAATTCCAAATTAATCCATTATTAATTAATTCTCCATAAATTAAATATTAAATCCAATTTAACATTTAATCAACCAACTATAATCCATAAAAGGGAATTACTTGTTGTGTGACCCATAGGCCCTCATATATTGAGCGATTAGTCAAACTAATGGTCTTAATTGAACCCTAGTCAATAAATCAGACATTCTCAATATATGAGGTACGTTGCGAGAAACATGCAACTACCTGTAACTGAAACATGGGCTATTACGATTTCCTCCTTTCATTCACGAATACTCGATTAGTCTTGAACATGATGAAGTGTCTATTCAAATAACTTAATTGATTTATCTCCAATCACTAATTGATCACTTATGTCACATTTGGTCACAAATTCCAAGTTGATGTGCATTGGCCAATGACTTTGATCCAATTATGATGAGAATGTGAGTATTCTCTCTAAATCCTTTTCTTGGCTCAACTACCACGCACATGCACTTCGTGATGAACCCAATTCAAGTCATATCTACCCATGGAAGGGTGCAAGCGTCGGTCATGGTCAAAGTTCATCACTCCACACATGTCGTGCGTATTGACCTCAAGTCAAAGGAGTACCGCATCGCTCCCCCTAACCGAGACACCCGTAGACACATATAGTGGAACTACATCAAACGGTTTTTCGGATGGGTATACTAGTACCCTCTAAGGTATTTGTGCATCCATCATGAGATACCTAGTATCTCGCAGTAAGTGAGATCTTACTACACTCTCTAAGAGTATGATGCAGATCGCACACCAATCTCCATTGCATCATCAATATCCCATTCTTGATGATCCTTGATCAGGGCTATTTGAGAATCATGCTTAAGTCATCTGAGTTCTCACACACTCAATGACAACAGTGATTCAAGGGAACACAGATAAGAACAAATGCAAACAATCAAACATAATATTCTAATTAGTGTAACGCCATACATTTAATATTAAATAAATAATAATATTAAACCAATACTGAATATTATCTGAGTATTATGTCCTCACATTGGATTGTCTTTAGAACACTAACACTAACACTGCATGTAGAATTTTCTG
Source organism: Stenogyne calaminthoides (assembly GCA_037126765.1). NCBI lineage: Eukaryota > Viridiplantae > Streptophyta > Magnoliopsida > Lamiales > Lamiaceae > Stenogyne > Stenogyne calaminthoides. The sequence continues at coordinate 3,763,219 of JBBCBC010000013.1, forward strand.
TCATTTGTGCAAATACTTTTGCTCTGTTTTTTGTAGCGGTGGTGGAGATAATTGGGGGTGGTTGTGGTGGCGTTTTGATGGTGGTGGTGAAAAAGGTTGAAGAATAAAGAGGTTGAAGAAGGCTGAATAATTTGCTCTGTTTTCATAAGGTTGATTTTGTTGTTGTTTTCGCTTTGTGTTGGGGCCATGAGTTTTGAATTGTCCAAAATTTTTTTGCACAAGTTAATTTTTTTTGGTTATAATGTGTATTTTTGCAAAAAAGATTTGCACAGATTAAAATTATTTTGGGAGTAATACATTTTATTATTGATACTTGTCTATAAATGAGGATGATTTGCAATATTGTTCTCTTTCCCATTTTTCTATAATTTGATGAACTATTTTTTGATTTTTTCAATCAATAATTGCAATAGTTCTTTCCTTCTCCCACATCCTGAAATTAGTAAAATATTCAAAGGGTTGTGCAAATATATTTTGCATTGGAGTTGAATTTATTTTGGGCTCGTGCAAATAATAAACAAGGAAGACGAATAAAAATTGTATGTAATATATTTTTACAATTTCAGATTTTACAAAATAAAAAAAAATTAAAATGGAGTAAAAAAAGTTGATTTTTGCTAATGAAATTTGAATTTTAGTAAAATGTATTTTTAAAATGATATAAAATTTGAAATTGTGCAAAAAAATATTTGTTTGTGCAAAAAATATGAACAGTACAAAGGTCTAGTCGATGAACAGTATTGACAGGCTACTTATTTTTATTCATTAAAGGTATTTCAATCTTATTAGCTTTCATTTTGTATTTAGTTGAAATAAGGGGTTTGAGTTGTATCTAATTGGTATAACTCATCCTATTTTGTATCTAATTGATGCTCCCCAATTAAAAGAGTGGTGCATTTCCTAAAGAAGGGTTGCTAATAACTTGGGTCTTTTTAATGTTTCGACTTTGTCAAATAAAATTGGGCTACACTCGGAGATTAAAAGCTACGTCTCCCTTTTTAGGAAATGCACCTCCCAAATTTTTTATTTATTTTAATACATCAATAAAATGTCAAAATTAACCTTTTTTCCTTCCCCTCTCTTGAGACCTCATACTCCTCCTAGCTAATTCAGAAAGTCACGCTTGGAGGAAAACAAAAACACGATGGAAAAAAAACACTTTCGACAAAAAAATCTTCTTTTGAATGAATTTAAAATTTTCCAATAATTTACTCTTTTTGTGGTCGACATTGCAAGGATTTAACCTTTTTTTAACAAACTCATGTTTTAAATTTAATACTAGATTAGGGTTTAACTTCTTTCTTTTTAGATGTTTGTTGTTTATTTATGACTTTGTTATGAATATAACTGTAATTTGGGCCGGGTAAATAAAATTTTTGGGTAGGAGAATATGATCATATTAATGGTTTTATGCGTTTTTTTTAAATATAGTATAAGTCCGGCTCTGGTTTTTCGAATTTTCAAACAAACTTTTAGTAAACCTTTCGAAAATTTGATGTTTTTTCCAAAACAAAATATCTAAAAGTAAGGCTTTGTTTCGAAAGGGATGGTGGTGAATAACATAGAGCTGGAGATGAAAAAAGGTGGGGATTTAAATCGAAATGGTCCCGTAACTTTGCATCTTTATTAAAAATGTCCCGCATATATTACATGTTTCAATTTAGTCTCGTATGTTTTCAATTTGTAGCGATTAAGTCCCAAATCGCCGGAGACCGGTCAAACTACCCAAAAACGACATCGTTTTATGACAAATTCCCGACCGAAATTAGGGGCGCTGCATCACACGCCCCTAAAACGACATCGTTTTTGGGTAGTTTGACCGGTTTCCGGCTATTTGGGACTAAATCGGCACAAATTGAAAACATACGGGACTAAATTGAAACATGTGATATATACGGGACCTTTTCAATAAAGATGCAAAATTACGAGATCATTTTGATTTAAATCCCAAAAAAGGTAGATGGGGGAAATTCAATTAATAATAGAGAAATTTACTATCAGATACATGATTTTACATAATAACTCTAAAAACTACAAATAAAAGGTGTTGTTACTAAAAACTACAAACATAAATTAAATGGACAATAATGCCCCCACTATACAAACACTCGATTGAAACAATATCTATAACTATCAAATAACAAAAACTTCTGACCAAAAGTTGACCAAAAATTATAACTTGATTTTTGTTGTCAAATTTCCTTTTACAAATTTGTTATGTGAAAACTGAAAAGTTATTTATTATTTAATTTAATGATGATTTATTATATTTAGTTCGTGAAAACTTGGAAAGCCTTAGTTTAGAATCTTAATTACGGACGCCCAATTGAAGTGGACTTTTCATTTTCTGTGTTACATATATAAACCTAACTCCCTCTTTTCATTCATATCACAATTTATGTTGCTGAGATCATAGTTCTTTTAAAAGGTTATGTTTTAACTTTTAACATTTAACATATTATTATAAGAACATATCTTATATCTCTATTCATATTTTTGTCTATTACAAACTAATTAACCCTTTTTTTGTAGATATATATTTAACAATTCTCCGGTAGGTGAATGAGATAGATTCTTTCAAAACTTTATGAAGCATAATCTTATTAGGAGTGTGTCAATTACCTGCATATGGAAGCTCATACCTCCGTAAGTGTTTGAATTAATAGGAATATATTTTTAATAATTCAAAGGTATATTTACTTTTTACTACAAAATTTTAAATTGATAATAATATTAATAATTAGTAAATAGTGAGCACCGGAGTTGACAGAATAAAAATCCAAAATATAACCAAAATCGAATTCAAACGAACCGATAATTCATCCCAATATTAACCACAACATCAATATTAGAAATTATAGATTGATAATTCAGCTATTGCAAAAAAATGTTTCGAAAGTAAAAACCCAAGGCAAATTCTCCTGGGCACCATTTATTTGGTGCAATTTAATTTTAGGAGTTTTTTTTTTTTATTTTTTTAGTTTTTAGTTTTTTTTTTCAATTTCAGTTTGCTTTTTAACTTTAATTTTAATTTTAGGTTTTTTTTTTCGACCCGGCCCCAATTCCGGTTGGAGTAGTTCATGGTTCACTCGGCCCGAGTGGTTCATGGTTCACCCGGCCAAATAAGTCATGATTTAGGGTTCATTATTTAGTGTTTATGGTATATATGTTTCATCCAAATTGAAATTGAATTCAAGTGCACTCTAAAGATACAACTTGAGTCAAACTTGAATATTGACTCATTTATTCCAACTAATACTTCTGTTCTTATTGCTAATACTGTTAGATAGAATAGTTAGCTATAAATAGACCATTAGTTCAGTCTTTATTTATTCATTGTGACCGTTATGAACAATACCCTAGATTGTAAACATTCCTCTTTCAATTCTCTCAATAAGATGTTGATTTTCATTTCTCTATATGGTATCAGTTAGGCGATTTGATTCTTTATTCAAATCGATCTATACACCTACGGTTTCATTTTCTTTTGCGTCGATTTCGTTTTGAAATTCGACTTGATCCTGTGATTTCCGCTGTTTTCTCGTTTCTTGATCGGTTTTTCGATCGATTTTGAGTTCTATACTCATTCCTTGGACTGATTCGTGTCTATCACGTTCGTAGTTTCGGTTATTTTTTATTTATGATCGATTTCTTCAATTTTTCTTTGTTCGGTGATTGTTTGGGAAATATGACTTTCAACGGCGCATCTCTGAATCCTGTGGAGAATCCTCTGTTTCCTCTTGCTTTACATCCGCAAGACAATCCGGCAGTCTCGATTGTCCTGGATCCGCTCAACAGATCGAACTTCATATCTTGGAGCCACGCGGTGAAGCGTGCGCTCAGTGTTAAGAACAAAGCGCCTTTGATTGACGGTTCTTTGACTCCTCCTCCAGATGATGGTGATCCAATCATTCGCGCGGCGTGGATTCGAGCTAACGATCTGGTATTAATGTAGATTCTAAACTCTATAACTCCTGATATTATACGCACTTTAAAGTATTTTACATCTGCTAAGGAAGTTTGGGACGAATTGCATGTTAGATACACCAAATCTGATGACACTATGGTTTATGAGTTGGATAAATCTCTAAGTGCTATGTCTAAGGGAAATCAGTCCTTAGTTGTGTATTATAATGCTTTCCAAGTCTTTATGGGACGAATGGTTGAGCTATAGGCCTGCTTTAAACTGTAATTGTGGTGCCATGCTTCAATGTGTCTGTGAATTGCCTCAGAAAGTTGCTAAAACTCAGGAGAAGGATGTTGTGATTAAGTTTCTGGTAGGACTAGATGATAGTTTTTCTGCTATTCGTAGCCAAATCTTGATGCAGTCTTCCACTTATTCTCTATCCAAAGTGTACTCTATCTTGCTCCAAGAAGAGTCACAGAGGGCTCTTAAGTGTGATGTTACACACTCTCAAATTGATTATGTGGCAATGTTGGCCAAAAATGCCAAATTTTACAAAGATAGGAAGCAACCAATGAAGTGTAGTCATTGACAAGCTCCTAGTCATACTGTGGAGAGGTGTTTCCAGATAATAGGATATCCTCCTGGTTGGAAATGTCCAAGAGGCCCTAGACAGGGAGGTGGTGGTGCTAAAACTGAGTCTGGTGCAAATGTTGTGGTAAAAAATGACTCCTCTAATGTTGTTGTTGTTGAGAGTAACCCACTCTTCACTCAAGACATGTTTGAGCAGTTCCTAAACTTTGCAAAACTGCAAAAAGATACCAACCACCATGCTGCAGCTGGTGCTTTTGTGGAATCTTTTGATGCTACAGGTAACACAGGTATACATTCTTGTTTCCATACTAGTTCTTCTGATAGATATAGTTGGATTTTAGACACTGGTGCAACAGACCACATGACTTGTGATTTGGCTATGTTTTCCACTAAACCTGAACCTGCTAACATCAAGATTAAACTTCCCAATAATGCTTTTGCCACTGCAACTTATACTGGGAACATTGTTTTTAATGTGTTTCTCACTCTTTATAATGTTCTTTTTGTTCCTGATTTCACTTTCAACCTTATATATATATATATCTCATCTAACCAAACACACTAACTGCATTGTTAGATTTCTTTCCTCACACTGTGTTTTGCAGGACAGCCACACCAAGAGGGTGATTGGTACTGCTGAGCAAAATGGGGGATTGTATTGCATGAAGTCTGTGCATTCTAGTTCTGTAAATTCTGTTCATGTTTTCAACTCCAATGTTTGGCATATGAGGTTAGGCCATATCTCTAATAAGAAGTTGTTACAGATTAAGCAACTTCCTGTTTTGTCAAAACAATTGAATAACACTGTGTGTAGTATTTGTCCTCTTGCTAAACAGAAAAGAACTCCTTTTCCTGTTAGCACATCTCATACCTCTGCTATTTTTGATCTTGTGCATTGTGATGTTTGAGGACACTTTCTATACCTTCTATATATGGTGAAAAGTATTTTCTGACTGTGGTTGATGATTTTAGTAGAGTTACTTGGGCTTACTTGTTAAAGCCAAGAGTGATGTGAAATTATCTCTTGAAAACTTTGTCATCATGGTACATACACAATTTCAGACAAAAGTCAAAATTATCAGAAGTGATAATGGGACTGAGTTTTTAATGCAAGATTTTCATCATAAACATGGGATTATACATCAAACTTCTTGTGTTGAGACTCCACAACAAAAGGGTGTTGTGGAGAGGAAACATCAACATCTTCTTCAGGTGGCTAGAGCCTTACTTTTTCAAAGTTGTTTGCCATTTTGGAGTTTTTGCATTCAAACTGCTACACATCTTATCAACAGAATCCTTTCTTCTGTTTTGCAAAATAAGAAACCTTTTGAATTGTTATATAAGAAGGTCCCTGATTATTCTTATTTAAGATGTTTTGGTTGTCTTTGCTTTGCCAACACCTTATCTTCTCATAGAGGGATGTTTGATCCTAGATCTACTATGTGTGTTTTTCTGGGATATTGTTTTGGAACAAAAGGTTATAAATGTTTTGATATTTCTACTGGAAAAGGTTTCATTTCTAGAGATGTCAATTTTTATGAACATATCTATCCTTATTCTGATAAAAATGCTACTAATCAGTTTGTTCAAAAACTATATTCTGAATTTGCTATTCATAATGATTCTGACCTTTTGATGTTGATATCCCTATTCATGAGAGTACTGGCAATGGAATTTCTGATAGTCATACTGTTTTACCTACTGATCACTTTGTTTCTGAGACACAAGACCATGATTCACACATTGATGAGTATGTTGTTCACAATCATTCTATTATGCATGATGTTATTGATACTACTACATCTGATGCTCAAGCACTTGATGTTTCACTTACACCTGCTGTGGCACACACTGATGATTCTCATATTTGTTTAAGAAGGCCAGATAGGGTCAGAAATATTCCTGCTTATTTGGATGTTTACAAGACCACCATACCTGATTCTATTAACCATAGTCCTAAACAAGCCCACTAAATATCCCATATATGATTATATATCTACTGACAAACTTTCTCATGATCATAAAGTTTTTACAGCTTCAATTTCTCAAATAGTTGAACCCAAAACTTATAAACAAGTTGTAAAAGATGAGAATTGGGTTCAAGCTATGAATAGAGAAATTGAAGCATTAGAAAGAACACATACTTGGTCTCTTGTCCAATTACCACAGGGTAAACATTGCATTGGCTGCAAATGGGTGTATAAGGCTAAATTAGGGGTGGAGGAAATACCGAAAATACCGGTATACCGCACTTACCGTACCAAAAAATATCAATTTTATCGAAATTTTTAAGATGCGGTACCATACCGCATCTTAAAAATTTCGATGCGATAACGGATGAAAATATAGAAAATTTTGGTATCTCAAATAAATACCAAAATATTTCGGTATACCTAAATATTTTCTCGTCTATCGAAAATTTCCCAGAAAAAAAAATATATCTTAATCAAAAAAAAAATATTTCTTTAGATATATATTGAAATTTCGATGACGGTATCGGTATGTAATATTGGCATACCGAAAAAAATTGATATCTAGAAATTTCGGTATATCGAATTTTCTAGATGCAATTAACCATATGAAATTTTTTCAGATCGAAAATTTTCGCACGGTATAATTCATATGGCGAGAAAATTTTTTAGATGCTCGCATCATTCACCCCTCAGGCTAAATACAAGTCTGATGGCAGCTTAGAGAGGTACAAAGCAAGGTTGGTTGCAAAAGGCTATACCCAAGAATAAGGTATTGATTATTTTGATACTTTCTCACCAGTAGCAAAAATAACCAATGTAAGAATTCTTCTTTCTATTGTTGTTGTTAAAAATTGGTTTATACATCAATGTGATGTAAATAATGCTTTCCTGCATGGTGACCTTATTGAGGAGGTCTATATGACTCCACCCCCAGGATATTGTTCTCCTACTGATCAAAGAGTGTGCAAATTGAATAAAAGCCTCTATGTTTTGTGTTGGTCCCGGTGAAAACGAGTCTTACACGTGTATGGGGGGGAATACACGTGTTCAGTGATTTTAAAACTTTTTTTCTTCTCGAGGTCACTTAGGTCGATAATCCTCAAGATTAGGTTCGAGAAGCACAGATCGCTCTCCGAGTCAAAGTCTCATCGAGACAAATGATCCTAAGTCAACTTCAGATACCTCAGATAATCCCAACTGAATCCTGAGTGTCAGAGATCCTGAGTTGCTTGGATCAGATAACTAACTTACTGAATCCTGACTCATCTATCAAGATCATTTTGAACATGTCATACTTAGGGGTTTTGGGATCTTAATCAAAATCATATAATCTTTTATTAAATTCATCTCCCAACAATTTCCCCCTTTTTAATGATGCCAAAACCTATCTTGTTGGCAAACCAAAAAAAAATAACCTATACTCGTGTTTTGATTTTATTCTATTACAAGATTGGTTGTCTCCCAACTATTTAGATCAGAGAATCTCCCAACAATTTCAGAGTTTCTCAACAGTTTAATCATATATCAAATTTCTTCAGTAATGAATCTCTTTAACTAGTTCATTACCAAATACTTAAACAATTTCTCTCTTATCAGCATACAATCAGTTTAGAGACATTCATTCAGCATATCAAAATAAAGACATGTAAATAAGATAATGAGATATTATCTTTTGAGCATAATGATAAATCTTCATTGATGATAAGTATACCTTTACAGATTAAATGAATTTATCAAACAAAATCAAAAAGACAAAATTTAAAGATTACAGAGTCTTCGAGTTCTTCATCTTGATCTTGATTCGCTCTTGATTTGCTTCATTTTCCACTTCATCACCGGTACTACCTCCGTTGAACATTCCGAAAAATCTTTTCTTCACTCATTCCTCTCTTTTTGATGATGTCCTGCCGTTTCCCTGTTAATCCCAATCGACCAAAGATATCTTGAGCAATTTCTTGCGTAATAGCCTTCTCATTTACCAAGCCATTACCAAGTCTTGGAGGAGGATAGGAATATGGATCGGGGGCTACTATCAGACTCCACCTTCATCCGCAAGTTTAATCCACCTTGGAGATACTTTGGATAGAAGGTTAAAAGATATTCAATGAAAGCTTCGCTTACGATCTAAGCCTTCCCTCTCCATTCCCTCGAGAACATCGTAATTGAACCGTAAGGTTCTCTTCACTTCTTCCCACATGTCGTTGAGTTTAATGGGCATCCATTTATCAATGTGGGGCCACTTTCATTTTCGATGTTCCTTCCTCTTGCTCGCAAATCTCCTCGAATCACTCATTCATTTTTTGCTCTTCGTCTCTCTTCTTTACGATCCGAGACGCTCCCGAGATCGAAGCGGCTTTTTCTTAGCTTGTTCTTTTTTGGAGTGTCTTGAGCATCTCTCGTGTTGAAGACTTTCTTCCGAGGTTGAGACTCGATTCTTCGCATCTTCATTATCCGAATCGACTTTCTCTGGATTGGCTTAGAAGCCTTCAATGTGCTTGCTTCTGAGTTGAACCACGCCCGGGCTTTCCTCTTCATAAAGCGCGATTCGGCTCCGGCTTGTTCCAACCTTAGTTCTAGCACTCGGTTTCTCTCTTGCAACCTCAAGCATGGTTTGCTCGAAACTTCGAGTGTAGATGGGCTTTCTCCACTTGAGCAAATTTCAATTTCTCAAGAAATTCGACTTCTTTTAAGGCTTTGGCTAGATTGTACATTTCAAAGATCTTTTTGAGCCTTCTTTTCCAAGTGCGTGCCATGAACTTCCGAGGTCTTCACCTTCCTTTTCCCCTTCTTGCACCGTAATTTGGAAGAAGTCCGGAGAGAGAGTCAGGTCCATGTGATCTTTCTTTGCTTTCACAAATGGATCTCTCCCGCTAACCGATCTTGCTCATTTTCCATTCTCCCGATGTGGTTCTTAGCCACGAGGCAGTTCTTCGAATATGTGGGCAAAAGCGGCGGAGAGTGCATCTTTAAGCATCTCTGTCATCTTGGTCATGAGCATTGAGCTCATTTCCTCAACAATGATTTGATCGAGACCTCATTTTTCTCTGCTAGTTTCACCTCTAGAAATTCAATCGATTCACAGTGCTTCGTTTCATTTCAAAGACTTAACTTTCTGCGTTGACTCCTCCACTTTGCATTCAAATTTTTCTTCCATGGAGGTCATCGATTGGTCGAGTGTTTTGTATCTGCACCGATTCAAGAAATGGCTAAGACCTTCCATTGTCTTCGAGCTTGATTGACCAATGTTTCTTCCATCCGAGCAATTTTGATCGCCATTGGCTCAATCTTCTCAAGTTTCTCCATTACGGGAGTGAGATCAATCTCGTGACCTTCTCGCACCTTCGTCTTTGTTTGATCATCCCGAGTTCCAAATCATCCTCGAGCTCCTTTAAAAATTTCACGAGAAATTTTATCTCATCTTGAGTGATGTCTCGAGCACCTCGGAGAAGACCGCTTCCTCGGTCGATCCTGTCCTGGAGATAACCTCGAGCCAACACTTGTAATGGCGAACTTTGAGCGGTTTTGTCTTGAGTTGTATCTCCTCGTAATCATCAAGCTACCTTCGCTTCGGTGAGAACCACCAATCTTCGTGTTTTGGAGCAAGATTCTTCGTTTCATCATTTTTGCTCCTTGCTCCATTTTTGCCTCCCAATGAACCTTCCCCGGGTTTGTTGGGTCTCTTTCTCGGCGTCGAAGGTGATTCTACCTTCTTTTCTCTTTTCCCTCGAATGGCACCTTCTTCCACAAAGAAATGGGTTTGAGAAATTTTGGTTTTAGGGAATGGGGTTGAATTGGCGAAGATATCCTCCTCCTCTCAAGACATCTCCAAAATATAAGAAATTTTGGTGGCATGGTGGATCTTGCCTTTCATCATGATTGTCCCATTGACCACTTTTTATGACCTTGGCTTGCTCCTTCACCATCCGAATTAAGAATTTCACCCGATTGAAGTCGATGGTAGGAGATGCCTCGATCGCGACCATCAATCTGAGCTTAGGGTACTAATCACCTCAAAACTCCCCAAGAAGACTCATGATGCACTTGCTCACAATATCCATCAAAGACACGATATTGTGGCTTTAGATGCCTCTTATTCAATGTCGCCTCAAATTTCACAGGATTCTCAGCAATCCTATCAAGGTACTCCTGCTCTCTACCCGACATATACATCGCAGGATCCTTTCCTCTATCACAGAGTTCAAACACATCGTTCAGATTTTTCGGAATTATGCACAAATCCCTCTCAAAATCGACGTATTTTGACGAATGCTCTAAATGTGATGTGGTAATCGAAGAATGCATACCATCTTCTTCATCTATTCTCAAATTACAGATGAATTCGATTACCTCTTTTGCGAACTCCTGGTCTGGTCGGCTTGCGACTAGATGGGTGAGTTTAGCCAGTCGGATCATATGCAGAGCCTCCTCTTCTGGCTTTGAGTTGTTTGTGTTTTCGAGTGAGACAACGAACTCGTACCACGACTTGTTGTTTCCTGCATGGTGACCTTATTGAGGAGGTCTATATGACTCCACCCCCAGGATATTGTTCTCCTACTGATCAAAGAGTGTGCAAATTGAATAAAAGCCTCTATGTTTTGAAACAGGCATCAAAACAATGGTTTAACAAGCTTTCTGAAACTCTTACTGCTTTTGGTTATATTCAATCTCAAGCAGACACTTCTCTCTTCACAAAAGCTACTTCTAATTCATTCACTGTCATAGTTTGTTATGTGGATGATATTATTATTGCTGGTGATGTTTTGGATGACATTTTAAAAATCAAAGCTCATTTACATGCCAAATTCACTATTAAGGAATTGGGCACTTTGAAATACATGTTAGGCATTGAAGTTTCCAGAAATGCATATGGAATTCAACTATGCCAGAGAAAATATGTTTTGGATCTTCTAAATGATACTGGTCTGTTGGCAAGTAAGCCTTGCACTACACCTATGGATCCTAAACACGCACACACAGATGCACCTTTACTTGAGAACCCCTCTGAGTACAGAAGAATTGTTGGAAAATTATTGTATTTAACCATTAACAGACCTGATATTTCATATACTGTACAGACCTTATCACAATACACTAGTTGCCCAAATGAGTTTCACATGAATGCAGTTCATAGATTATTGAGATACTTGAAATCCACTATTGGCCAAGGTTACTCTATTCTGCTAGTACTAATTTCAAACTTCAAGCTTTTTCAGATTGGGCCAGATGTGATCAAACAAGAAGAAGTATCACTGGTTTTGCAGTGTATTTAGGTGACTCTTTGATATCATGGAAGTCCAAGAAACAAACAACAGTCAGTAGATCTTCAACTGAGGCAGAGTATAAGGCATTATGTGCAACCACTTGTGAACTCCAATGGATATTCTACATCCTAAAAGACTTGAAGATTCATCATCCACAACTTATTTGGTGTACACATATAGCAAGTCAGCATATGGGATTGCTCACAATCCAGTTCTCCATGAAAAGTCTAATAAGTAATTAAATACCTAAAATAATTTTAAATTAGATTGGACACAAAATAATCATACACAAAACAAACAAAATAAATATGAGTCCGATTATATACACTTATAAATTAATGTTATTATAACACAGATCAATTGATATCATTACATTTATAAATTAATATTAATGATATTTATGTGTGTAAATATTATAGTATTAATTTATAAGAGTTATATTATCAGTGAATAAATATATATTATGGTTTAGAATGAAATCAATTTCATACGACAAACAAGTTTCCAAAAGAGTTTTTCCATGAGTAAATACGCCTAGATGATTACGTCACCCACTCTTTTCTAACACACATATTTGAACATTCATTTTTTTAGTGTAAATAAACCTAAGTAATGTAAGATGAATTTTGAGATGTGTATTTGGTACACATACACATTAATTTTTTATTTTTTTTTACTAATACATGAATTTTGTGAGATAATATCATATGTGAGTCTCTCATTATTATTTAATTAATAATATAATATTATATTATAAACTAAAGCCTAAAAAAATATTATAAATTATAAAACGATTAAATTCATTCATATAAATGTCAGAAATCTTTTGAGTAGACTAGTTGTATGTTGTCGTATCTACATTAACCAAACACAAATTTTGATATGCGATGGTAATGACGATAACAAAAAAACGACAAGCAACAGATTTATAAAGAAATATTTAATACATTGTATAAAAAAATATTTTTCAAATTTGCATTACTTAATAATAATATAATCATTTCCACTCAGCATAATACATTATTATAAAAATAAAAGAATAAGTACACAAATCATGCATCATATCAAAACAGAAAAAAAACAGACCAATACAAGAAAAAAAAACACATATATACAAAACTCTTTTCGCTTCATTAAAAAACATTAACATACCTTTTTTCAATAGGAACCACTATAACAAAAGTAAACACAATATCTATTTAAGTTTACAATTCGTGCATCGCACGGGTGATTTACTAGTTTAATAAACAAGAGAAACCCTCAAATCTCATTTCAAGTTCAAATTCCAACTTTCTATTTCTTCAAATCCTCTCTCATCAGATTTTCTCTTTCCTCAACTTTTTTCTTACCACTTTCTCTCTCTCTTTTCACCAACAAAGAAGACGATGATGCCTTCTACAATTGCTATTCACGAAATTTGTTACCACCTCACCTAACCACAATCCGCCGTAGTGGATAGCACGACGAAGGTTGCCGGTGAAAGAAAAGGTGGAGATTTGGGATTTAGGCGATGGATCTGATGATGGTGGTGGTTGGGAGTGACGACATCGGACCTAGGAGGAGCGGTTGGCGGGCGGAGGTGTTGTTTTTGGGCGGCAGTGATGTGTGTCGAAATACGCCGCCCAAAAATGCTTTGTATATGTTTCCACTTGTATGTTGTATCTGTCATATGTTGTTTGGAATTGGGTTTTGTATGAAATGCTTTGTGAATTCAATTGTGTACAAATTTGTTTGGAATTTAATTGTGTACACATTGTTTGGAATTGGGTTTCGTATGAAATATTTTGTATATTGTTTGGTGGTGGTGCATAAGAAATTCAAGTGGAATCAGAAAAAATATTGCAACGAATATTGCGCTTTTGTTCAGTATTCTGCACATGTTCAGAAAAATGTTGTACAACATAATAAATATTGCGTTTTTGTGCAGTTTTTTTATGCACATATTCAATTTTGTTCAGTTTTTTTCTACATATGTTCAGTTTTTTTTTAGACTCGAGAATAACTATAAGAATCTTGTTGTGAATCAGGCCCGAAAATCACAACTACGATTGGGAAGGGGCCCGAAAAATATTGCGCTTTTGTTCAGTTTTTTCTGCACGTGTTCAAAAAAATGTTGCACAATATAATAAATATTGTGTTTTTGTGCAGTTTTTTTTCTGCACATATTCAGTTTTTGTTCAATTTTTTTCTGCATATGTTCAGTTTTTTTTAGATTCGAGAATAAGTAGAGGAGCCAGAAAAGTTAAAGCCCGAAAAGAAAGGTCTATTCAGGAAGTGTCCGATAACTAAAGGCCCGAAATATTTGGGGTGGGGGGAATGTGATAAAAAATATTCGTGAACTTTAAAACATAGAGAAAGGGGCATTATACACTCTTTGTAGTTTAAAGTAAACTACAAAAAGTTTTTGTAGTTTATTAGAGTTTTGCTATAGAACTATGTAGTTCCTAGTAAGTTACCCTTAATAATATATGTGTGTTTGATTAGAGATAGAGAAATAGGATAGATGGCATGTTAAATCAAAATTGATGTGATATTATTTTATTATTGTTAGTTACTGAAGTAATGATTATATGAAAGAAAAGTAAGGGGAGAAAATTAATATAAGAAAAGTATGAGGGAGAATAAGTAAGTGTAAGAAAAGTAATGATATGAAGTTTTAGGAGTGTATGTATACTATGATACAGATGAATATATATTTGGATGGAAAATGAGATGTGCAAAGACGCGCAAAAAACCGATAATTTTCGCAATAACCCAATTTTTTCAAGCAATATATTATACATTAATGCATAATCATGTATTATATGAGCATTCAACATAAAAAATACATCCAATAAATGTTTTAAATGCTAAACCTTAACCCATAGTTGTGGCAACAACGATGGTGGCGGTGGTGGCCGACGAGCCTCAGCGGCGGATGGCCCATCCCATCCCAGTCGGAAAACAATAAATTTTACTATTATTCTAATTAAGGTACAAATTTGTTACACATACATAGTCGAAAATTCGACTACGAATGTGCAACAACAAAAAAGTTTTGTACCTTAGAATAATGAGTCACTCCATATTGTATCTTAGAGTGAGGGATCCTTTAAAAAAGAATATCATCTCATCTAAAAGTTTGAATCGGGTTCTCTTCTGAACTGTTAACCATAGTTAGAAATTAGGACGTGGGCATGAGCCAGAGGCTTTGATACCATTAAAAAAAAAAACTTATCTGAAAAATCGAACTTGTAGGAAGGTGTGAAATTAATTTATTTTTATAGTTCTCAATGCTTTCTTTTTCTTATCTTTAAGACTTGTTTATTTATGATTAATATTTTGTGCAAAAATTATGTGAATATGATGAAGGATGTATGAATTGTATTGTTTCCCTTTTCTTCTCAAGTGGCGGAAAATTGAGATAAGAAAGGAATGATGGCTTATAGATTCCTTATCTCACATATTCTTATAGTGGCAAAGACTAGAGGTGGCCGGTCAACTTAATGGGCTATCTAAGGTCAAGTTAATTCAAGAAGATTATCATTTTTATTTTATCTTTGGAACAAGAAGACTATCATCTTGCAAGAATTAAAATGAAGACAAATGTAACAAAATATCATACATCGACATGTTAGAGTACCCGTTTCTAGCCCTCATTTTCTCCAGAAATCGAATTAATTGGGGTTGAATTTAAAGTCCTAGTTTGGTCCAAAAAGTTATCCCGTCCAAAACTCCGAGTATTTATACTCTTAGGGAGTGTTTGGTTCACGGGACTTGATTGATTAGGCGTGATAGGATGGAGTAAGATTGGATTGATTAGACGTGATAGAATTGAGTGAAATTGAGTAAGATTTGATTGATTTGACTGGATTTGTTTAATCAAGATATGTGTTTGGATTGTAGGATTATATTGAGGGATTAGATATGATACCTATTGAAATATCATAAACACCCTTAAATTGAATTGAAACAATCACACTTAATTCTTGTGAATCTATTCAAACAATAGAAGGACGATTTGTAATATTGTATTTGAGATATGCTATATCCCACCTTTCACATGGGATTGACATATCCCTCCATGGAGGGATTTTGTACATTTTCTACCCGGGCTTGAAGTATATCATGGATCCTTATCCCGCAAACCAAACGGTAGATTAGTTGGGATTAAAATACTAATCATGGTCTATCCCGATCAATTCCGCGAACCAAAATTTGGTTCATATAACTTGATTGATTAGTTATGATAAAATTGAGTAGGATTGTATAATATTGAATTAATTAGACTTAATTATTTGAATCAAGATATATGTTTGGATTATAAGATTGCAACTCTTAATCTTGTAATAAATAAATAATATAGGGATTAGAATGTTAATCCTGAGACTTCCACATAGGATATGCACATCCGTTCATATATGAATTAAATATATTTTTATATACGGATTGAAAATGTATTCTGTTTTCTCACCTCACAAATCAAACAATCGATTATGTGGAATTGAAATGCTAATCCAGACCCATATATTCTGATCGATCTTGGCACCAAACGGGGCTTATATAGGAACCATTTTTTTTCAAATCTTAAGACCCTTCCTTTAAAAATATAAATAATAAACATTCCCTTGCACAACTAATTGATGTGTGCTTATTTGAGAATATTTGTTTTGATTTTGTTCTTAAATTAAAGCTAAAATACCAAGATGACCTAAACGCTTCATGTTCCCCCTTAAAATTATTGAAATTAATGTGATAATTGATTTTTCATCTTCATTACTTCGATCGAGAATCACTTATATTTAAACTTTTAGAATCAATACGTGTTTATTTGTAATTTAGAATTTAGAATCACTTATTTTCAAACTTTTATAATCACAACACATGTTTTATTTGTTAATTTTAAAATTAGTATAATAATTGATTATTCATCTTCAGTACTTAGATGGTGATTCAAAAAGTTACAAATAAAATACGTGTCGTGATTGATTTTATTATAATTTGTTATGCATTTATATAAGATGCATGCATAAATAATATCCCCAAAGATTATAAATCAATGTATTTATGATTTGACAATTAATGACAACAACATGCAGTTGATTGATCACCAAAATATATATAGTTCAACAGCTAAAAAGTTTTATAAGAACTTAAAGGGGTAGTGTTACATTAGATTATCTCACAAATCATATTTCGCATAAACATGTACGTATTTGACTCACATTAGGTCTAAATTAAACCAATTCATTTTTTACTTTAACAATATTAGGTAAATAGTGTTTCATCTCACATCTCATTTCATGAAATGATCTCACATAAGTCTTTTTTGAATCTAAATTGTTGGAAGAATTTGCCCAACATTTACTCACTTATCTTTGGTACCATAATTTGAACAAGTCCATCTTTAATATTTAGGAAAAGTATTTTTCCCTTATCAAATATTGATAAACTTTCAAGATTATCGATTTCATATATTCCCATGTGAATGTATTTTTATATCCAACAATTATATAAGCATTTTACAAGAAGAGCCTAACTAGCAATTGGATTTATTATAACTCTTATTGTATACATATGTGTTCAACTTCAATCCACTTTAAATTGATATTTTCCTAGTCAAACAATGTCAAATTTACATAATTATGGATTCTATAGACTCCTATGTTAAGGTACTATCATACACGATGATAAAATCTCGAATTTGTTATAAGCATTTTCACATAACGCTCGAAATGCACAACATGTTCCGTGACAACTCCTATACGAACCAGTTCACATTCTAATCGCAATATCTTTTAAATCGATAATCATCTCGAGTTGCGTAAACACTCGTTAGAAAGCTCATGAAATTCTCTACAAACTGAAACTTGTTTCATCCCAATCCATGAAGTAGTACAACTCAAGTTATTCAAAGATGAATGGGAGGTAAAAACACACCAAAAATCCCCAAACAAGCCAACTTTACTAAACATCTCAATCCATGTATCGCCCATCAGTGGCAAACAACCGTTGATTAAAATACATCCAGCGGCTCACGTTTAAAATATATCCATATTCTTTAATCCGCGTCATTCTCGTTCAACCAATCAGCTTTCGAGTGAATGAAACGCGCGTCGTAACGCTCAGTATTTAAGTCCTCCCATTTTACCCGTTTCACTCACAAGCAACAATCCAATTCCATTGTTGATCTGCATTTCCAATTCCTCAAATCTCGATTCCTTGTTTTTGTTGTGAAATCTCCATGGCCGCCGCTGTTGAAGAACCGGTTGTCGTGAACGAGGTGGTGTCTGAGCTGCCGCCCGCGGCGGAGGAGCCGGCGAAAGAAGAAGATCAGACGGAGAAGAAGGCCGCGGCGCCGAAGAAATCGAAGGCGAAGAAAGTTCCTGCTCCGAGAAAGCGTAGCGCCGCCACTCACCCTCCTTACTTCGAGGTATTAGTTCATTAATTTGTTGTCAATTTAATGCGTTTTTTGTTTTTTAATTTAATCGGAGAGTTGGATCTGAGATTTTGTGGCTGTTGTTGTTGTAGATGATTAAGGATGCGATCGATGAGCTGAAGGAGAAAACTGGATCGAGCCAGTACGCAATTACTAAGTTTATCGAAGATAAGCAGAAGCATCTTCCCCCTAATTTTAAGAAGCTATTGCTCGTTCAATTGAGAAAGCTCGTTTCCAATGGCAAATTAACAAAAATAAAAAACTCATACAAATTGCCATCGTCTCACGCTCCCAAGCCGGCTAAGAAGAAGCCAGTCCCCGCCGCAGCGAAACCGAAGACGGCCGCCGCTGCCACCAAGGAAAAGAAGGCCACCGTTACCAAAGCCAAGCCGAAAACCAAGGCTGTCGCGGCGAAACCCAAGGCTAAGCCAGCCGCGAAGCCGAAGGTTGTTGCTACGGCGAAACCAAAGCCCGCACCAAAGAGAAAAGCGCAGGAAATTGAGAAGAAACCGACGTCTAAGGCAACGAGGACGTCGACGAGGACCACACCAGGGAAGAAGGCGGTCGTAGCAGCTCCGGTGAAAAAGGCGGTGGTGAAGAAGGCTCCAGTGGCTAAGAAGGCGGCGCCGGTGAAAAAATCTCCATCGAGGAGCGTGAAGCCGAAGACCGTTAAGTCTCCGGCGAAGAAAGCCGCTGCGAAGAAGGGGAAAAAGTGATCGGTGGGGGGGGGGGTTTTGGGGAAATATAACTGGTTTTAGGGGTATTGCATTAGGTTATAGAATCTTTCTTTTATTTTTGTTTAAAATTTAGGTTTTTCTCAGTTCCTAGCTGTATCTTATGTCCAAATTAATTTCCGCAATGAATCAACAGACCTTTTCTGTGTATTCTAAATCCTTAATTCCTTATTAACATTTGCAGTTGACATTTGCATTAGCCTTTTTAGCCGGTGATTAGGGTTTCGATCTCGGGCAGTGGCGCACGCTAGTTTAATGGTTGGATGCGTCTTTATTACGCCGTGAGTTGAAGTTTGGTGTTAAACAGAAGATAATCTGAATCTGTGCGTAAAAACAGAGCACTGACTGCAAGGCACGTCTTTGTCGAAATGAACATTAATCGGTATTTCCCTTCTGTCATTCTATTTGTTTTATTTTCCCAAATTTTGCAATTGCTTCATCATATACCCTGCTCCATAATAACCTTTTCAGCACTCTGATATTTAATAAAAAACTTCTGAAAGTGCCTGGTTCTAAGAACACCTATAGTTGATTATAGGATGTTACATACATTCATATTATTTTGCACCACATCTTTTGTTATATATACTGCATTTGCTTGGTGATTGTCATATGTGCTATACATTTGGGAACTAGAGCATTTTCAGGTTTCCTAGAGGAGTAGGTCTCTTGTGAAATTTATTCACAATATGAATTTTATATCATTACATTTACAAAATAATACCACTACACATATCAATTGATACTATTACACTTGTAAATTGGGATCATAGTATTAAATGCTATAGATACTAGTTTATAAGAGTAATAATATCAATTTATAAGTGTAAATGTATGAGTTTTATACTATGAACAAGTTTCACAGGAGAGTTTGTGTTCCTAGAGTACTTGGATATGTTTTGGTGTTCAATTATCAGTTGGTTTCATCTGTCCTTGATATCTTTCATATGTTATTTGTTGACCTCTGAATTGTCTGTTAATCAAAATGCTCAAAATCAGCATGCTCTTCTGCATTCATTTGGTGTTCACTTTGCTCTCATCAGTCCTAACATATACAAATAGTTGATTTGTTAACTAAGTAATTAACTAAACATATTTTTCCCCTGCTAGATGACACGCTGAACCAAAAGTCACTTTTAACTGTCCCTTCTTCCCCTTGTACTGTGCATAGTTGGCTTGTTTTATTAAACTTTTTGTATTGAAGATCCATATGTTTATCTATATGATAAAAAGGATATATTTGGTTGTCTTTTTATGTTCAAGTTTGTTGATGACTTATGTCTCTGTCTTCTTGAGTTTCTTGTTGGTTTCAGATGTTCATGTGATTTATGCCATTTGCCCTTCTGTCTGATCTACCAATTCAAACTAGATGATAATCCCTCGAATCTTTCTTTCCCTTCTATTATATTTTCATTTAGAATAGAACCCATGGGAACCAGTGTCCGTCTTCTGTGTTCTTTTAGTTCACCTTAAGATGGTGTGTTCCGATGCTTCTTTGTTACGCCATGTTCTTGGTAAGACCTTTCAGGATCCATTTGCTTTCAGGTTCTGTATTGCTTTTATTTTTTACGTTTCATTATTTTCGGTCTTTTTTATATTTGGTTTTGCTTGTAGATGTTTTGATGGATAGATTTGGATTGAGAGTTTAGTGCAACAATCTATCGATTTCCAATCTTTTTCAAACCTAGTGTTACCAGGGATGGACCCAAGAATTTCATTTAAATTTAATTTATAACATAAAACAGTAATTAAACGACTTTTTTTGATTTTTTATATATTTTTAAAAATTATTTGGATAAAATATCTTTATATTAACGGAGTCAAATATATTTATATATATGTTTAAAATGTGAATTATACATTTTTTTTTCTATTTCGTACCCCTTCCTCACCTAAAGGATAATAAGAAAATTTATATGAGTGAAGAAGACATACTTTGAAATTAACCATAAACTCTAACCTCATCAAGTTAACTATAAACAACTAATAAAAAACAAAACTCATATGAGATGATTTCATACATGAGATAGGGTATAACTTAAAACAAATAGCACTCATCCTTCAAAAATATTAAAGTGTTAATGCACAACTTATGCTTTGTCTCACTATAAGACTGTCCTTGAGTGTTGCAATGTAACTTAGAGGTCACCCGGCTTGTGTGAGGAAGCATCCGCAAGCTTTCAACCACCCAGCCTGTTGTGGGTCTTCAGGTGGACGGGTCAGCTTCGGTCCAACCAGGTAAGCAATCCAGGCAACTTGAGTTCAACTTATACATTTATATGTGTGACTTGTATGGGAATTACTTATATAGTTGTAGTTTCAGTTGAGTTCCTTGAGTCTCTGTGGCATGTGTGTGTTTCCAGTGCATTCTTCTCTTTGTGTGGATATGATATCTGATTGTTTCTTTGTGTTTTAAGATTGTCCCTTGTGAAGTGGAGCGATTTTGTCTTTGTTGTACCTTTGTGGTTTTAGCTTCATATTAGTTTTCATGATCATATTATTTTGTTGCTTTGTGGTACTGAAATCTTGGTGGCTTTGTGGTTCTTTGTTACTTGGTGGTTTAAAGGGTTTGTGTCTTGCTGTGAGGCTTTGTTGTCTTATCTTTGCAACTTTGTGGTATTGCATCTCTACGGCTTTCTAGTTTTTGTGGATGTTCCAAATAGTGTAGAACATTTGACCGGTCCTCACTCTTCATTTTTCCAGCGTTTAGGCAGCCTCTTCACTCTTCTCGTTTGGGTCGCCTTTCCTTTGTCATGCCGGAAATCATGGGATTCTCACCAAATTTGAATGCTTCACGCTACTATATATTGAAGGGATTGGTCAGTGTTCTAAGTATCCTTGAAGCGTTTATCTTGTATACACAACAAGAGAGAGCAAGGATGCAGAGAGCTACCAGCGAGAGAGAGTTTGGCCTCCTGTGGCACTCCATTGCATCAAGTGACTTCTGCATTTGGAATCAAAGGTGATATTAGCCCGATTAATTTTCTATCGTCTTGTTTTCTGCTCCATATGTTTTTTGATTACTATTTCAGGATCAGTTAGACGAAGGCATGAAGAAACGAAGGCGCATGGGCTCCCAACACAGTCACATGCCTACTCACATCACTTGATTAACTAAACATATTTTGAGCTTGCTTTTAGATACATGAATCAAAAGTCATTTCTAATTTTTATTTTTATTTTTATTTTGATCGGACAATTAAACATTTTATTAATAAGAAACCTTGGACATGAGTATAAAGTATACTGAGCCCAAGAAAGAATAACACCATGCTCAGTAAGTCATAAAACATCACCTTAGCCGCTAAAACAGAGGAAAAAAAGTACAGCACAACAGCGACCTAGTTTAAACAGGGTCTTGGGTTATTTGACCACGCCATGACAAATTTCTTTTTTTTTTTTTTTTATCTACCCTCTAACAATCCCGAGCTCCAGCCCCCATTAGATCACCCCCACTCAACCCCTCATATTTGGACTTAATGACCCTTGACCATAGTCTCTCTAACTCACTTAAAAATCTTCAAATCCATTTCCCCGACAAAGCCCTACTGAAAACCCCCAAATTTTTAACCCCGAGTTCCCCAAATGATTTTCTTTACAAACATCCTCCCATTTAACCCACGGGATTTTGCTTTTGTTTTGACACTTTGTAGAAAGAGAGACAGTAGATAGATATGGCTGAAAGAACCACTTGAATTAACGTGATTCTGCCTCCAAATGACATTTGATTGTCATTCCATTTTGATAGATATGGCGGAAAGAACCACTTGAATTAACGTGATTCTGCCTCCAAATGACATTTGCTTGTCATTCCATTTTGCTAACTGGATTTTGATTTTTTCAACCAATTTTGCCCATGATGCCGCCTTTCGATGATCAATACTTACAATAAGCCCAGAGTAAGACAATGTACCTGCCCCGATTGCACAGTTCACCAAACGAGCCATCTCGGACAGCTTATTTCGTTCCACATTGATCCCCCACACATTGCATTTGTTGAAATTTATGGCCAGCTGAAAGAATTTCAAACATGCGTAGGATATACTTTATAGCTCTGATGTTCTCCAACTTGCCCGGGCACACAAAAATGGTATCGTCGGCATATTGCAAATGTGATACCCGAACTCTATCTTTACCCACTTAAATGGGCTCCAGTAGGCCAGTCGAAATTGCCTTTTCAATCAATAGGCTCAACCCTTCCGCAACTATAAGGTAGAGGAAAGGAGATAGAGGGTCCCCTTGGAGTAGTCCTCTTTCGAGCTTGAACTCTCCAGTAGGGTTGCCATTTATGAGGACCGTAGCTGAAGCCAATGAGACACATGCCCATATCCACGCTCTCCACTAAGGGTAGAAATTCAGCCCTTGCATCATTTCGTCGAGAAACTCCCAACTTACTGAGTCGTAACCCTTGGCAAAATCCACTTTAAACACAACCCAACTTTTTCTTCTCTTTTTTTGCCTCATCTAAAATCTCGTTCAAAACCACGATCCCATTTGAAATCTCCCCCCTATGAAAGCTGATTGGGTCTCTGAAATCACCGAATCAAGGACTTTACTAATTCTGCATGCAAGGATTTTTGAAATGATTTTAAACAAACACCCAATGAGCGAGATGGGGCGATAATTGTCAAGAGATGAGCCACGCTCCTTTTTCGGGATGAGAACGATAAAGGAGGGATTCATCCCTTTGACGATTCTCCCGAACTGGTGGAAATCTGTCATAATCTGAACAGTTTCTTTTTTAAACAGATTCCACTTGCTTTTTATGAACACAAACGAAAACCCGTCTGGTCCCGAGCTTTTACCAGAATCGCAAGACCAGATAGCCTCTTTCCTTTGTCTTATTCTTAGTTGGCTTGTGTTAATTCACTTTATGAAAGGATTTATTTGAACAATTTTTTTTTCATGTGTAAACGAGCCGAGTCGAGTACTAGTGCTGAGCTCGAAACTCGGCTCAACAAGAAACTTGATATACTCGAACTCGAGCTCGACTCGATTACCTCTATAATTTTTTAAAATTAAATATAAAATATATTATTAAAATATAAGCATATATATTTAGTAAATTAATGGCATAATAGTAATTATTTTGAAAGCTCAATTAAGTTCGCGACCCTCTTTAGCTGAGTATTCATGAGCTCGAACTTGAACTCGGTAACTATTCGAGTAGCTCGAACTTGACTCGACTCGATTATGCTCGAGCCGATTTTGATCTTTTTACGAATCGAGCACGAGTAGCTCGCGAGCCGTCTTGCCTCACTTACACCTTTATAATGGGTGATGTCCATTTCTCTATATACCGTGTGAGCTGTGTCTCTCTCTCTCACACGCGCACACACACTTGTGCATGTGTTCACACGTTTATATATTCATTTAGAAGAGAACTCGGGGAAAACTAGCGTTGTATCTAGTGAATCGATGATTTAATTAGCTTTTCGTTATTTTTTTTAGTTCATTCACACTATGAATATAGACCTCTGTTGGTTTGGATGTTTTGTGTAAACAGGTATGCATTCAAGTTGTTTGTATGATTTTATCGTAACATGTAGAAAACATCAGCCCAATCGGATGAAAGAAAAGGAGAGTGGTGGATGAGAAGTTTATAATTGATAGTTTTAACGTTGGGTGAATGGGGAAAGGAAGCCACTAATTAAATACACCTTATAATCCTCCATTTACACTTTATAATTTTTAAGATTAAAATAGACATACACAAGATGACCTTAATACCTTCATATAAATAAATTAAATTAAATTTTATGCACTCCTTTTGTCCTAACTCTTTGTTCACACCTATGTTTTTTTTTCGAACCGAAGTTGAGTTGTTTAAAAAAAAGGTATTTGAAATGATAAAGTGATTTTTAAGGAAGTGTGATAGATCTACATAAATATTATATATATATAATATGCATAATTTTAAAAAAATTCAAAATTTATCTCATTTCATTACTTTTAAAAAAAAAGTAATTTACTTTAATAATAAAGCAAAAAAAGATTACAATATTTCCAACATAAAATAACTTTACCACTCTAAATATTAATAAATAATTTTCACCATAAAACCCTAAGAACAAAAACAAATTTAAATTTCTTTAAAAATTAATTACTTGATATTTAAAATTTCAACCAAAATTTGATCCGATAATTTTTTTTTAATTTTATTTTTTTTTCATGGAACATGAAATTATTTATTGGAATTCATTAATGTAAATTTTTTTAATGTGTTTTTTTTTTTAAAATTTTGATCACACTTAACTTTTTTTACCAAAAATATTAATTATTTTTTTAATTGAAAATGAAAAGCGCCCCAAAATTTAAATGGGTTGGGTTAAAATAAAAAAAAAAAATACATATAAAAAAAAAAAAAGGCCTTATTAAATAACCTAATCTTTCTTCTTCTTCCTTCATTGATTGGATTCTTTAGAGTTTTGACTCAATTTAAAACCCGCCAAATATCTACCACCATTCATTGTTTTTATTATCCACCATCCAATATTAGTAAATCTTACGGCTTGGTAGTGCCATCCACCATCCACAACATTTATAACCATGAACCCAGTAAACAAATTTCATGTTATTTAATTTTGTATCTATCAATTTCGGCCGCTCAATTGCGGTTTAAATCTTAACAATGTTCTCGCCAAACCCCTTTTTTTTTTTTTTTTTGTTGAAAACCCAAGTGAAAACCCAGTCATTCATTCCCTTTCCTTTAATTTTCAAATGTGCAAAACTAAAAAAAATTATATAAGTTGTGTTCTGTGGTAAGGGCCAAACGGTCATGAAGCGGTCCCGATGACGACCGCCAAACAACCACTAAGCGTAAGACATAGGTTCACACTGAAGTTCTTTCCGTGTTTCATTAAGTCATGCATTAAGTATTTGAAATGAATATATTGTTATGCTTTATATCATAGTATATGAACTCACTTTCAATTTTATGCCTCGAAAATCAAAATTTTAAATAAAATTAAATTTTATTTGAACCCAGAAAAAACAAGAAATTGAACGTTGCTTTGAGAGGGATCAAATCCAAAACCCTAAGAACATTTATTTCTTAAAAAAATGGTAGAATTGTTTTCAACCATTTGATCCGTGAATTTTTTTCAATCAATAATATAAAAAAATTAATTTTAATGTAAATGTATTTAATGTGTTTTTTTTTTCCATTTTGAGAACTTTTTACCATAAACTCTTTATTTTTTTTTTTTCGAAAATAAAAATGTTTATCTATTTTTTTCTCTCTTTTATTTGAACATTTGTTAAAAAGTTTGTCCCAAATTTAATTGAACATC
Source organism: Stenogyne calaminthoides (assembly GCA_037126765.1). Lineage (NCBI taxonomy): Eukaryota > Viridiplantae > Streptophyta > Magnoliopsida > Lamiales > Lamiaceae > Stenogyne > Stenogyne calaminthoides. The sequence goes on from JBBCBC010000013.1 coordinate 3,789,395, forward strand.
TCTATTAATGACAGTAAAATAATTTTTTTTTATTTTATCGACTATGCCCCCAACATCTTAATATTACATCAAATGCCATTATTTTTTTTAATTAAAATTAATTTTATTTCTTTTAATTTACACAAATATTATTACTTTATTATTTAATCTCAATCAAAAGATAAATTTATCTTCTTTAATATTAATAAATATATTTTTTTTTTGAAAAAGTCTGCAAAACTAAAAAAAATTATATAAGTTGTGTACATATAAATTCCAATTGAGACTTTCAATTTTACTTTCTAAACAATCACTAAGCGTGCATGAAGTTCTGTCCGAACATCCATTAAGTCATGCATGAAGCTCCGAATATAATTAATTTTATATCATAAATTAACTCATTTCAATTTTGCTTCTTTTAAAAATCAAAATGTGAATAATAAATTTTAAGATAAAGAGAAAATGAGGTTGGAGGAGGATAAAGATGTTTTAATAAAATTAGTAGTTTTATTTGGGGTGAGTTTTAATATAAAAAATTAATTTTAATGGGTTGAAGGATTTTTTTGTGTTTAGTACCCCCAAAAAAAAACACATATCTATTTTTTTTTTCTCTCTTTTATTTGAACATTTGTTAAAAGTTTGTCCCAAATTTAATTGAACATCTCTATTAATGACAAAAAAAATAATTTTTTTTTTTTAAATTAAATTATTAATTTATATTAAATAAATTTAAAATTTTAAATTAAAATTAATTTTTTTTTCTTTTAATTTACACAAATATTATTATTTATTATTTAATCTCAATCAAAAAAAAATTTATAAAATTTAATATTAATAAATATAAAATATATATTTAAATTTTTGTATACATATATATTTATTTTGTTTTTTTTTACCCAACCCATAAAAAGCAGTTGAGCCCATATTGGGTTTCGAATTAATTAATTTCCTAAATTAATTGAGTTGTATCTATTCTTTTAAAAAAACCTTGTGAATAATAAATGTTAAGATAAGAGAAGAACGGAGGAGGAAGATACATGTTTCAATAAAATTAGTAGTTTTATCAAATGAAAATTAAATAATTTAGGAAGAAAATCTAGATAGCTAAGATAATCAACAGATTAACGGTTAAAAAAGAATCACTAGGTTTGAGTGAATGTCACAGCGACAATGATGCCGACAAGTGGCACACTCCATCGCCGCCATTAGCGCGTGAAGTGGGAACCACCCAAATTTTCCAAAACTCAACAAGTACGAAGAAATTATTACTTACCCCTTTTATTGAAATAATATATATATATATATATATATATATATATAAATTAAGCGGATAATTAATTCAGTTTGAAAGCAAGATCGAAGCAGGTGTCGTTCAGATCCAGAGAACCCGTTAATTTTTTCACATGAAACACTAGCATCAAACATGGTACGGATTCATGAACCCATTCTTGTTTTCAATTTTGCTACTCTAATTTTGTCATTTCTTGAATCTTCAAGTCAGAACACACTTCTCTCACATACTATATATGCATATGGGCAATTCTTGTTTTTTAAGTGAAAATGGGTTTCAATTGTTCAAGATTCTTGATTCAGTGAACCCCCAATTTCTAGGTTTTCTTGTTTGTACACCTTTGTTCTTGTAAAAGTTCATAATTTTGGTGCTAGTTGTGTTTTAATTGATCTTTTTGATAACTTAGGATATGGGGTTTCCTCAAAGTTGATTCTTTTTCTAACCTAGGGTTAGCTGTAGGCTCAAGATTCAAATTAGTGAAGGGGTTTGTCATTTGTGTAAGATTTCAGCTTGTTTTCAGAATTTGGGAAAGTAATTGTTTCTTAAATAAGTGTAGGTTTCTATCTTGTTATATTGAATTGGAGTTTATTTCATTTCCTAATTAACATTTGAATCTTGATTTTGTGTGCAATATTTTAGATGGGAAGTAGATTTTGGTTGAATGAAGAAGAAAAGGCTCTTGTGGAAAGAGTATTGGGCAATGAAGCAGCCGAGTATTTCTCTTGGTTGTCTTCGAATAATGTCTTGTTGGATTTTCCTCCATCTGGAGTAGATCTCGGAGTGCAACAATCGCTCCGTGAGATTATAGACGATTCCGATTGGACATACGCCATTTTTTGGCAAGTTTCCAAGTCTAAATCGGGTAAATCGGCCCTGATATGGGGTGATGGCCATTGTAGGGAACCAAAGGAAGGTGAGGGCCAAGATAGTAATTTCCCCACCAATGAGAAATCGAAATCGATGGAAAGAGAGAATCGAAGAAGGGTTTTGCATAAGATTCATGCTTGTTTTGGTGGATTAAACGATGATAATGTAGCTTCTAAGCTGGATAGAGTTTCAGACGTGGTGTTGTTTTATCTCGCTTCGATGTATTTCGCTTTCCCATTCGATAAGGCTTCGATTCCTTCGCAGTCATTCAATTCCAGCAGGACTATTTGGGAATGTGATGTAAAAAGCAGTTTAGAACGCTATGAAACGAGGTCATATTTAGCGAATTTGGCTGGTTTAAAGACGGTGGTGTTCGTTCCATCAAAATCGGGCGTACTGGAATTAGGATCCCGAAAATCTATACCCGAAGATAAAACCATCATTCATTCAGCAAGATCGATTATAGTGAAACAACAGAGTTCATCACAAGCAAAGCCTGTTCCAAGAATTTTTGGTCAAGATATTATTAGTATTGGTGTTTCGAGATCAGGTCCCATAAGCATTAGCTTTTCTCCCAAAATGGAAGACGATTCCGTCTTTTCATCAGAATCATACGATTTGCAAGCATCGAATGGACACCAAAATGACGAAAGTGCCCTTGTTTCCAACATGGAGCAAGGTAGGGATGACTCGTTCGTCATCTCTGACGAACAAAGGCCCAGGAAAAGGGGCAGGAAACCTGCAAACGGGAGGGAAGAACCATTGAATCACGTCGAAGCAGAGAGACAGAGACGAGATAAACTGAATCAACGATTCTACGCATTAAGAGCAGTAGTCCCGAATATCTCAAAGATGGACAAAGCGTCTCTTTTGGGTGACGCCATCGCCTACATCTCGGATCTTCAGACGAAGATAAGAATCTTGGAAACAGAGAAAGGGATAGTGAACACGGACGAAAATCAAGATTTCGATTTTCAAGAAAGGCATGAAGATTCTGTGCTACGTGTGAGCTGTCCTCTCGACTCTCACCCCGTATCGGGAGTTATAAAGGAATTGAGAGAGCATCAAGTGACGGGACAGGAGTCGACTATTTCGATAAACGAGCGTGGTGAAGTCGTTCACACGTTCTCGGTTCGAAGTCTGGATGGCTCTGCTGATCAATTGAAGGACAAGTTAGTAGCTGCTCTGTTGAAATGATTCAGATTTACTTAAAGTTTGTTGTATAAGATGTATTTTTAGTCATATGTATGAAGTTTTGCAGGGGAGTTAATTTGTCCTTGTATGTCTTTGCTTGATTCTGCTATGCATCAATACTCATATGTGTTGTAATTGTTAGGAATGTAAGAGAAATTCGATTATGATTTTTAATTTATTCACCCTAATACCAGGTTATGATCTTGAATTAGTTTTTTTTTTTTTTTTTTCAGTGTGATTTTGAATTACTGAATATATGTTCTCAAAATTCTTAGGCCCAGGTTATGATCTTGAATTAGTTTTTTTATTTTTAGTGTGATTTTGAATTACTGAATATATGTTCTCAAAATTCTTTATTCTTAGGCGAACGCCCAGGTTATGATCTTGAATTAGTTTTTTTTTTTTCAAGTGTGATTTTGAATTACTGAATATATGTTCTCAAGATTCTTTATTCTTAGGCCGTTTGATTCGCGGGATTGACAAGAAGGTTCAGGATACATTTTCAACTCGGTACAAAAATGTGTTTAATCCCTATATGAAGAGATATGTTTATCTCATGTGGAAGGTGGGATTGACCGGAATTAGCATTTTAATCCATATATTGATTTTTCAGTACAGAATTATGAGTTGCAATCTTACAATTCATTTTTTTTTTTCCTACAATTCAAACACATATCTTGATTCAAACAACTTAATCAAATCATTCAATCCTATCATACCTAATCAATCCAGTCATGTGAACCAAACAATTATGGTAGAAAAATTAATCTATCCCTTGAATGCATATTGATGATTCGTAAGTGTATAGTATCTATTTGTAGAGTACTGATATGGAGCTCAATATTGGGTTCGTTATGGAGTCAATATCAACACAAATTACTTGTACTTTTATTACAAAGTTAAAATACTTAATTAAATAATCTCGTACCATATATTAAATTATCTGAACTCTGAAGTATTTGAGAGTTAGAGTTGGTCACTATCACTTTATAGTAGATCAACTAATACTTTTTAATGAAATAATTAGTACAATTAAAAATAAACAAAATATGAATCACTTGCACGGTGAACCATATTTATACAAAACTTTGTGTTTAATATTATTTTAGAGGTGTACACAAAGCATTTTTATCAAATCTAACCAACCTTCAATGTTTTATTGTTTGTCAATATATATTTGCTACAATTTGTCAAATTCACACAGAAAGCTCCAAAGACAGGTACTAGTTTTTACAGGAAAAAGAATAAATTAATTGGTTCTTAAACCAAAAAAAGTAAAAAAAAATAAAAAATCTACGTATCTGTTATCAAGGAATAAATTAACCAATCTGTCATTTGAAAGTTTTCAAGAAAAATGAAAGAATTGTGAATTCTGTCACACTTTCTATTTGCCACTTGCAGCAGATTCTTTATTTAGCCACACCAAACTCAAACATTTGCTCAGGATATGCATCAGAAGTAGGCAGTGGCGGCGGCGGTGGAGCAACTCTGCCTCCGGCAAAGTTCCGCTGGCTGATGGTGGAGGTGCACGGCTGTCCCCCGCCACCGGGAATCCACGTGCAGCTGTTGGGAGACGGCGGCCTGACGGGGCGCCGTTGCAACGACGGCAGAAGGAGATTTTGGGGCCTCTTTATCATCCATTGCTCCTCTTCTTCTTCAAGAATTCTGGCGCCTTCTAAATATTGTGTTGAAAATAATAGGAAAAATAGTGCTAGTGTATAAGTAGCCAAGATTAATTTTTGGGACATGATTAATTAATGTTGATAAAATTTATGAATGTTAGGAATGAAATATTGAATGATAGAATATGAAATAGGGGGATGGTTTGGATATATATATATAAATATTGCATGGGGATGATGAAGAAAAGGTGTGACATGAATTTTTGCATATATTATTCAATTGAGGACGTAAGAGTTTGACTGTTGAATGTGAAGTTTTGCAATGAAACATGAAAATTGAATGAGTCTTGAGACTATATGAAAGAAAAGAAAATGCATCCTTTAAAACATACTATCAATTTGTCATTTTTACTTTGTTTTATATAAAATTATTACTTATTATAATGTAAAGTGATAAAATACGAACCAGTTGTACGATAAGATAATTTAAATATAGGCAAAGTACGATGTGAACAAGTTTCACACAAGGAATCCGTAAAATTGATTAAGAGGTATGACTTATATTATTAAATGGTATTAGTCGTGATAATTGAAAGTATGATTTATTACGATAGAAAGAGTATTACTCGTGATACTAAAGGATACGACTTATATTACAACAGTGAATATTAATAAATATAACTGAAGGATATGACTCATATAACAAAAAAAAAAAAAAAAACTAGTCGTGATAATGGAAGGGTTAAGACTGTAAATATGAAATCAATTGCATAGTGAACAAATTTCACATGAGACATACTCATTACTATGTGACATTTTGAGATTAAATATTGTGATTAAATTACAAAACATAAAAAGCTGTAAATTTTATTTACAAATTTCCTTTGATGAAAAATCCTATTTTGTCTTGTCAATACAAATGTTTTTAGAACCTAATGATAGCTTTTGTTTTTAAAATGATGTTTCACTCTATGTTCTATAGTTTAAATTAATAACACGTGATATGATAAAAATATTCAACGATCTATCATAATTTTAAGTTCATATGTTAGAGATTCAGAAAATAAAGTAATCTTGGTACAAAGAATTTGATTTTTTTTTACAACATCCTCTAAAATGAATATTCATTTAATCCATCACTTTTTGGGGTTTTATTTTGTGTTTACTAATCGGATCTAGATAATGAAATATAGTGGGAAACATAAAAAAAAATGGAGTTGGTATGCTGTGAAACTTGTTCACCGTGAAACTTATTAATTTTTCTTTTTACAGACATACTCTTTAATAATATAAGTAACACCCTTTTAGTAATATAAGTCACACACTCCAGTTATCACTACGACACTCTTTGCTATAATATAAATCACACCCTTCACTTTTATGAATAATACTCTTTATAGTAAAATGTCACACCCTTTACAGTAAAATGTCACACTCTTTAGTAATATAAGTCACATTCCTTAACTAGTTTCACCGTGAAACTTGTTCACACCTTACTTTGCCAAAAAAATGTTATTGAGGATTTGGTGTGCTATAAAAAGATGCAATTTGTTTTCATTTGTAAAATGTATACAAATTTATCTAAAAGAAAAAAAATAGTAATGTAATTTAAAACTTGACTTTAACGAAACAAAAAATATCTAGCAAGGAATTTGGAGAATACACGTTTGATACTTGAGGATTACAAAACTCTGACTTGCTACAAAATTACGTGCGATTCAGGGCACTTAATTGGTAAAACGTTTTCTTAGGTTTTGAAATAAATTTTCATGTGAGTTAATGACATTTATTTAATTATATTTTTATTCATGCATCAATTGACACGTACAATAATTTTTACTAAATTTTCTTTTTAATTAATCGATAGTGTTTTTGCAAAATTAATCGTATACTTTTATTCATTAATCCATTCAAATATTAGTTTTTGTTCAATTTTCTTTTCGATTAATTAATAAAAAAATAATTACAGTGACATAGGATAAATTGACCGGCATAGAAAGTAATAAGCAGGCCTGTTTATTATCCTGTCAATCCTGTGTTTGTCTCGTGGGGAAACACACACACAGAAAACAGATTATGAATTGACTCACTTTATTGGGTAGTGGGGGTTGAAGTTTTCTTTAAATAAATGTCAATATTAATTTCAATTATAGCTTTGAATATTTGAATTATTTTGGTCATAATTCCAGTGTTTGATCAAGCTTTACGCGACAACGTACTAAGAACTAGTAAAACACTATTTAGCAATTCCGCGGCCTTTTTTTTTTTTAAGAAATGTGGTAATAATATATAGTAGAAATATAAATTAAGAGCCATCTTTAAATTATTATAGGAAAAGAAAACTCTTTTCTTAGGTATCATTTGTACTACTATATAATTTTGTGATTTAATTATAGTTTGGTTAGGTTAAGCGTTAAATCCATTGGTAAGCCGCAGATGGTGTTCCCGGTGAAACAAACAAATTATTAATTCAAAGTCTTATTGAGCAGTACTCATGGCGTCTAAGCTAAGATCTATTTTTTCTAAAAATAGTTCTAAATATGCTTCTGGTATAGTTAGTTCTAAGGAAATAACTATCTCTGATAATTATGCTAACTGGAGTATTCCAAAACAGTCAATAGATACTATGTATAATATTAGCAAGCTTGATTTCAAAACTGCTTGGTCTATTAAGACTCATGAAGAGACTAGATCTATCAATGAAGAATTCCAAAGTATTCCTTTGTTATCTTCAGTTTCTATCAAAAAATACCTTGAAAAAAGGATATAGATATTTACATTTCGGTTTAATGCAAATTGCTGTTAAACCTCTAGTTCATATAGGTGTTGATGCACCTATTTATCTTGCTCTTAGAGATAATCGTCTCAAAAGATACAAGACTTCTATTCTTGCTATGATTCAAACTAATGTTTGTAATGGACCTATATATTTCAATTGTGCTCCTAATTTCTCTGTTGATCTTAAAGATCCTTTGATTAATGATAGCATGATTCTTGACATTCATCTACAGGGGGATGAATTTAAAGAAAACTGTAAAAACTTTGCGGTTATTTACAAACTTTATTTTAGAGTTATGACATCTCAGATGAACCCAAAGTTCATTCTGTCTCCCACTTCTAAAGATGAAACTGTTTTACTTCAAATTGAAGCAGACAGTTCTAGTTACTTCATACCTAAAAGACTTAAATGGAATGAAATAACTATTCCTAACGAATTCATAATTCATGCTCCATAGATTCCAAGAAATCTGATAAAACATGAACCTACTGAAATAATAGAAGAACCTGATGGCAGAGTTCTTTTAAGATTCAACTCATTTAGGATACAAAATCCTAAAATTAATATTCATGAAATAAAGTCTAGAAAATCCTTTTCTGAAGTTTCGACTTCCAGACCAAATTTCTATAAATCCAACATTAATGTTGACTTTCAAAGTCCCCTTCCTAACACCTCTTATGAAACTGTTGTTGAATCCTCAATTGGATCTCCTACAGTGTCTCAGATGGAAGGCGAAATCAATATGATTTCTTATCAAGATTTCTCTATTAATTTTGAACATCTCGAAAGAGAGTTTAATGATCATGATGAAAAACAAAGAAGAGAATGGTTCATGAAACTTGAACAATCTGTCAAAGACAGACTTCAAGAGGAATGGATTAAAGATCTTAATCTCAAATATCGCTCTCAAATCCCTATGCTTGATTGGTTCAAAGCATATTGTCGTCTTGAAGACATAAGTAATGTCTATGAAGTTGATCAAATCAATGTTCAAACTTCTTTGTACAAAAAGTAGAACTTTGTTATAGGAACCACTATCACTTCTATCCACCCGCCTATGGTAAGTATCAAAATCTTTGTTCCCGAAGGAGAGATCATTGCAACCCCTTTATTTAGAAAAAACGTTGGGCCCTAGTTGAAAAGTACAGATGAAAGGCGTGTGTTTAGTCCAAATAATCAAAATTAATAATTATTTTGAGAATCTTATGTATTTTTAAAATGCTTATATTATACTCCCTCAGTCCCAAAGATATATGCACATTTACAGTTTTCGCGTGTTTTTGCGAGCGAGTTTTTTATTAGTATTTGAAATGATAAAATATTTTTTAAAGATACATGCAATTGATGAGAGGTAGATCTATAATACCCCTCTTTAAAAATTACTCTATCATTTGAAATACTAATAAATAATTCGCTCACAAAAACTCGACAATAAAATAGGTGTGCATATATTTATGGGACGAAGGTAGTAGTTGAAATGTACAAAGGTTTAATGAGTGAGTCTCTTATGCACCAGTTGCACGGTGCACTCATGACCCATTTTAAAAAATGGGTCGCGCTTATTAGATAAGGGAATATAGTACCGAAAATTTTTCATATAAATGGATGTTGCCTAGCTGTTGAGCATTTTTCATTCGAAGTGAAGGTACAAGGTTCAACACCTAATCCTCACTTTTTCATATTCCTTTTTTTTTTTTTGCAAAAATTAGAACACTGAATATATTTTATATGGAAACGTGCAACTAACTAGCATTGAATCCCTTTTTTTTTTTTGCAAAAAATTAGAACACTAAATAATGAAGAATTGACAAAAAGGAGGATACATTTTATATAAAAACATGCAACTAACTAGCATTGAATCGTGCAACTATAAAATACAAAAACATGCAACTAGCTAATATAAAAATTACAACTATATAACACAGAAACATGCAACTAGCTAATACAAAAATATGCAATTATATAACATAGAAACATGCAACTATCTAATACATAAACAATGAAGAATTGACGAAAAGGAGGATACATTTTATATAGAAATTTGCAACTAACTAGCATTGAATCGTGCAACTATAAAACATGAAAACATGCAACTAGCTAATATAAAAATATACAACTATATAACTCAGAAACATGCAACTAGCTAATATAAAAACTTGCAACTATATAACACAAAAACATGCAACTATCTAATACATAAACATACAATTATATAACACAAAAATATGCAACTAGCTAATACTGAACCATGCAACTAGAAAACATAAAAACATGCAACTAGTTAATACTGAAACGTTCAACTAAATAATATAGAAACATACAATAAAAAAATTAATTTGACACCATAATACATAAAAAATAACTTCTTGATGGATTGTAAAAAGCTCATCCAATTGCAGATATTTACTAGATCACAACTGTCAATGAAAACAATAGATCGATGGAGTCAATGTCTATACAAGTTTCATCTGAAAAACTCCTTCAAACCCACTTCTAAATTATTAATTAAACAATTACCTTCAAAGATTGAGCTTTATATTTTCTATCGATGGATATATATATTAGAATTAATTTTGTGTACTGTAGCGATGACATGTGATGAAGAAATTAAAGGAACACATAATGGAGCAGTATTTGGTTGAAGAAGAAAGGAAAGTGAAAAGGGGAGCGTATCAGACCGGAGAAATATTTTTGGGAAGATAAGTTGAATAATAGAAAAAAAGTAGTATTCGCACGATCCACATATATCTATTCGGGTTGGGCGGGGTGTCCACCAGTTGCATATGACACCTAACCATGTTTAATTGTATGAAATTAATTATCTCTAGTTGTGGATACTGTACGCGTTGATGAAAAAATCAAATAGATTTTTACATAGTCTCAAAAATTAAATAACTATTAATTTGGAGTTTGAGATTGAAACACACCAATGCATGTCCGAAAAATATAATCGATCAATTATGAAACTCATGCTTTGCATCTTATAATTCATTGAGACTATTTTAAAACACAATTTAAGGGTATAGAAGTATTTTTTTATAGTTAACGAGACCCAACTTTTATATATATATAAAAAAAAAGAAACCCTTATACTTTTTTAGTTGTATTTTAAAAAACACATATAGTCATGAGAACACATACTCTTAAAAAAAAAGCTGCCCTCATACGGCTTTTGGTACAAGTGATCTTTTCTTATACACAATGAAATTATATTGTATTTTGAAATTATAGTTTTAAAATATATTAACAAATAAAAACTACGGAATCCATTTAGACTTGTTAGGAGGGTTTTTAATTAGGTATGTAAATAAGTCGAACTGAGTCGAACACACTATACTCTAAGTTTGTTTGAAATCATGTTATTGAACTTTCAAAATCATGTTTAAGCTTGTTTGATATTAATCGATTCGAGCTCGAATGAGTTTTAATTGGTAGTTTGATATTTTTTACATTTACTTTAACTTTTTTTAATTATCAAGCTCGAGTAGAGCTTTAAAACATTCCGAACATAAAGTTATGTACAAGTTTGTTTGGTATATCTATCGAATCGAGCTCAACGATCTCGAATCGGATATCGAATAGCTTGGTTTGATTTTCAACTCTATTTTTTTTATTAAAACTACACACCAGATTAAGGGTGTGTTTTAAAACACTTAAAGCACCCCTAATATTGGTTCAAATTCTCCAATAAGAATGGTGGTTAGATAATATATTGCTCTAATATTAGAATAAATATTTTTTTAATTGTTGAACCGTGTATTGATTATATAGGAGAGGGGGTACATTAAAAAAAAAGTAGTGTTTAACTTATTTTAAATCTCAATAATCAGTACCTAGTAGTATAAAATTTGATGAAAAGCAAGTAGATCATCTTCCTATTCTCATTAATCACAAGAACTACTCTATATTCATTTTCTATTACCACTCTGATTGAAGAATTATGAGCCAAACACGGTCTAAATTTGAGTTATCAATATTTTTGCAGATACTAATATGTTCCAACGTTGTGTGCAACTCCATAAAGTGTAACCATCAAATATGTTGCAGATACCTATAATCATCTTTATAGGATGAACAGATTCATATATTTCAAATAAAACTAGCAATCATCAATTCCACATTACAATACTCTCTAATTCACAAAATAAAAGATTATAGCACTTCAAACCAAATTATTGAAGTAGTTTGAGGTCAAATTAAGGCACAGTTAAGATGTCCAATAACAGCATAAAAAAGAAAACTCATCACAAATGTACATTTATTTCTACACATCTACACGCTGCAACAAACAATAATCTTCTACGACTCAATAGTCTCGAGCTGTACATAATCATAGGTGTGGTATATCATCATGAATGCACTTACAGGGCACTACATACACAAGGTGATATCAATATAAATCTACAATCGGACGGTGCACATTACTGCCATTCTGAAATCTAACGGCTGATGAAAAGGTGGCTTCACAGCACGCGACCTCCATGCCCTCTTACTGGGGTCATATACCTGTATTAGCAGCGTTGATAACCTCTTATGCTGGCGTGTTCTTCGGCCATCTGTCGAGTCATTTACTTGCAGAAGCGTGAGTAAGTAAAGCTCCCCTTCCAATGCAACAAACCCGACTGAAGAATTATCAGATGACTTTTTCGGTACACAAGTTTCCATTGCCCATCGATTTGATGTCATATCATACCTGCAAGAAAACAAAATGTACCAGTAGAAATAATAAGCATGTGCAATGGCTGCAGATTAAGAAAATAACAAGGAAGGGATCAAGAAAACTAAGGCGGCGTTTGATTTAAATTCTTCAATGGGAATTGTAATGAGAACCACTGAGTGAATTACAAATGTAATTGGATAAGTTACACCAACAATTAATGAATTGAATCACACGAGTGAGAATTGATTAAGTTATAAAATATTGTATCTTTAATTAGTTGACCAAAAATATATAGTTGTACTTTCAAGAAACAAGACTCCAGGTACTCAATCAAATAATGATTTCTATACGCTTTGTAATTTCCTAGTTTCCTTGACCATCACTAGCATTATTGCACGCAACTGCATCAGTTTTTGAGTTTTGTGCAACTCTTAAAGTATCTAATTATGGCTTGCAAGAACTCATTTCAGTTTGCTACCACATGATATTTCTGTATAATATATGAAATTCTTTCTAATGTTTGCTCCAAGTAATAATCATGGTTACTTTATTCTCAATTACTTTTGCCTCTCTTCTTCTTTATCATACACAACCTAAGATCTATATTTCGTTTAAGGTGATGGTACCAGAAGCTTTAGGCATTGTTGTGGCTCCAACTGATAAATCGAGGTCTCAAAACCTGTTTTAGTTGTGCTTCATTTCTGCAAATTCACTCTAACAAGTATATAACGATAAACTAAGCCTTTAGCCAACTATATGACATTTCATCATCGTGTTAGAACACATGTTCTCAATTTTCATTTATATTTAAGTATATCATATTTTTTCATGACAGTATCTTTTCAAATATAATATTGCCTTCTCCTTCCCCTCTTAATTTGAGTTAATGATTCTCAACTTTCTACCATGTAATCATGCCGGAGCACCTCTTAAGCCCATTTCTTTTATTTTCTCATCTGAGCTACACTGCATTCTCTCTAATGCATTCGTCACTTATTTTATCAGAACTAGTACCATCATTCAAAGATATAATCCTACATTAGAGCATTATACTAAACTAGGCATGCTGCAGTGAACAACATTATCTCAAACAAAAACCACAAGTCACAACCGAAAAGCATATTCATTCCACCAAGTTCAAACAACAAAGTCAAAACACATGCACACGGTGATATATACGAACCGTAATTCATGTACATAAACAAAGCAATTATGGTAAATAAACAGAGCAAATACCTGAATATTTCACCCCTATCAAGCATGAAAATCCCATGAGAATCCCAACCACAATCATCAACCACCACGATTTTCCCAAGCCTCCGCCTCTCCCCTTCGTCCCACATATCCCCAAGCTCCCTCCACTTCCCCCCATTCTTCAACTCCATCACTACAGCATCCCTATAATACTCATCCACCGGAAAAACCCCCGACACCATCCTCGACTCACCATACCCTCCCATCACCCAAAACTCCCTTCCAAGAAAGAACCCAACACATCCAGCTCGAAACCTGGGCAAACCATCCAACGCCACCCACTCATTGCTCCCGATATCATACATCTCCACCGAGCTCATCCTGCTTCCAGCCGCACCAAACATGGTGTGGCGGGACCCACCACCGGCGACCACAATCTTACCAATCTCCGGCATCGCCGCACACGCAAAACTGCCACGCGGCGTGATCATAGGGGACAATGATTCCCAAGTGAAAGTAGAGAAATCGAATCGAAATGCAGAGGAGGACGGAGAGGGGCGATCGAGGGGAAACGAACGGGTGTCGAAGAGGGACCCACCGAGGACGTAGAGATGGGGCCCCACCGAAACGGCGATGAAATTGGAGAGACCGTACACATGGGGGTTGCAGGGCATCGGAGGAAGCGGGCACCACGACAGATTCTTAGGGTCGAACAAATACGGCGACGCAATCGAAGGATCTTGGGGGAAAACACAGAGCAATTTGGGCGCGAGGACGTAATTCTGCCGGAGGTAAATTAGGGTTTTCGAGGAGAAGAAGCGTCTCCACAATTTGCAGGTCGATTTGATGCGCGGGTGATGGGAATAAGGAACGAATGCGAGAATTAACGCTCCGACGTCGTTCGGGAGGCCGGGAATTAGGGTTAGGGTTTGGATTCCGAATTCTTCAATCGACGACGACGGTGCCATTTCTCAATCGATTAGTCGGAACAATGAAATAATTGAAACAACATCAAATGGAAACTGGCGGTATCGATGAAATTCTACGGCGATCTGTGTTAGGAATTAAACAAACAATTATGGAGAAAATAATAGAACTAGGAATTTAGAGACAAACAATTTGGTTCTACCCAAATGCGGGAATGATCGTCCCAACTACTACCTGCCGGGAGATTCACTATTTTCGTGTATTTTTTTAGATAAAAGAGCATCTGATGAGTCGAGATATTTAAATGAGACATGGGCCAAAGCCCTAATTCACGCAGCGACAAATTGCGGAACCCGGCTCGACCACGGGCCTTGGTCGAGCGGCTCGCCGATCGATCTCCAAATCGAAAGGCCTCAATGCTATGGTCTCCCCGTCAAGGCTCGACCTCCTTTGGTCGGCGAAAAAAACCGACCTAACACCATGGTCGAAAGCACCTCGCCATCTTGCCGGATCCCCCCTCTCCGACTCAGGCTCCACAACCCAACAATCTCCCACCCGAGATTGACTCAATATAATTTGTCTCCCTGCTCCAACGGTTTCTCTCTCATTTGGTAGTAGTGCCGGGCCTTATGCTTTCGTTTCCAAGGCCGGTTGAAATCATGCATAACTTCAACTTCTCTAAGGTCACAACCTTAAATAACATGTCGTGAGGATTCTCACTTCTCCTGGATCTTCATCACCAGAAGATCTTGTTCTCCGATGAGGAATAAATGTAATGATACCTCAACTCAATGTGTTTCGCTCGAGTGAAAGGCAAATTCTTCGCCAAGTGAATAGCACTGATTTGTCACTATACGCAATCTATCCTTTTTCCTTCCCCAACTCGCATGCGGCGATTTCGCAACCAAACCATTTCTTTACTAAATTTCCGAATCGCAACGCGTCGTCTTCATACAGCGACCGAGCTACGATCTTTTGCAACTTAGAAGCCCAAGAGATAGTTGTACCACCAAAAGTAAACACATACCCTGTAGTAGTCCTTCTTTTGTCGAGATCATTTGATGCCAAGTCTGCATCAACATATCCTGCCAACCCAACGCTTTTGCCCTCAAAACACAAAGCTTGTTCAGTAGTACCTCTCAAGTACCTTAGGATCCCCTTCACTGCCTCCCAATGTTGTTTACCCGGATTGCCCATAAACCGGCTAACAACTCCCACCGCTTGTGCAATATCAAGTCTTGTACACACCATAAAGATACATCAAACTTCCAATTCTTTGAAGCATACTGGAGTGTTTTGCATGTAGGTCCGCTCCTCTTCGCTACTAGGTGAGTCCTTGTTGGATAAATTGAACCCGACTTCCCAACGGACCCGAATCCCAGCTTTTGATCTTCCATACTAAATCTCTCCAAGACTTTCTTTATGTATTCAGTTTGTGAAAGATATAACTTTCCTGCCACCTTGTCACGATCGATTCGCATACCCAAGATTTACTTGGCCTCTCCAAGGCCATTCATAGCAAACCTTTCAGACAATTTTTCCTTCAACTTGCTCACCTCCCGAGCACTAGAGCCTGCTATCAACATGTCATCAACATATAATAGCAAAATGATATAACCATCGAAGATACCTCTTGAAATAACAAAGAATGGTCGACCTCACACCTATTGATCTTAATCTCGTGCATGAACCCATCAAACTTCTTGTACCACTGTAATGGAGCTTGTTTCAGACCATACAAGCTCTTCTTCAACTTGCAAACTAGCTCACTGCTCCCCTTAGACAAGTATCCCTCCGGTTGCTTCATGTAGATGTCCCCATCTAAATCACCATGAAGAAAGGCGGTTTTCACATCCATCTGTTCTAACACCAAATTTTCTGCAGCCACCAGACTCAGAACTAATCGAATGGTAGTTAGCTTCACCACTGGAGTAAAAACATCGGTATAGTCAATACCATGTTTCTGCTGAAACCCCTTCACAACCAATCTTGCCTTATAGTGTTTGCTTCCATCGCCCTCCTTTTTTCTTACAGAAACCCACTTGTTTTGCAGTGTTTTCTTGCCCTTAGGAAGCTCAACTAGCTCCCAAGTTCCGTTGGTCATCAATGAATTCATCTCATCATCCATTGCAAGTTTCCACTTGTCTACACATTTCACTATGTGTGGGCCTCTCGCATAACATTCGGGTTCACCATCATCGATTAACAATAAATAATGAAGGAGGGTGAATACTGTCGGGGAGATCTCCGATCTCTCGTGGATCTCCGCAATGAATTGTTGGTGGTGGTGTACTTGGTTCTTCCTCAACAATCACCGATCATCTAGAACCCTTTGCTCCCACCCGAGTACTGAAATGTCTAACTCCACAACTTTGAGACTCGAGAATCACCTTCTTTGGATTTCCCCAACTTTGTCTTTGTACATCACACTGCTCATTAAATATGACATCTCGACTACTTAATCACCTTTCGGTTTTCCTCATCCCAAAATCGATAGCCAAATTCATCACCGCCATATCCAACAAACGTACTTAATGATTTTTGCATCCAACTTACTTCTACTCATAGAATCAACATGAACATATGCAACACACCCAAATACTCGAAGAAAAGACAGATTTACCTCCTTTCCCGACCAGGCCTCCTCTGGTATGTCATTTTCCAAAGGAGTTGAGGGTCCTCTGTTTATCAAGTAAGCTACTGTGTTAACTGCCTCTGCCCAAAACATCTTTGGTAGCCCACACTTCAATCTTATGCTTCTAGCACGTTCACATAGGGTCCTGTTCATACGTTCTGCCAAGCCATTCTGTTGTGGGGTTCCTCTCACGGTGTTCTTCATTCGGATTCCATTCGCCTCAGAGAATCCTTTGAACTCACGGAGCTCGTACTCTCCACCATTATCGGATCTCAAACACTTCACCTTGAGACCAGTTTCAGTTTCTACAAGAGTCTTCCATTTCCTGAAAACATTAAAGACATCAGACTTATTTTTCAAGAAATAAACCCATACCTTCCTCGTAGAGTCGTCAATGAAAGTCATGTAATATGATGCTCCACCAAGGGATGTCACTTGCGCTGGACCCTACAAATCACTGTGAACTAACTCCGAACACGCTTCTTCAAAGCCTCCGCCTCCCTTCAAAAAAACTCACCCTTTTTTTGTTTTCCGATACACACAATCCTCACACAAACCAATGTCAATTGCCTTGAGGTCCGCGGTTTACCCTTCGAGCACATAACTTTCATCCCCTTTTTCACTCATGTGGCCTAGACGACAATGCCACAAATTTGCATTCCCCTTTTTCACTTGCAAGAGCAATGCTATCCCGGTGTTGCTGTCGTATATACAACGCCCCTCTTTATTTCCACGAGCCACTACCATGACACCTTTGGATATCTTACACGAGTTACACCCAAAGGTCACCTTGTAGCCCTCGTCATCAAGTTGCCCAACCGAAATCAAATTCCTCTTCAAACCGGAATATGTCTCACATATTTCAATTGTAACACTGATCCCATTTGGTGTCTTAATCCAAACATTCCCTTCCCTTTGATTTCCGAGGCTCATCATCGCCTAGATAAACCTTCCCAAAGTTCCCTAAGTGTACTTTTTCCATTACGTCAAGATCACCGCATCTAATGAAACGATGCTCCAAAATCTAACACCCACGACTCCAATGGATCGCTTACACTCGTAATCAATGCATCCGAGTCCTCATCATCGTAACGTTGGGTCGAAGTTGTCATTCTTCTTTGTTCATTCCTTTGTGCCTTGCACTCACTTTTGTAATGACCAAGTTCATGACATTTATAACACTCAACTTTACTCTTATCCTTCTTGGACTTATCTTTGCCCCTTGACTTCGATCTACCCCGATTTGGCTTCCCCTTGGATTCAGATCTGCCTCTGCTTCCCGCACTCAAAAAGCAGATCTTGTGGCCACACCCAACTCTTTCCTGCGAATTTCTTCGCTCATGACCAGATCCCTAACCTCATCAAATTTCAGTTTCACTTTACTTGCTGAAGCACTAACAACCGTTACCGTCCCACTCCAACTTTCTGGTAAAGAAGACAACAAAATAAGGGCTTGAACCTCATCATCAAAATCAATCTCAACCGAGCTCAATTGGGCTATGATCATATTAAACTCGTTGAGATGGTTGGCTACCACAGTATCCTCCGCCATCCTCAGGTTGAATAACCTCCGCATTAGATGAACCTTGTTCGCTGCAGACGATTTTTCATACATCTCAGTCAATATCTTCAGCATCTCCTTTGTGGTTTTTGCTTTCACCGTATGTAGGGCGACGTTCCTAGATAACGACAGACGAACCACACTCATCGCCTTCCTATCCAGCAACTTCCACTCGTCATCCTTCATCTCTTCAGGTTTTTCACCCAACGGTTGATACAGAACTTTACCATACAGGTAATCTTCGATCTGCAATTTCCAGAATCCAAAATTCGTTCCATCAAACTTCTCAACAGGCGATTTCCCTTCAGCCATCATAATTGCTCTCCACAGATCACTTTAACCCGATGCTCTTGATACCAGTTGTTAGGAATTAAACAAGCAATTATGGAGAAAATAATAGAACTAGGAATTTAGAGACAAACAATTTGGTTACCCAGTTCGTCATGAATGATTACGTCTAGGGGCACTACCAAGCCAGGAGATTCACTATTTTCGTGTGTTTTTCGTACAAAGAGGCAAATATAATGAGTCAAGGTATTTAAATGAGACATGGGCCAAAGCCCTAACTCAAGCGCACAGCTGCGGAACCAGCTCGACCATGGGCCTTGGTCGAGCGGTTCCGCTCGATCAGATCGCCAGCTCGAGCGCCTCCAATGCTCTGGTCTCCCGTCGCGCTCGACCTCTTTTGGTCGAGCAGAAGTGCTCGACCTAACATCATGGTCGAGCGCCTCGCCCTTGCTGGATCCGTTCTCCGACTCAGGCTCCACAACCCAACAATTTGTACAGAGAGGGGAGGAGGCGATATGTATGTACAAACGTATACAAATTACAAAAATGTACAAGTGCTAATGCAGAGAGTATGAGTCTGACCTTTAGGAGCGCATGCAGAGAGTGATTGCAATAGTTTAGCAGATATATAAAATTCAATGGCTGTTTCTTGATCCCCAATCTTTCAATCTATAAAATTTTCAAGATTTTGACTGATAAAAAGGAAACCCCACTTTTGTGGTTGGCAGAGTGTGCAGGTGTGCGACACGTGTCTCTGGAGTTACTCCATTTCCCTTTTTCAATTAAGATTTTGATAATACTATTGTAGTGGTAAAATATGACAAAAACCTGTATCCAATATTGCATACAAGTAATATGTGCAATTGAGTCTTTTTTTTTCTCGCGGTAAGAGGAATCGGGTTTTAGGGCAGATTGTTGATGGGCCAATGAGCTTCTTCATCTTCTTCCTCGCGCGCGCAGCCGGGCGCGGCCAGATTTACTCTTCTTCCTCTTCTCTTCTGGTGAATTTCATAGGCTTTCTTCTTCCTCGTTCGTGCCCTAATTTTCTTTTTTCGCTCCGATTATTGGATGAAACCAGGTAATTCAATTTGGATTTCGATGTGGATCCTATGAGAAAAATAGAGAATATGTGTGTGATGTTTGGATTACCCCTCAACACAAAGTGTGTGATAAATTCGGATTCTTCTGCACTTTTTTTCACGTTGTTCTGTAAATCTGTTATTTTGGACTGAAGATTTTTTTCGCGTTTGTACTGATTTTTGTTCATGTAGTAACATTATTTTTCTCATATAGTAACACTCTTTTTGTTCATGTAGTAACACATCAAATTGTTCTTTAAATCTGTAATTCTGGACTGTGATTTCTTTTCGCGCTTGTACTGGTTTTGTTCATGTGGTAACACATTTTTCTTCATATGATAACACTTTTTGTTCATGTAGTAACACATGTTTTTTTAGTAATATGTAACACTGTTCATATATCGTCGTAATACTATGTGAATACTCATGTGTTACCATATGAACAATAATGTGTTACCTTGTGATCCATGGATGTAGTAACACACAAAAAATTGACAAAAAATAAATAAAATTTAATATAATAATATAGTAACACTTATACATAGATGTAGTAACACACAAAAAATTGAGAAAAAAAATAATGCATACAATAGGAATCGAACCTACTACCAAATTCATTAGCAACAACCTAAACCACTAAGCTACAACACATATTTGATATAAATATCCTTCTATAAATACATATCCGTCCGCGCCAACCTTGAACCCACTGGCTGCGCCCTGCCCGCGCCCGACCCGCCCAGACCCGACCCGCGCCTAGACCCGCGAATTTTAAGCAATTTTTACCTTATTTATGTTGTATTATACATAATATTATTGTGCAATATTTCACACAAGACTTTCACGTAAAATATCATTTAATTCAGATAAAATCGACATACCTGTATATACTTTTTCTTTTCTAAAGTTCTTTGATTGATTAGTTGCTAGTCATTTTTATTTTAAATAGTTTTCTTACACGTCCATTGCACATTATTCGTCAATGTAAAATAGTTGACGTGCTCAATTTTATTTATTTATTATAGAATTAGAATTCCGTTAGTCAATGTGCAATAGTAGTTGACATGTTCAATTTTTTTCTTTTAATTGTAGAATTAGAATTATTGAAACAAAATTTCTCATGTACTTATGTCTTTATTCGTTTGTCGTAATATATGTTGGAAAACAATGTTCTTAAAAATCGAACAATAAATGACAAAAATTTGTATAGACTTGGTTAATGGTATGAACCTTGTTTTTAATTCATGATTTTTGATCTTATTCAGGATATAATACAGGTCAAATTTAATGATTTAGAAAAATATGTTGGAAATTAGTGAAATAGATCAAATAATCTAAATTCATAGCATTGACCTGGTTCATGGGAGACCAACTGACAATAAAAAGATCTTCGATCATGATGGCGAATAAATTAAAGGAAGCGAACAACACATTTTTAGAAATTTTAAATAAAAGACAGCTTTTATGATGATAGTGAATAAAATTTAAAAAAAAACTTATTTTATATTTATCTTTTTGAGTTTCTAAAAAATTTAAATTTACCTATTTACGTTAGAATTACTTTGTACACGATAATTTTTATTTGATGTTTCTCTTTAAATTTAATTAGAACTTCTTATATCTTGTATGAAAATTTCACTGGAAAGTGCGACATAAAGCTAACTGTGAAAAAATACATATTTTGGGAGGTAAACTTTAACTTCCTGAATTGTTTGTCTCTAAGTTTTGTTTTATTGTGAATTTATTTAGTATGATAATATTGTATTTGTGACAAATTTTGTCACACCCTCCCCACCCAATAAGTTAGTCACTCAATAGGAGGATCAAATATATTTTTATATTCAGGATGAACATGTATCTTTGACTCTCATAATGAACCACAAAATCAATTATTTAGGATTACACCGTCCAAACCTATCCTGTGAACCAAACGGGACGAAATGGACAAATCTATAGACAAAATAGCTAAGGAAAATCATTGATTTATTTTCAATTATAAAACCTTGTGTATTTATATTCCTAATATTTGGTGGGAAATTGGATTTTCTCTCTCCACCCGCCAAAAAATACACCTCCATGAACAGTGTCCACAGAAGGATGCAACGGCTCCGGAAACGTAGGATTTGCAGAAGACTATGTCGCTGCTCTTCTCCACTAACCCTTTCCCATTCCTCGAACCCAGATCCAACGGTCACCTTTTCTGTCCACAGATTTTCACCAATCAAAACCCCCCCAAAAACTCAACCTCCGATTCGCCGGCAATTTCTCCGTCGTTTCAACGTTACGGCGGAACAACCAACCCATTCTGATGAAAATTACATTCAAGATCGGGATCGAGAATCGGGGCGTGCCCTTGATTGAAAATGAGAGGCATTTTCCCTGATCATATTTAGTCAAGAATTTAAGATGGTACGTGTAGATGTGCTCAATTTTGATCTTTGTTTGTTTTGTTTTTGAACTAATTTGCTATTTCAATTCTTAATTCTTAATAGAATAGGGAATATCCTGGGTTAATTAACATAGGGCGGCAAGTTTTGGCAAATGAATTTCTCGATTGGTATCTAGAATAACATGTATCTGTGGCTCACGAAAATTCATTATACTAGGTTGTCAATGCAATGATATGTCAATTATTTTAGTCCACACACTGTGAGGAGCATTTTGGAAGAGAAATGAACTTAAAACTGACGGTTTAGTAACTTATTTTGGGTGAAGAATTTGAAGAATCAGTTTAGAGTGTATAGTGAGTTTTCTTATGAGTCGAAATTCTGCAGTACCACCTGTGAAAGAATGAACTGTGCCTAGATTTTGTATATAACTGTTGCTTTCTGAAAAGAACTCTCTAATATCTACAGGGCTCCCCAGCCAATATAATTGAAGGCTCTCAAGTTTGGGTTGAGGATCAAGAGGTTGCTTGGATTAATGGGCAAGTGACAAAGATTAATGGAGATGAAGTTGAAGTCCAAATATCTGAAGAAAAGACGGTAAATTAAGAGAGTTCAATTTTATGTTTTCTTTGAGCTTGGAAAGACTGACAAATTATCTCTGCAAAATGATAAAGCACAAATTAAATTGTTTGTAGTCAAATTCAGATAGCTTCAACTTCTTGGCCCTTTTGTGCAGTAATCCGCATATATGTATTGTCTTAACTTGTATAATCCTGTCAATGTATATGAAAATCTACGTTAGCATGAGTTAAGTTTTCGGCTAGCTTATAATTGTTTATACTTTAAGCATTTGAGGCTAGCTTATAACTGTTTATACCTGTTCTTTTAATTATCAAGATTGTTGCCAATTTATCCAAAATACTCCCTAAAGATGAGGACATGCCTGCTGAGGGACTCGAAGACATGACCAAACTGTCTTATCTGCATGAACCTGGAGTTCTGCATAACTTGGCATCAAGATACCAGCTCGATAAGATTTATGTGAGATAATTTGTGTTTTAGTTTTATTTTATGTTAGATCTATGTTCATCTTGAAATATTATATCCTACTCTGAAATTATGGCAGACCTATTCTGGGGGGATTCTTATTGCTATCAACCCATTTCAAAGACTTTCAGAGTTATATGATGTCCACATGATGGAAACATACAAGGGAGCACGATTTGGGGAGCTGAGTCCTCATGTGTTTGCTATTGCAGATGTTGCTTTCAGGTGATAATTTGCTGCAAGTTGGTTCTTGATGATTGCTTCATAATATTATATGTTAATCTTTGAACATGAATTAGGGCAATGATAAATGAGGGGAAAAGTAACTCAATATTGGTAAGCGGAGAAAGTGGGGCTGGTAAGACTGAAACTACTAAGATGCTTATGCAATATTTTGCCTATTTGGGTGGCCATACACAAGCTGAAGGGAGAACAGTAGAGCAACAAGTTCTTGAGGTAATATATGTCATCATAGCTCTCCTTTTCAGTACCTTAGGGTATTTTGTTTTGGGATTAAAGTGAATCCTGGACTTTGAAATCCTAATATTTGAAAATCTTGATGAATAGTTAAAATGTGTTTGTTTTGAGATTTTAATAGGGTGAGATTGTTGCTTTATGTCAAATCAAATATGAAAAAGTGATTGATGTTTTATTATTAAGTGATTTAAATATATATATGTAGGATAAAAACGAGAGTGGGTAGTAGGTAATAAAGTAATTTTTATAGAGTGTAGTAGGGTTGGATTTAATAGGATTTTAAAATTCTTACTTTCTTGAGTCCTGAAACAAACTGGGATTTGGGATTGTAAAGTCCAAAGTCCGGCCGGCTAGTTGCGAAACAAACATACCCTTACTATCTGAGTTCTACAGATCCGACCCAGTAATAGTATAATTTATGGGGTCATGGATTTAGAATATCGATCTGTTAATTAAACTACTCAAAACCATGCTACTCACTAATCAAATGTATTCTCATTTTTTTAGCACATTCTACTAGGGCTTTTCAGAACTTTCACAAGAAAATTTTGAAAACGTAACAGAGTGGATTCAAATTATAGAAAAAGTGAATTATATGAACATACTGCTCTTAAATTGAATAGGTATAATTCTTGCTTTCAGTGTACATTTCTTTCCTGGAAATACATGCCCTGTGTATTGTATCATTTTGTAAAGAAAAATAGTATTTTCCTGGTGTGTAGACTTTTTGAGAAGTGGGAAGCTTATTTACATATGGTCTTAACTTAGAGTGAAGGGTTTGAAAATAGGATTACTTTTTTTAGTATTACCAAATTGTTTTTTTAGAAATTAACAAAGCAAAAACACATTTGTCTAATAAGGGAGAGGAAACAAAAAACAGCCTTTCCTTTTGGTGAAAATGATTTAATTATTATAAAATATTATCTAATACACAAAAAATTCTACGACAAACTTAGTTTTTTTGTCTACCTAAAACTAGAATTTGTTATATCACATTGATACACTCTTCACATATATTTAGTTTTACATCTATATATGGGAAGTTTACTGAGTGGTTCTCTTCAGTCAAATCCAGTTCTTGAAGCGTTTGGAAATGCCAAAACCGTCAGAAATAACAATTCAAGGTGAGACATTGCTTTTACCTTGCGACCATTTTTATTTATTTTTAATTTGATTCTGTTTTTGCTAATTAAATTCTGATGATGCAGTCGATTTGGTAAATTTGTTGAACTTCATTTTGACAAGTATGGAAGAATATCAGGGGCAGCCATTAGGACATATCTTCTTGAGAGATCTCGTGTTTGCCAGGTCTCAGATCCTGAGCGTAATTATCACTGTTTCTATCTTTTGTGTGCTGCACCACAGGAGGTATTTTACTCCCACAGTATCTTCCTGTATCTAGCTTCTATCTCAAATAGGCACTTCAAAAAAATCTTATTCTCGAACATAATTAATAAATTAATCGATGATTAATTAAGAGTTGATTGGACCCTGATTAATTTATTGGGGCTTAGTCTAATTGGGTGCAATCAGGTCCTCTGGTGGCTCTATACTCGTTGCAAAATTGTTGTTTGGTGAATTGATTTTATTTGGCTAATAATATTAATTTATTTGGTATCCTATGATAATAAAATAAGATTAGGAGATTATGAGGTTTCCAAATCTTAAGATAGGCAAATACTTCTTTGCACAAGTTGCACCGTGCAACTCAAGTGCATTTTTAAATGGTATTAGTTGCTTTTCTAAAAGGTATTAGTTGGTCAGTCTTAGTTACTCCCTCCATTCCTATTTAACCGTCCCATTTTAGCCACAACGGTGTTCCTTTTTATTTGTCACTACGCCAATATCGATGCAAATTTACCTTCTTTTTTCCAACAACCCTAATAAATGAACTATAAATTGTGACTTTGAAGTACTACTCATCTTGTAATTAATAAGTTTTATAAGGATATGAGAGTCTTTTGATACCCAAATTAATGCAAAAATTGGTTTGTGTGAATGGATAAAATAAGATAGATAATAAGGAAGGGAGGGAGTATTTGCACAGAACATTATTAGTTATTTTCATTGAACAATATTTGTTGTGCACCAGTTGCACCATGCAATTGGTGCATCAAGTATTACTCCTCAGGATATCTTCCTAGTTTAGATATTTATGGAAATTTTGTCATCTTATCAGGAAATGGAGAAGTATAAGCTGGGACATCCACAGACATTTCACTATCTGAATCAGTCGACTTGCTATGAACTAGATGGTGTGAATGATGCTCATGATTTTTTGGCAACAAGAAAGGCCATGGATGTTGTTGGAATTAGTCATGACGAGCAGGTAAAGTCATAAAATTACGATCAATTTCTCTTACTCTCTTCCTTCAGGTAATTGAAATTTCTCTTACTCTTCAGGATGCAATTTTCAGAGTAGTTGCAGCTATTCTCCATCTTGGTAATGTCACATTTTCTAAGGGGGAAGAGATTGATTCATCAGTTCTAGAGGATGACAAATCGAAGTTCCATCTTCTGACTGCAGCAGAGCTTCTCATGTATGTTTCTAACATTTATACTTGCAATCCTCTTCATTTACACAATTACAGTAGGAGTTGGTCTTATGTGAAACAGTTTTAACGTGCAATTGTTTCACATCTATCATTTTATAGTAAAACAACTAATACCTTTTAATATAAAAAATTAATGCTATCAAACTAATACTACCTTTTAATGAAAAAACTAATACCTTTTATAAAACTACTAATACTGTTTAAAAGTACAATTCTAATGCTAACCAGTTGCACGGTGAAACTGGTTTACATAAGACTTTGCCTTACCGGTAGTTTCTTAGTTAAATGCCTCCCCTTTTCAAAAACAAAAATCAGGTGTAATCCTGAGGCACTGGAAGATGCATTACTGAAGCGTGTGATGGTAACTCCTGAAGAGGTTATCAAAAGATGTCTTGATCCTTATGGTGCAGCAGTTAGTAGAGATGGATTAGCCAAGACGCTATATTCTCGCTTGTTTGACTGGTATAATAGTGTCTTGTGGTTGTATTTTTAACTTGCATGCTTTCTGAATTTTAACTATTAATGTAGTTTTTTAATATTTGCAGGTTGGTGAACAAAATAAATATCTCTATCGGGCAAGATTCGGATTCGAAATATCTGATTGGAATTCTTGATATATATGGTTTTGAAAGTTTTAAAAGTAATAGGTAAGTATTGATTAATAATACTTGGAAGGTGATGCTCTTTATAAGCACCTGAGCTAAGTAGTTTATACATGCAGTTTTGAACAGTTTTGCATTAACTTTACAAATGAAAAGCTACAGCAACATTTTAATCAGGTACTCACTTTGTCATGATTTTTTGGCAAACAATAAATCTCTGTTCAGTACAATACTGAAAATTTGAATTTCTTTCTTCAGCATGTTTTCAAGATGGAGCAGGAGGAATACACAAAAGATGAGATTGACTGGAGCTACATAGATTTTGTGGATAACCAAGATGTTCTGGATCTTATCGAAAAGGTTGATTTACATATTAAACATCTAGCTCTATTGCATCATTGTGTTTTTCTATGATATTCTTATAATTTATACTTTTCATCTTCTAGATAATTCACTACAAGACTAGAGTCATTATGATGATTCTGTGAAAGAAAAACTTATCCCTTTCTGTTAACAATCTTTTTACACTGGTGTGCTTGTGCTTATCGCTATGCTGGAATTGCATTTAATTTTTAAGGCAAAGTCTTATATAAACCAGTTTTACCGTGCAACTGGTTTGCATTATGTTTGTTTTCCTTAAAAGGTATTAGTTTGATAGTTAGCTGTTTCATAAAAAGTACCAGTTGTTTTACTATAAAGTGATAGTTGTGAAACAGTTGAACGGTAAAACTGTTTAACATAAGACAAAATCTATTTATAATTATTGAAAATCTGCAGCTAAGGGAAATAACTTAATACAATTGCTATTGATGGATGCAGAAACCTGGAGGCATCATATCTCTTCTTGATGAGGCCTGGTAGGGTAATGCATGTCTGCCTGTAGGTAGCTTGCAAAGGATAGTTTGGTCTTTTCCTCCTTTTACTCAACTTGGAAACTAACTCTTCTTCTGTTTCCAGCATGTTCCCAAAGTCCACACACGAAACATTTGCAGAAAAACTTTATCAGACATTTAAATCAAACAAACGCTTCATTAAACCAAAATTGTCGCGCTCTGATTTTGCAATTGCTCATTATGCTGGAGAGGTAATCTTAAAATTATTCTTTATATTTGGTTGTAATTCAAGATTGTTCAACGTTCAATTAAGCTTTTTTGTTCTGTTTTTTCTCCAAGGTTCAATATCAATCCGACCAGTTTTTGGATAAAAACAAAGATTATGTTGTCCCTGAACATCAAGATCTTTTAACTGCTTCCAAATGCTCGTTTATAGCAGCACTTTTTCCTCCATTCCCTGAAGAGACAACCAAAAGTTCAAATAAGTCTTCTAAATTTTCATCAATAGGTTCCCGTTTTAAGGTCTCTTCTTTTTCTCATGTAATATTCCAAGTAAATTGCAAAAAATTGGTCCAAATATATTGGCCATTGGCGATTGTACTGCTAGACAAATCTTTCTCAATTAAGTCCCATAACTTTTAAAACGATGCAATTTTATTCCTGTATTGACAAATTAAAAAAAAAAAATAATAATAAAAAAAAAATATATATATATATATATATATATATATATAAATTTGTGATTTTCTTTAATTGAAATTAATATGTTGGGGTCGCATTATGCCACACGTAAGCAAATGGAGTCATTAGTCTGGTTGCTACATGGAATTCCGGCGGCGGCACATGCACAAATCCCGCAATCTTGTCAATATATGACTAAAATTACATCATTTTAAAAGTTACTGGGACTAAATTGAGAAAATTAATCCGTTTGGGGCTAAAATTGCCAACACCCAGTAGATATTGGACTGATTTTGCAATTTACAACCGAATCTTCTGTAGAGAAGACTGAAGCTGATGTCTTGTTTAATTGGTACAGCTACAACTTAACCAACTAATGGAGACACTCAATTCGACAGAACCTCATTACATTAGATGTGTGAAACCTAATAGTCTTTTCCAGCCTGGTGTTTTTGAAAATCCCAATGTCGTTCAGCAACTTCGTTGTGGTGTGAGTGCATTTCTATCACATTCATTGTTTCATTAGTTTGTATAACACATGCTAAACTTCATCTTTTTCTGTCCATTGGCAGGGTGTTTTTGAGGCAATTAAAATTAGTTGTTCTGGCTATCCTACTCATAAGACATTTGATGAATTTCTTCATCGGTTTGGTCTTCTTGCTCCAGAGGTCTTGCAGGGGACGTAAGTATTTTTACGTGATATTGCT
Source organism: Stenogyne calaminthoides (assembly GCA_037126765.1). NCBI lineage: Eukaryota > Viridiplantae > Streptophyta > Magnoliopsida > Lamiales > Lamiaceae > Stenogyne > Stenogyne calaminthoides. The sequence goes on from JBBCBC010000013.1 coordinate 3,818,760, forward strand.
ATGATCTTGTGATAATAATCTGACGAATTAACACTTCATTTCCATATGATAAGTGATGATGAAAGAGTTGCATGCCAAAAGATATTGGAGACAATGGGTCTTGCTGGTTTTCAGGTAATTAGAACATCTTCTTTCAATATGGGTTGTTCCTTCATCTGAGAATCAAACAATATGCAGAATAGGCTTAATTGCAGATAAAATCACTACCTTTTCACAAATTGCAATCTAATCTAAACTTTTGAATCTTGGTAGACAAAACCTCAATTTTATTTTATTTAGCAATTCGAGCCAAAGGGCAGATTCGGTCCTGCCTGGAAATGATTTGTCACCTATCTGGCAACGAATAATTAATCACATAGACACATTTAGATTTATTAGGATGACAACTAATAATTAAAAGTTATTTCCAGGCAGGAGCAGATCTGCCTGTTGGATCGAAATGCAATATATATATTTTAAAATTGAAGTTTTGTTTACCAAGATTCAAAAGTTTAAATTAGATTGCAATTTGCGAAAAAGTTGTGATTTTATCTGCAACTAAGCGTTATATTTTTTTCCATAATTTTTATGGGCTTGCTTCTGTTTGTATCAAGTAATCAAGTGATGTATGTGTTATCTGATTGCAGATAGGCAAAACTAAGGTCTTCCTGAGAGCTGGTCAAATGGCTGATTTAAATTCCCGGAGAGCACTAAAACTTGGTGAAGCAGCGAAGATAATACAACGACGGTCTAAAACTTATGTTGCTCGAAAAAACTTCGTTTCTGTACTCAAGGCTTCAACTACCATGCAATCTATATGCAGAGGTATGTAGAAAACCTTTCAATGATCATATCTTCACTATATTATCCATCTCATATTGTCCAATCTTAACTTGCATAAACGTTGTTGAAATATATTATTTGCAACTGGTGCACAACTAATTCTGTTCAATGAACTTTTATTGACCAACTAATATCTTTTAGTAAAACAACTAATACCATTTAAGAATGTCCTTGAATTGTACGGTGTAAGTGGCATTTAGAAGTGTTTGCCTTAATATTATAGCCATAACTTGATGTCGATCAAGTTAATTTTTTTTCTCTTTTTTAACCTTCGCTCAAGTCCACCTTTCTATTCCTTCGGACCAGGAATGCTTGCTTCCAACTTTTACACCACTATGAGAAAGGATGCAGCTTCTCTTAAAATACAGACAAATTGGAGATGGCATGTGTTCAATAGGAACTACAATTTAATCAAAAAATCGGCTACTCTAGTACAAACGAGCATAAGAGCAGTTCTTGCTCGAGAAAGGCTCATTCACAGGAGAAATACCAAAACAGCAACTTTTATACAGGTGATATATATATATATATATATATATATATATATATATATATATATATTTTGAGCCAATTTAATGTTCTGCCTTTACCAAGAACAAGTTGTCTTTTTAGGCCCACTGGCGTGGTCATAAAGTTCTTTCATTCTGCAAGAGACTCGTAAGAGCATCCATTGTGATCCAATGTCATTGGAGGGGTTTGGTTGCAAGGAGAGAGCTTTGCAAACTGAAAATGGTAGGAATTTTGGATGATTTATTCATTTATTTTTTTGGAGCTTATAAGCTGTAAAGAACTTATTTTAAGATCTTATAAGCTGTTAAACATATTTTTTTCACCAAACACTTTTAGAGAGCTTATAAACTCCTAAACAACTTATGATTTGTTTTATGGAGCTTATAAGCTAAGCCAAACGGGTCTAAGATATACTATCCATTACTTCCGAATGCAAGTGTATATATTTTGGCTGACCATTATTCCCATATATATTTATCAATTGAATGCTTATGGCTATAGTGTAAGGGATTACACTGAAATTCTAGTATCTTCATTCAAAGAGGATCGGAAATATGAATATTTCGTGTCTGATATTTCTCTTATCTGCAAACATAGTGATAGATTTGTCTAATATCTGCAGGCATCTAGAGAAACGGGTGCACTTCAAGAAGCCAACAATAAACTTCGGGAGCAAGTGGAAGACCTGAAATCACAGTTACAGCTAGAAAGACGTCTGAGGGTGAATATCATTTTTATAAGTTAAATATGTGTGCATGAGAATAAATGTATCTGAAATTGTCTGTGTGCGTACACTCCAATTTAACTGTCGTTTTAAAGATAATTGTACCTGTCAAATGACTTTCTTTATCTATGTGAAACACCCGAAAACAACAGTTAAATTGGAACGGAGGGAGTAAATTTCATGGCTGTAAATACACATACACACATGCATACCCTGATAAATACTTACATTCATCAGCTTGTAAATGTATATTTGTGATTTACAAGTTACAAGATGTGTTAAATATTATCAACTTGAGCAGGTCTCCTGTGAATCCAGGTTCACGTGAACTCTCTTCTTCAAAGTATCACCTTTTAGCATATGAAGTATCATCATTTAATAAACACTTGATTCTATGTGTTATTCTTTCCAAAAATCACTAAACATATACACTTTACATGCTAAAAGGTGGTACACTGAAGCAGAGAGTACACGTGAACCTGGGTTCATAGAAGGTTTTATTTATCAACTTTGGGAAAGATGTGGTGGTAGGTAGATTTTTTCTTTTAACAGCTGGTGGTAGGTAGAAATGCATTTTAATGCTCTTGGCTTTTACGAAGATTGATAATTCTTTTGGCAGGCTGACTTGGAGAGAAAACTGCATCAATCTTCGAATTCTATTGAAACCAGAGGAGTCGAAGAAAATATTCTACCTGAAGCTGAGATCAAAATTGATCAAACTCTCTCAATCAGCGAGTCAAGCCCATTTCCAGTTGAAGATACCGAAAGGACTGAGGCTCGGACTTTAGACATGGAAAAAAGCGAAAAGATTGAGGATCAAACTCTAGACGTGGAAAATTACGAAAAGATTGAGGCTCAAATTTTGGGCGTGGAAAATAACGAAAATATTGAGGCTCAAACTTTAGACATGGAAAATATCGAAAAGATTGCGGCTTTGATTTTAGAAGTGCAAAAATTGAAGGTGATACTAATGAGATGTAATGATACTATTCTCATAAATTCAGCACTCAGTGTGGAATTTTATTTCGCAGGAAATGTTAGAATCTGAAAAACAAAGAGCTGATGATTTGGAAAAACGGTATGTTGATGCCCTGGAAACAATCAAGGGGAAACAACAGAAGTTAGAAGAAACTGAAAGAAGAGTTCACCAACTTCAAGAATCCTTGAATAGGTAGCATGTTTCTTAAAAACCATTGTCTTTCACCTTTTTTCCTCCCACATGTTTATATTTTGTGAACAGGCTATTTATCTCTTTGAAGTTGATATTAATGTAAACTAGAAACCCTTCCTTTTTGTTAATGCAACTATATGATAATGGTTGGAAATGATCTATCATCACTTCGTAATAATGCCCATAAAATGTATATTAGATTTGGCTATTAAGTATTCTTGATTTGGGGAGGAATTTGAAGTGTGGATCTCGAGATCTGGAAAAAAGATAATTATATGTGTTTGTTTCGTGATATAAATATGGTAGGGTTTAACTTTGTGTCAAATGGATGTGTAAGAGTGTGGATGTTGTATTATTATACTCCCTCCATCCCACAAAAGTAGGCTTACATGTTTTTCACACAGATTAAGAAATGAAAGTTATTATAGTTAGAACATTAAATTTTTGCTTTGTTTTTCTATTTTGCCCTTATGTCTATTAGTTTTATGTCTATTAGTTTTCCAAGGCAATTACTAGTAACCAGATACATTAAGTAGGGGCGAAAGATGAAATAAACTTTTAATGGCCTATCTTTGTGGGATGGATGAAAATAAAACACAAGCTTATCTTTGTGCGACGGAGGGAGTATTATTGTTGATTGTTATTCTAATAACTGTGTAATAATTAATGCGTTCTATTTGAAAGTTGAAAAAGTGAATAAAAAATGTGAAAAGTGATAAACAAAAATAAGAGTGGGAATAAAAAAAACATATTTGCATTAATGAGTCATTGGAGGCAGTGTGGTGCATAAAAGAAATGGTATTTATAAGGTTTATAGATATTGTAGGGGTGAACGTTTTTAAAAACTAGATTCTAAAATCCCAATGTAGAACTGGATTTAGATTTTGAAACCTCAAATCCGGTTTCAAATCCCAAATCAAACATACCCATACAGATTAGGACGGTAATTTTGTTGTCACAAGGTAAAAAGTTGAGAAGAATTCTGCTGTTTCTTGAAATTTATTGGAATTTATATGATATATCATTGATGGAGTTACATTAGTGACTACTATGATTAACTAATACTTTACGTTATTTAACTAATACTTGAATGGTCTAGTGCGCCTCCAGGATGATATACAGCATGTCCGGCCAGTTTTCAGAGCTCAAAATGATTTTATCTGCCTCATCGAACTCAACTTCAACATTTGTCGCGAGAGAGGATCCCGATGATGATAGCTCTGCTTCCTCTGATACAATATCCACTGATTCGGATTTCACATTCCCAGCCCCTTCTTCAACGTCACCAAACTTCAATAATAATAGTAATAATAATAATAATAATTCTGGTGCATTTCAGCTCATTGTTCAAGATCTTTCGATTGCTGAGGTTTCAGGTTAGTCTTGTTTCATGAGAAATTCATTATTATTCAATCGCTAAGGGTATGTTTGACTTGGGACTTAAAGGATTTTGAAATCTGGATTTCAAAATCCTAATAAATAGTAATGGTGTTTGTTTGTTTTGAGATTTAAGAAGGACAGAGTTTAACTTTATATAAACTTGATGTAATGGGAGTGTGATGTTGTATTATTATAGTATTGCTGATTGCATATGTAATGGTGAATGACTGTGTACTGATTAGTATTTTTATATTGGTAGTTGTAAAAGTGAAAATTTGGCCTGTGTAGGATTTATAGGTATTTGTAGGGTAAGATGTATTGGGTTTGTTAAATACCGGATTCCAAAATCTAAAATAAAACCGAAGTTAGATTTTGAAATAATGAAACCCCAAATCTGGTTTTGTAATCCCAAACCAAACCTACCCTAAAGTTAGAGCTTGGTCGAGAAAAATTTATATCTTGTTATTAGACCTAATGCAAATAAAAAAAATTCTCTCAAAATCAGAATCTTCCATTACTTTATTCACCTAATACAAATAAAAAAAATTCTCTCAAAATCAGAATCTTCCATTACTTTATTCTTATTCTCTTCTCATTTTCTTGTATGTAACATCATTTGGTCCAAAGTTTAATTCCTTTCTTTAAGAAACAACATTATACATTTCCTTTATGTTTGCAGGAACTGAAAACTGGAAAAATGGGCGTGAAGGGGCATTTGATGACTTTTTCTGATCCAAGTTCGATCAATGTGTTGTGTCATAGCTTCTCTAGTTAGAAATTAGTTTTGCTAGATTTCTTTAAATATTTTATGTCACAGAAGGTTTCTCATTAGCATGGAATATCACCTATGTGTTGTACAGACACATGTACATAGGAATACTGAACTTTACCATTTATAAATTTCTTTCTATATAAGGTAGTGCTGCTTATCATAATTACTATTCAGTATTGAAGTCCAATTCTATCTGTCATTTGTTGAGCATGATCACCACCTTCTTTGGGAAATTGCCAAAATTGTTTTTAAATATTTGAGTCAATAATACTCGCTGTCGGACACACTACCGATGGAAAGACATGGGCACAGAAGATGGATTGCATAAGCAGTGAGCAGTGAGCAGTGAGCAGTGAGCAGTGAGCAGTGAGCAGTGAGCAGTGAGCAGTGAGCAGTGAGCAGTGAGCAGTGAGCAGTGAGCAGTGAGCAGCAAGCAGTAAGCAGCAAGCAGCAGCCTCTTCTCCAAATTATTTGTAAGTTTTAATTAATTGCCTCTGTTGGACTTTGCTAAAATTGGACAATATTATGGATCTTCTAACTTTCTTTCCTTCCTTTTTCATAAGTAAATCAAATTTGTAGGTGATGTGACATGAAATTATGAAAAGAGTTGCATCTGAGATCTCGGCTTCATCCTTGTACAATCACGATGAGAGGTAAAATTCTTGCTCATCTATCTGAAAAGTTTTGAGTTGTGGCTAAAGCTAAATCTCCGGTGATCTATGTTTTTTTAGTTGGCTCTTTGATGTGCGCGCGTATATATATGTTTACGTCTATTTTCTCGTGTTGTATCAGGTTATGTCTAGTTATATTTGAATTCCTCTGTTTAAAATAAACTCCTTTTCATTGTGCATATTTACACCCATTCCATTCTAGCATTGTGGCTTAGTTGTCATGGTTTGAAGTTTAGAAAGGAGGGGGGATTGTGTGGCGTTTGACTTTTATCTGTTTTTATTCTTTTGTTTTCTGTTTTCTGCATTGCTTAGAGGGTGTTGGTAAACTAGAAAAAATGGTAGAATCACTTATTTTCAAAAGCTCATCCTGACAACTTTTCAAAATAAGTGATTTTAGAAGTTCTTACTTGTGTTTGTGAACACATCCGACTCTTTCAACTGAAATGCATTTGCAACATTGAGAAGAAATATTAATGTTGGCTATCATCTCTCTGGTTTATTTTGAAGTTATAGTAGTAAGCTCCAATAATATCCAGGGCTAATAACTATGCAAATGCTGCCTGCTGTTGAGGAGATATTATCATTGTTTTTTGTTTTTTTTTTATGAAGAAATTGTAAACATTTACACTAAAAAGTAAAATTCAGATATTGAGGACATTCTCTGAGAGAACAAATGTATAAAATCGTCTCATACGAATTCGAGTGGGTCTCATGTGCACTCGGGTGCACCGTGCACTCATTGTGCATTTTAGGAGCGTGCAACTATACAAAACAGAAACGTGCAACTATAACAAACAGAAGCATGAAACTATGTTCACATATTGACAGTTGCACTTTTTTGTGCAAATAAATCGCAGTTTTCAGCATAACAAGTTGCACGCTTCTAAAATGCACTATAAGTGTACGGTGCATCCGGGTGCATACAAAACCTAACTTACAAATTTTTATCTATTCAATATATGTATTTTCAGAGGTTTTATTTTATATTAAAAAATAGTAAAGACAAATAAATGATCCAAACGTCAGTCGACTAATTACACGCTTTAAGATTAGAGCTGAGTCAAATGTTACCGTTACTTAGGAGGAAATTTACTGATAAGTACATTTCAGGATTGCAACTTACTCATAGGTACAAAATGATTGTACATGCGCATGTATATTTGCACTTGAATTAATTACTCTCCACTACAAAGTTTCTAACAAAAAGACTCTAACATACATTAAAGTGACTCTAAGATACAATTTGTACCAAAAATACCCATTATCTCATTTTTGTATGTATTCATAATTTTATTTTTTGGTTTTGATTAAGTACACATTTTGGGAAAGTACATATTATTTTGGGAAAGTGCAGATTCAAAATACAAATTTTATAAAATCTGAAATTTAAATTAAATTATATAAAAAAATTGCAACTAATAAAAAATGGAATAAAAAAGACGAAAGTGCAGAAAATTAAAAAAATTGCACTCCAGAATGCATTAGAAGTGCAGAAAACGGACAGAAGGGCAACTTAGGGGGTGTTTGCAAAAACTTATGGTTTTAAAGAAGTGATTAAAATTAGTGATTATGAGAAAAGTGATTAATAGTAGAAGTTGATAGTGTTTGTAAGAAAATTCAAAAAAAAGTTGATAGTGTTTGCAAAAAAAGTTAAAAGTTTATAAAAAAAACTAATAAACTACTAAAAGCACCATCTTCGAAACTTATAATTTATAGCTTATGAGGGGTTATTTAAGCTACTAAAAGAGAAATAAAACACTCCAAATTGTTTTGTATACAATTCTAGGTGACTATAATCACTTATAAGTTTTTGAAAACACCCCCTTAGACTTTTTAACCATATTTTTGTACCTTAGAGTCAAAATAAAATTATTTTGTACCTTATAATCACTTAGGGAATGACTTTGTACCTTAACTGCATGTGTAATTAATTTTGTACTTAGGGAGTGATCTTTTGTACTTTTATGTGCAACTTTAATTGCATGTGTAATTAATTTTGTACTTATTAGTGAAATGATTCTAAATTTTATGACAAAGTTTAGTATGAAAATTTTCATACATAATTTTTTTTTAATTTACAATCAAATTATGTAATTGGTGAAGGTAAGACAAAATTGAGTGGTTCATGGTTCACTCGACCCGAATAAGTCATAATTTAAAGTTTGTTATTTAGTGTTTAGGGTGTAGATGATTGATTTAGGACAATTTTATAGATTTTCATACATAAAAATTTTCACGCTAGACCTACTCAAATTTTATATTTATTAGTATTTTTTTTAGCGGAAAAGAAAAGTGAAGCTGAATCGTTGCTAAATACATTTTCATTATTATTTTATTTAAAAATAGTAATCAGATTCTAATGAAGTATTTACAATAATATAATGTGAGCGCGTTGGGCCCACTAATTAGCTTATTATTAATAAGTGCAGCCCATACTCCAATCAAACTTATAGATAACGTATTATATTTCTTTATTTCTTTTTCAGAGAAGACCATGCACGTTTTTGGCCATACTCGCATTTAAGGAAACAAATGCTCTTGGCCATCCATATTAGACAAAAACTTGTGTAATCCCGAGTTCACCGTGAACTTGATTTTTAAAATATCACTGTTATATATAAAATTTATCACTGTTATAAATAAAAACTTTCACTGATATGCACAAAAACTATCACTGTTAAAAAATGTTTTATATTTTTAAAGAGTGAAAGTTTTCGTGCATAACCGTGATAATTTTTGTACATAACAGTGATAGAGTTCATGTATAGACCTGGTTCACGGGAGTGTTACTCTCCATATTATCTTATGATGTGTGCAATTTTGCATTGATTATTTCAAGTACGCACCTACAAATTTTAAAATGTAGAGTTAGGTGTCTGATGAAACTTGTTCATAATATAAAATTTATATCATTATGCTAATACAATAATACATATTAAGCACTTGTAAATTGAGATTATATCATAAAATATTATTAATATTAATCCGTAAGAGAAACAATATCAATTTATAAGTATAAAAAAATTTCACGGGAGAGTGTGAAAAAAATGTAATATTAGGCATTGATTATTTAAAGTACGCACCTAAAAATTTTAAAAAAATGTAACGTCTGAGCAGTGTCATTGGTATTATTTATAAGGCTAGGTCTCATATACACCAGGTGCACAAATCTAAGATCTGTGCACTCGCCCCACCCTTACCCGCCTAAGTTAAATACGGATCGTATATATGGTCATATACTAACTCCTCCCTCTCCACCTCCCTCCTCGCAGGCAAATGGTTTCGAATATGCTACCATCTTGAGAAAGGGGTCGAATAATGAAAGTCCAAAACAACAAGAACATGGTATATCATAATATTATGGTGGATCATAGAAAACCATAACTTCACTTAACCGGTAGCGTTTTGCCTCAGTACTAGCATATACCTTCTCTGCACCACCACTACCGTCGCCACCGCCGCTGCCGTCTCCACCTCCGCAGTGGATCGCTACTTCTCCGCCCCATTCACTGCACCCTGCACCACCGCCAACAAAACCTCAGATTCGCGCAACATTTTCCCAATCCAAATCGTGCAGAGCGAGCTGCGATCTAAACCCTAGCGACACCAATTTCTTGAAATTAACGAATTTCATCGCGAATCACGACCACAAGGGTTCGATTAATCCGTGGTCGACAAGGATTAAGAAAATCAAACACTCGATTGTTTCAATGATAGGAAGTTGAGTGTTTCAGTTATAGAAAGTTGTGTGTTTCTATTATAGCTAGTTGCACGTTTATGTTATACGTAGTTGCATGTTTTTATTTTAGGTAGTTGCATGTTTCTGTTATAGGTAGTTGCATATTTTTCTTATAGGAAGTTGCACGCTTCTATTATAGGTAGTTGCACGCTTCTGTTATAGGTAGTTGCACGATTCTATTATAGGTAGTTGCACGTTTCAACTATAAGTAGTCGCACGTTTTGGTTATATGTAGTTGCACGATTTTGTTATAAATAGTTGCACGGTTTGGTTATTAAAAGTTGCACGTTTCACTGATAGTAAGTTTCATGTTTATGTTATTGGTATTAGAATATTTCAGTTATAAGTAGTTGTACATTTTGTTAACAGATAGTTGTACGTTTTTTTTATAGAAAGTTGCAAGTTTATAAAATGAAAAAGAAGAAAGAAAATAAAATAAGAGAAGCAGGCCAGTATTAAAATTAAGCCCATAAAAAAAAACTAGAAAAAAACATGAATGAGATTTGAACCTTGTATCTTATCTTATAGAAATAAATGAGCATAAGCAATGGAGCATCATATGAGTTGTATAAAATTCGGTATACTCATTTATATGAGGACTGTTGGTGCGAGTGACCCAGTTCTAAATAGATCACTCATTTGCATGAGTGCACGGTGCACTTGCTACACAGGAGACCCACTATTTTTATAAAAATTTTGTTACTATAAATATGAAAATATCTATAGATTTTTCCGTACTAATAAAATTAGTAAATGATGATAATCTTATAAATTTTAACATTATATTCCAAGGCATATCATAAACAATATGATCTAAATTTTTATGTTTACAACAAATATACAGAGTTCATACGTTGAAAGTAAAGAATATATCACATTTTTATAAAATTATTGTCAATATATTCATTAACATATAAATGTAAAATAGTACTATTTTTATCCCAAAATAATGTGCACATTACCTTTTTCTATCGAATTTTAGCGAGCAAATTATTTATTACTATTTAAAATGATAAAATGACTTTTAAGGAGGGATATGATGGATCTACATCTCCTCTATTATATGTCGTCTTAAGAGTTATTTTATCATTTTAAATATTAATAAAAAAATCCACTTGTTAAAACATGAGTAAACAGTAGCAAGTGCACGTTATCCCGGGATGAAGGTAGTATATACGTATTACATCTTTAATAAATATTTTTTTAATTGAGTAGGTCTTCAGTGAAACTTGTTCATAGTATGAAATTTATACAATTACACTTATAAATTAATATCATAACACTTATAAATTGATACCAAAGTCGGTCCTAGGGTAGTGCACCCGGTGCCACCACACAACGCCTCACCCCAACCGAGGGCCCCAATTTTTATTTTTTTTATAAATTTTATATATATATATATATATATATATATATATATATTATGTTGTGATATATTCTAATGATTTATTTAGTTGAGTTGGTTTTGATTAAGTGTTAATTTTTTACATTTAAGATGGTTGTGTGTTCGATCCTTCAAAGCTTCATCTTATTTTAAAATTTCCTATTTCTATATTATTTTTTTATTTATTTTTTTACATCTTATTTTATTTGATTAATTAATTGATATAATTATAATCATATTAACAATTATGTTATAGTATGAATACGAAGGCCAAAAAAAATTTCTGCACCAGGCCCCTCTAATCATAGGACCGGCTCTGACTGATACTATTACATTTATAAACTGATATCATAATATCAAATGCTATATGTATTAATTTACAAAAGCAGTGATATCAGTTTATAAGTATAATGATATCAATTTCATAGTATAAACATATTTTACATGACTACGTTAGAAGAACTTATAATTAATTGCAAATGCAGTTTACTAAGCAAAATAAGGAAGATAAATGTATATTAATTAAACAATACTCTCTAATTTTGAAATCTTTATAAAACTATTTTGTGAAAAAAACCTAGAAGAACATATATGTCTAGGCAAGCAAGTAACGTTTTGAGAGACGATGTTAGAATGAAGATGATGCATTTACCTGCAGATGTGTGCATGCATTTAGAATATGGTCAAAGTAGTTGAGATATACTTGAAATAATGTAATTTTGCTAATAAAAAATATGTTAATTGAAGAGCAAACTGCCATTTTCCTTTGTTAAGGTGACGATGATCCCATGATACATATAAAGTGATGATACGTTGAATATATGACATATTTTATATATATATATATATATATAATTGATATGGAGCCTACTAGTTGGCTCCTTATGGAGCCTAATAGATTTTTTTTTCTTGGTTCAACCCCAACTTGACCCGACCCAAAAATCGCCCAAGGTTCATGGTTCACACTACCCCGAATGGTTGATGGTTTAGGGTTTACGGTTCATAGTTTAAGGTTTAGTTTAGGAATGTCGCGTAAAAAGAGCAGCCCATAAGGAAATTTTAATAATAGGCTTCATATCAAAAATAATATATATATATATATATATATATATATATAATTGATATGGAGCCTACTAGTTGGCTCCTTATGGAGCCTAATAGATTTTTTACCCGGTCTGAACCCAACTTGACCCGACCCAAAACCGGCCCAAGCGGTTCATGGTTCACCTGACCCGAATGATTGATGGTTTAGGGTTTACGGTTCATAGTTTAAGGTTTAGTTTAGGAATGTCACATAAATTATTAGGCTCCATATAAAAAATATATATATATATATATATATATATATATATATATATAATATATCTGCAGGCACCGTTTAATGAATTGTTGGTTGCATCATCTCATTTCTGCATAATTTGTGTGAGCTTTTATCGACAGAGCATAACGTTAGCTAGTGGCTGACCTAAGGTTTTCTACTTACGAGGCTATGGTACGTAAATAATATACATATTTAATTCATTCATTTGGTTTTCTTAGTTTAAATTTAAGGATGGGTATGCTCTGAAACTTGTTGGACGTGAAACTAATTTCTTTTTTATAGACATTCTTCAGTTATCACGATTAATATTTTTTTGTAATATAAATCACACCTTTCAGTTATCATTATTAATATTTTTTGTTGTAATATAAGTCACACTCTTTAGTGTTATGAATAATATTTTTTATAATAAAACACTTCAATAATATAGGTCACACTCTTTAACCAATTTCATAAATTTTTATGTGAAAATTGTTCATCCTATACTTTGCTTAAATTTAAAAGTATTGCTTAGATACAAATTCTTAATGTTATAATGTTTATAAGTTATACGTTTTTAATATATAATTTGTTACAATATTAATTAAAAATTATTAAAATATTATAAATAAATATGAGTATTGTCTTCGGTGAATCTTATTTATATATAATAAAAATTTATATCACTACACTTATAAACTAATATCATAACACTTATCAACTGTTATCATTACATTTGTAAACCGATATCATATATAGCATTAAATGCTATAAATATTAGTTTATAAAAGTAGTGATATTAATATATTAATGTAATATATCAATTTCATAGTAAGAATAAGTTTCACGAGAGAGTTTGTAAATAAACATTAAGGAATATAATGTAATTAAATTTTGGATTAGTTCGATATTATAATACACGACTTCAAGTACTCTAGTATCAATTTAATTGCGATCTTCAATTTTTTTGTGTAAATTCATCACCTCTTTAGTTATTTCAATTGGTTATTTTCATGCTACACTGCTGGGCGGTTCCCACCACATGATTAATGTGTTGTCTTTGTCATAACACGCCAATGCAATGCGTAAGACAATATGTTCTTAATTTCTTTGACACCGCCCAAAGAGTGTAGCATAGAAAAAAATCCCCTGAGACGATTCTATACATGGAGAGAGATTTTTTTTAATTAATGCACAAAAGGTATCTTTCTACATCAAAAAAATTGTGTTGAATTGTGTACCAAATTGAAACAATTAAAATGTGGTGAAATTATACAATAATATTAAAATTCATGATTACATTGAGATCGAGCCTGTCGTGAATTAGTTTAATTAACTCTTAAATATTAGTATGATTTGAGACAAAAAGAGCAATTTGAAACCATTTTTGCAAGGACTCTATTTTCGTTGAGACCGCTTTTAAGTAAGTAATCTAAATAGTAAATACTCAACAATCATTTAGCTTTGAAATAAGAATTCAAACCACAAATGATCCAATAGTTTTAACCTCAAATAAATTTAGTTTCATAATTTTTTTAATTTGTTGTTGATTTAATTTTAATATTTTTGACAATGTTCAATTTAAGTTTCAATTCCTGAAAAATTCAAAATTAAGTTGTTTCACCAATGGAATTTAGGACTTTTTGATCGCAGATGTGACTGGAATGCCACGTGTAAAAATAATTCAGTTAAATAAGACATTTTGTTTTTATTTTAAGTGTTTATTTTATCCAGAATTATTAATGACCCGCGAAAAACTGACACCGCACTACTTTTTTAGCATTTAAAATCCATATAATATTAATCTACTAGTGTTAGCCCCGCGAACATCGCGTACTGAAAGAATTTTTTTATGTAAAATAATAAATAATATTTTAATTTTTTTTGTTATTTAGTAGTACTATTTATGGTTAAATAATTTGTAATTCACAGAATATTAAAAATGAAAATAGTTTAAATATACAATTATAATTTTATATGTTATTATACTTGATAATTCTATAAAAAATAAATGAATTCACAAATTTAGATTTTAAACACACACATATATATATATAGACACGCATACACTATATTACAAATTTCGAAAAAAATATATTTGTAACACCACAAAATACATCCAATTTAAAGAGGGCTTTAAAGAGAGAAAAGGGTTTAGGGAGGGTTTTAACGAGGGAACAAATCTCTCGTTAAAATGCTCGTCGGTAAATATTTAACGAAGGAAAAAAAATACCTTGGCAAATAGCGAGAGATTTTCCGAGGGACTGACACATGTCAGTTTACCGAGGGCCTGCAGCCCTCGCCATATTCCCGACAAGAAATCCCTTGGCAAAATCCTCTTTGAGTTTAACGAGGGTCAGTTGGCCCTCGCCTTCTAAAATCGTCCTTTTACCGAGGGTTACCTGGCCCTCGTGAAATAGGCGAGCACTTTGCCGAGGGAAAAGGCCCTCGCGAAGCACTTTGCCGAGGGAAAAGGCCCTCGCGAATTTAATTCGCGTTTTAAAAATGTCACTGCCAGGTTTCGAGCCTGGACTGGCGAGGCTCCGAGTGCACCCACGAACCACTGGGACACGCGAGCACCCCTACTGTAACAGCATATATGGGCGAAATTTGCCCCCCCATGTGATTCGAACACGCGACCTCCCGGTATATGGAGGTCTTATGTGTACCGCCTAACCATTTGGGCTAGACGAGTTATTCATTATAAATGCATTTTTAATTGTATTGGTATTATATATGTGTTTTATTAATTTTTTTCTTCTATCATTTAATCTAATTGTTTGTCATGCATATATACTTTGATTTTAATTAAAATATTTATAATAAAATTATGAAATAAATAATTTACATTCTTTTGCATCATTTATTATTTTGAGTACATTTATATATATACTTATATTAATTAATTTTATTAAAATATTTTCAATAAAATTTTAAAATAATTAGTTTTATATTCTTTTTCACTATTTATTATTATGAATACATTTATATATATATACTTATATTAATTATTTTTATCAAAATATTTTCAATAAAATTTTCAAATAATTAATTTTATATTCTCGCAATACTAACAAGTGTACAATAAATACAATTCGAATACATTTGAATTAAACTATTTTCAATAACAATTTAAATAATCATCCTTACATAGTATTTTCTAACACATGTATATGATCATTATTTTTTAAATATTTTCAATAAAATTGTAAAATTATTACTTTTGTATTAATTTTCACTATTTACTAACACTATATATATATATATATACATGCACCTATAATAATTTTTTTTTAAATAAAATTTTAATTCATTTGATCTCACAAACTAATAGTAGAGATTAATCAACAATATTCATAACAAATAAACATAAATCACACATGTGGGTTCAAATATTCTAAATAAAACATAACTAAATATGTGGCGTTCAAAATTAACATAAAACATAAAAAATATTCAGTCAAATGTTTAATGCATAACACACACACAAATGTTTAATGCATCACATCATCACCATCATCATCATCATCATCATTGTCATTTGCCGGGGGAAATTGATCAGGAGGAAACATATTGGGATCAAATGTACCAACGCCTCTGAGCATTTCAGTGAGACCTTGAGTACTGTCGGAAGAGTCGACGGAACGACGTCGAACACAAGCGGTAGAACCACTGGGACCTATAGGAGCACGAAAATGAGGGAATGGAGGAACAAAAAGACCAGGATGTGGTACGGGATCAGAATAACCACCGGTCGACTGGGGAAGCTGTGTAAAAATACCGGCCTAGTTGGGACTACCCCATTGTTGGGAACCACTGATTCGCTACAACCCCTGCTGGGGAGTAACACCCATCTGTGGAGCACCGGTTCCCTGCCACGTCTGTTGAGGACCACCGGTTCCTTGCCACGATGGTTGTTGGGGACCACCATTTCCTTGCCACGACGGCACCTGGGAACTAACAGTTGCCTGCCACATCAAGAAAAATTTGCTCATCTGGTTCATTTGACTTTGCATTTGTGACATTTGTCTGGCCATTTCCTCCCTTTGTTGTCTTTCTCTCGAGAGAGCGCGCTTCTGTGCCAAAAAGCGCTCTTGATCAAATTGGGAGTAGCCGCCGATAGAGGTTCCCCCAGATGTCCCGCCTGGGCCAAATTGAATGCGCCCCAACTCTGACATTTGCCCCAAACCCCTGAATTTTCCATGGAATTACGACACCTGTTGTGTATAGTACTAGCTGGCTTGTTTACTGCGCTCGTACTCGTCTGTATCCTAGGGTACCTCAGAATTGATTCGTGCCTCCACGTCTCGATGACATACAAATATTTTGACATTTAAAATTAGATATACTATTAATTAACTAAGTTATATATTGGATAAACAACGTTACTTCAAGCACTTACAAGTATGACTTCCATCTCAACATACGTGGCATCTTTATTGTGAAAATTATTCACGAGTTCCCATGTCGTTGGGAGGCGTCCATTTTTCTGCCACTGACAATTTTGTATAATTTTGTTAATTATTATGTATTAAAGTAATTAAAATATCAATTTGTGGGTGCAAAAACTACTTATACGCAAAATCAACCACTCCTTTTGATCCTCCATGATGCATAGATTTTTTGGATGCACGATTTTTGCGGCACTGTTCCCTTTTTGCTATGACTTCCGGTCAGATCCAATAATCTTTCAATGCCCTCCACACATCATCATCCCATGGGGGCACATTTCCCTTTTTACGGTACAGGGTCTTCTAGTTATTAAGAAGATCAACATACCGCGTGCTAGCCCTCCGCATAAACAGATCTTTAATATGTCTTGTGTCCTCTCGGCGTTGATCCCAGGTGACATCCCTCTAACAAAAAAATGAACATTAAACATTGATCGGAGTAAAAGTAACAATATAATGAACGAGCTACTTAAATTAATCAAACGAATGCATACTTGGAATGTTTTCCACCACCTATTTTTTCGATCTTCAGAAACCAATGCCCATGTGAACCCGCCCAACTCCATATGCAAACCATTTCTTTTTGCTTCTTATCAAGGGAATAACTAGCTTTGGGGTACTTTCCTGTGTGTGGCCATTTCTGCAACGAGGGTCGACGGTAATATTCATTAAGTTCATCCCTCGATTTAGTTGTGTCCTTTGTTTTTCCTTCGACATTCATCACTGTGTAGAACAAATTATCAAACACATTTTTTTCGATGTGCATCACATCCAAATTGTGTCGGATCAACAGCGAGCTCCAATACGGCAAATCTCAGAAAACACTTTTCTTTTTCCAACCACATTGTAAACCTTTGTTGTGATCATCAGCACCCAACTCTGTTACTTTCTTAAAGCCAATCCAATCAATTTGCTGGAGGATCTGATAACCTGTCAAGATGGGAGGTGGATCGTCATCAACTACTACATTCTTTCTGAATGCAGTCTTGTTCCTTCGGTATGGATGACGTCTACCTAAGAATTTACGATGGTTGTCAAACCACGACTGCTTCCGACTATGCCTCAGACTGAAGGGTGACGCATGACACCGGAGTGGTCGTTCGAGCAACGTGCATGCCATGTCATATCCTTCGTAGTAGCATTAAACTGATACAATCTTTGCAGACGATGGATGATAGAAAAATAGAACATCTTCTTAACAGGATGGTTCTTTTTTAATCGCCCATTCATGTCACGTCTAGCAGGTTTGAACCGTGGCCGACTGCAAAACTTACAATTTTCAAGTTCGCCGTCTGCACCCCAATATAACATGCAGTTATGTGCACAACAATGAATCCTCTCCACTGGAAGACCCATCTCACTCATCAGCTGTTTGCTATCAGAAACTTTCTTGGGCACCAGACTATTCTGACAAAGAACACGAATCGCATCAACCATTTGAGTATAGCCCCTTTCTGACATTCTGTTTTCAGTTTTAATGCTCAGCAATAGGGCATTGTATGACAACTGTGAATGCGATTCGCAACCAGACATTATATCCTGATTCGTTGCACGAAGCATGTTATAAAAATGTGCAGGATGCTCATTAGGAGGTTCCTCATTAGGGGGCTCATCATTCACATTTAAGTGGGGACCAGAGGTTAAGTCCGTCATCATATCGTGGTACGAGCTAGATGCAAAAGTCTCGTCAATCGGCCCATGTGAAGTCGACGCAGACAGATGATCATTGTATTCATGACCCCACATTTCCTCACCGTGATAAATTCAATTGCAATAATTGGGCATGAACCCATTTCTATACAAATGTGCTCTCACCTCATCAGGTTCATGATACATATTATTGTTCCGACATCTAAATTTGTTGTAGGGACACCTAATCTTTCCCTGAATCATCCTATTATTAGTGGCGAAATCTATAAAAGATTCGAGTCCACTGTAGAATTCGGGAGATATACTGTCATTAATTGATCTAGGACCATACATCCAACGTAAATGGATAATCCATATTAATTATCTATTTCACATTTATGAATTGATTAGTATTCAAAAGCCTAATTAATAATTAATATTTCCTAAAAATTTCGGCAGAGTTTCGTCTTATTTGATCGTATTCCCCAATTAATCAAGATCCTGCGTGCATCCATTTCCGACTTAATCAATTAAAATCAATCAAGTCGGAACACACATGTTCTACAACAAGCAATAACTAACATTTATCAACATCGATCCCTCCACTCCAACATCCAACGTAATTAATATAGTAAATAATACTAAATAATTAAACGTTCAACTAACTAATACTATATATACACAAATAAGATAAATTAAATTAATACTAATTAAATAAAGCTAAATAATATTAATTATATACACGTATTAGCAAAAAGTTAAGCTAAAATAACTAATACATACAAAATTAAACAAATTATACAACTATCAACCAAAATTAAGCTAAATTGAATTAAACATTAAGCTAATATAACTAATATTAAATACATAAACAATTAATAATAAATACACAATATACTAATACTAAATAATTAAACAACTAATACATGCACAATATATACACTTCACATTAATTTAAAATACTAATATGAAACAATACTAAAACAATTAAATACTAATTATATTAAAACAATTAAACTAATATTAAACAATTAAACAAGTAATTATACTAATATAATAACAATTAAAAAAAACATACCTGATTTCGGCTGCAATCTGCTCCTCTCTCCGGTTTCGACTTCGCCTAGAGGAAAGTGAAGGAAATGAGCTGAATTATGGTCTTATATAGAGGTGGGCGAGTGCCTTTATGAGGGTAGTTGCCCTCGGTAAACGCGCCTCGTGCAGAGGGCGCTAGTTTGTCAGCGGAACCGATTAGCGAGGGGGCACCGCCCTCGTGTCAGCCCAAGCGCTCCTTTTACCGAGGGGGAGCAGGCCCTCGTCAAATTAATGACAGCTTTCCAGAGGGTGTCTGCCCTCGTTCAGCTTATCCCTTGTTAAAACCCTAGTTAAATACCGATGGTTCTTTTTCCCTCTTTAAATTCCCTTGTTAAATCAGTGTTTTTTATAGTGTAAACAACATTTTTGTGTACTTGTAAAGTCTTCCATCCGAACCGATAGGATTTTTGTACTTGCAAAGTTTGATGTGGTGGGCACAAATATTAAGAAAAAAGTAGATAAAGTAATGGTATTATGAAGTATTGTGGGATCCATTTATAAATAAGATGATTGTTTGTGAATAAAGTACAATGACATTTGAAGTACTACCTCCGTCCCAGAAGACATTGCACAGTTGACTTTTATACGTGTTTTTGCGAGCGAGTTTTGTATTAGTAATTAAATTGATAAAGTGTCTTTTAAAGAGGTACCCCTCCTTAAAAGTCACTTTATTATTTCAATTACTAAAACAAGTTCACCATAAAAAATGTGTATAAAAGTCAACTGTGCATGTCTTCTGGAACGGAGTAATTAAGTGATGGTTGGGGTTAAGATAAAGTAACTTTTTTCATAAAAGGAATGTGCATAAATTTTGGTGGACGAACAAATAAAGGCAAGTGTGCATAAATTTGTTGGACGGACAAATAAAACAAGTGTGCATAAATTTGGTGGATGAAGGGAGTATTCTTTTACTCTTCATATAGTTGAATTGTCAATACTACCCTTAGCACTTTATCACTTTATCACCTTAAATAAACAACTCAACCTTAAACTCCGAGAACAGAGTAAATGTACAAATGAGTTTGGGATGGAGGGAGTATCTCTTAATATTATGAAGTGAAATAAATTTTCTTTCAAATTAAATTTTATATTAATATATTAAATTAAGCACTTTAAAATTATATTTTTTCTAATTAAAGTATACATATGATTTGTATTTTTAAATCAATTATCACTAATTATGCACATTAAATTTAATTAATACATAATTATTGATAAGCAAATTTAAATTACCCAATTAATTCATAAATATTAAAATAATATATATATATAATATTATATTTTATAAGGGAAAGTATCACAACATATACATTTACTTGATATTTTTTGTAAATATGTATAATCATATATAAATATAATATCATCATTCACACATTATTTAATATATTGATATATTCATATTAATTACACGTTTAGTAAAAATATTATTAGTCTGTACTAAATAAAAGTATTAGATATTAAAAGTCACTAAATAAAATAGTGGATTTCATTAAAAAAAATGGATTCATATTATTTAAATCAAATTACAGATATTAATTATAAAAATTAACCCATGCAAATTTTCTATAAAATATATTTTTCCCCTTTAAATAATACTCCCTCCGTCCACCAAAACTGTGTTCATTTAGTTTTAATATATTGTACGGAAAGGTAAATTAAGTCCATTTATGAATAACTTAATTGATTGTGATTAAAATATAATGATAACTTGAGTAATTAAGTGATTGTTGGACGATGAAGATAAAAAAAAAATTGTGTCCATAAACGTACTTAATTTACTTTTCCGCACAACATGTCAAAACGAAATGAGCAGAGTTTTGGTGGACGGAGGGAGTACAAATCTAAAATATTCCAACACATAGATTCAACAGGGTTTAAGTTATATAAATCGAACTCTATGTAAATAATTATTTTTTATGAAATTTATCTATAATTATAAATAAATGAAATTCAGTACTCCTACTTCCTTTTAATACGCATTGTACAATAAAATTGATTTGACAGATTTTTGGATGAATCATTTAAAATTTTAGATTTCATCAAATTTTAAATAAAATCAATTAGGTTGACCGCATTTTAAAATAAACTTAGATTTCAATTAAAATTGTTTGATCTAAATTTATATATAGATTGAATTGTGTTTGGTAAACAGTTGAATAGTTTTAAAATCAAATTGTTAGATCTAGTTTAAAATCCATCATATATTGTTTAAAAATCAATTAAATTAAAATAGTTTGATCTAATTTTTTGGTAAACTTAGATTGCGTGCGTTTTAAAATTTATATATCAAATCAAATTGTTTGAATAGTAAAAATTACCAAATCAAAATTAGAAAATCAAAATAATAAAACTTCCCAAATAGTTTGAATTTTAATCGTGTAATCTTTGTCATATATTCAAGTTTAGTAAATTATGAATACTTAAAATATTTTGGTAAATCATTGTCCATAAATTAATCTAAATCTTTAGTATTTTTTAGGTAAATTCAAACTCAATATTTAGGCAAATTATTTAACTCTTTATTATAATTTTTATCTTCTTGCATAAGTTATGTAATTTACCAAATAATTAGAAATATGTAATTAATTATCGAATAAATTTTAAATGGTAAATCATTTAACTCTTTATTATAATTTTTATCTTCTTGCATAATTTATGGAATTTACTAAATAATTAGAAATATGTAATTAATTATCAAATCAATTTTAAATGGTAAATCATTTAACTTTTTATTATAATTTTTGTCTTCTTAAATCATTTATGAAATTTAACAAATAATTATAAAGATGAAATTAATTATCAAATCAATTCTAAATTCAAAGTTGACTAATCATGCTTGATTTTCTCTCATTTCTCTTCTTTCTCCACCTCTCTCCCAAAATCACCAAATCACCTTTCCCAACCCTAACCACAACCGTCGCGGCCCGCCATTTTCCGGAGAATCCCAACGGCGCCGCCACCACCGCGACGCTCTGCTGCCAAAAACTTCTTCTCGCAACCGTTTACAGGCGCCGACGATTTCGAGTTCACTTGGGGGTGCGCGAATCAGTGAGTCAGGCGACAAGGAGAGACGCGATTTGTTCTCCGCCATGGATATGATTCGGTTTTTTTTAGAAGTGACGGCTTTATTACGATTTTTTTTTCACTATTTAGTTTGAAGGATTTGTAAATTATTGTGGCAAAAGATCACTCAAAATAAATCTGTTTCCTTAATTAGATGCTTGTGCTTTGACAATTTTTGAGAGTATTAATTAGCCTTCCTTTTAGATTTAATGCTCTGGTATAGTAGTTTCCACGGCACCATCTAATTGTATTTTATGATCTTGTTTAATTGAGATTTTGTAACTTTCGATCTGATTTTGTGGATCTAAAAATTGTAGGATCTTGGTTTGTGATTTTTTTCTGAATCTGTTTGAAGATATGGAAAGGGAGGATCTGGCTTGTGGTTTTTTCTGAATTTTGTGTTAAAGCTGGAGATCTGAAATTGGAAATGTAACGCATATGTTTATCTATTGATGAATATATGCATGTTTTATGTATATATTGGCGAATATGTTCACGTATATATGAACTTGTGCATATGCATTAGATGAATATGTTCATGTCGAAATGAAGACGAGCATATATAAATATTGAGATTGTAATTATTAGATTTTAGATATGTAAATTTTTTATAATTTTTCAATTTTAACATGTAAATTCCTGTAATTTTTTTAATTTTGATAAGTAAATTTGTGTAATTTTTTAATTTTGATATGAATTTTAAATTTTTTGATGTATACGTAATTTTTTTTCATTTTATCAATTTCTGAATCTTTGTTTTTTGTTTTATTGAATGAAAAAAGTAGCAAGAGAAAAGATTGAATAAAAAAAGTAAGAGAGAAATGATTCTGTATTGGAAAACACAAAAAGTGTCAAATCGGAGCAGATGTGAAATTGGAGCAGAGGTGGAATAATGGGGGAAAAGGGGTAGTTAAGACAATATCTATTCAAAATTGGACCCAAGAGTATTTATTTTTGATTGGTGGACTTGTTAGTACCAAGGGATAGAAAAATGGAGTGGAAAGTTGCAAATCCATTGAACCATGCCTCCATTATTAATTATATATGATAAGTCACTAATCATTCGATTAGTCTTGTTTCATGAGAAATTCATTATTATTCAATCGCTAAGGGTATGTTTGACTTGGGACTTAAAGGATTTTGAAATCTGGATTTCAAAATCCTAATAAATAGTAATGGTGTTTGTTTGTTTTGAGATTTAAGAAGGACAGAGTTTAACTTTATATAAACTTGATGTAATGGGAGTGTGATGTTGTATTATTATAGTATTGCTGATTGCATATGTAATGGTGAATGACTGTGTACTGATTAGTATTTTTATATTGGTAGTTGTAAAAGTGAAAATTTGGCCCGTGTAGGATTTATAGGTATTTGTAGGGTAAGATGTATTGGGTTTGTTAAATACCGGATTCCAAAATCTAAAATAAAACCGAAGTTAGATTTTGAAATAATGAAACCCCAAATCTGGTTTTGTAATCCCAAACCAAACCTACCCTAAAGTTAGAGCTTGGTCGAGAAAAATTTATATCTTGTTATTAGACCTAATGCAAATAAAAAAAATTCTCTCAAAATCAGAATCTTCCATTACTTTATTCACCTAATACAAATAAAAAAAATTCTCTCAAAATCAGAATCTTCCATTACTTTATTCTTATTCTCTTCTCATTTTCTTGTATGTAACATCATTTGGTCCAAAGTTTAATTCCTTTCTTTAAGAAACAACATTATACATTTCCTTTATGTTTGCAGGAACTGAAAACTGGAAAAATGGGCGTAAAGGGGCATCTATTTTCTCGTGTTATATCAGGTTATGCCAAGTTATATATGAATTCCTTTTCATTGAGCATATTTACACCCATTCCATTCTAGCATTGTGACTTACTTGTCATAGTTTAAAGTTTAGAAAGGAGGGGAGATTGTGTGGTTTTATTGACTCTCATCTGTTTTTATTCTTTTGTTTTCTGTTTTCTGCATTGCTTAGAGGGTGTTTGTAAACTATACATAAAGGGATAGAATCACTTATTTTCAAAAGCTTCTTGTCACAACTTTTCAAAATAAGTGATTTTAGAAGCCGTTAGTTGAAGTGCTTGATATTGAAATGCATTTGCAACATTGAGAAGAAATATTAATGCTGGTTATCATCTCTCCCTCTCTTGTTTATTTTGAAGTTATAGTAGTAAGATCCAATGATATCCAGGGCTAATAACTATGCAAATGCTGCCTGCTGTTGAGGAGATATTATCATTGTTCCCTTTTTTAAGAAATTGTAAATATTTATGCTAAAAAGTAAAAATTCAGATACTCAGGATATTTTTCGAGAGAACAAATGTATAAGATTATCTCACACGAATTTTTGTCTATTCATTATATATATTTTCGGAGGTTTAAAAAAAAATACTCCTCCATCCCATAATAGATCGAGCATTTACTGTTTGCACAGAATTTAATGTGAAAATTATTTATTAATATTATAGTAATTAAAATTGTATTTTGATAGAGGTTGAATGGTAAAGTAATAATATGAGATGTAAATAAAATGAAAAAAAAAGGTTAATCATGGGCCCACTTTTCTAATGAACTATTTACAATAATATAATGTGGGCCCAATGAGCCCACTTTTTTTTATTATTAAGTTCAGCCCATGCTACAATCAAACTTAAAGATAACGTATTATATTTGTTTATTTCTTTTTTCAGAGAAGACCATGCACGTTTTTGGTCATACTGCATTTAAGGAAACAAATGCTCTTGCCCATCCATATTATTTGTGCGATTTTGCATTGATTATTTCAAGGACGCACCTACAAATTTAAAAAATGTTGTCTGTAGTATGAATTTTTTTATCTCTGCACTAATAAAATAATACCATAAAATATATCAATTAATACTATTATACTTGTAAATTGAGATCATATCATTAAATGTTATAAGTATTAATTTATAAGAATAATAATATCAATTTATAAGTATAGCGATATAAATTTCATAGTACGAATAAGCTTCAAAGGAAAGTGTGTGAAAAAGAGTAGGTCTTCGGTAAAACTTGTTTATAGTATGAAATTTATATCATTACACTTATAAACTAATATCATAACATTTATGAACTGATACTACTACACTTATAAATTGATATCATATATTAAGGAAGATAAATGTACATTTATTAAACAATACTCCCTCTGTCCTAAAGAAACATGCACGTTTACTGTTTTCACCTGTTTTTGCGAGTGAGTTTTTTATTAGTATTTGAAATGATAAAATGATTTTTAAAGATGCATGCAATAGATGAGAGGTGGATCTAATATCCCTCTTTAAAAATCACTTTATCATTTGAAATACTAATAAACAACTCGCTCACAAATACTCGATAATAAAGGCGGTGTGCACATTTTTCCGGACGGAGGTAGTACTCTCTAATTTTGAAATCATTATAAAAAAATTGTGAAAAAAACCTAGAAGAACATATATATATATGTCTAGGGAAGCAAGAATTTTATATAATTAAAATTGAATATAAGGCGACGTTTTGAGAGACGATGTTAGAAAGACGATGATGCATTTACCTGCAGATGTGTGCATGCATTTAGAATATGGTCAAAGTAGTTGAGATATACTTGAAATAATGTAATTTTGCTAATAAAAAATATGTTAATTGAAGAGCAAACTGCCATTTTCCCTTTGTTAAGGTGACGATGATCCCATGATATATATATATATATATATATATAAAGTGATGATACGTTGAATATATGATTCACGTCGATATATATAATATATATATAGATTTTTCAGCACCGTTTAATGAATTGTTGGTTGCATCATCTCATTTCTGCATAATTTGTGTGAGCTTTTATCGACAGAGCATAACGTACTAAGCTAGTGGCTGACCTAAGGTTTTCTACTTACGAGGCTAAGGTACGTAATAATATACATATTCAAAAAAAAAAAATTAACTCAGTATCAGGCCCAAAGACTCAGGTGTTTATACGTTGAATCAAAACTCAGGTGTCCACTAATAGGGACTCCACTTCAAATCAGAAAAGAGCTCTGTATTGACTGACCATAAATATACATATTCAATTGATTTGGTTTTCTTAATTAGTTTAAATTTAAAAGTATTGCTTAGATACAAATTCTTAATTTAATAAATGATATCATAGCATTAAATGTTATAGATATATCACTTCCTTCGTCTCCCATTATTTTACACATTTTTTATTTTGACTCGTCTCCAACCGTTTTGCACTTTCAAAAATGACAAAGAATATCACAATCTCCACCCTCAAAATTTCCACCCCCACAATCTCCACCCTTCATCAGTTCATCCCATTTGAAAAGTCAACAAAACACCAAAAATCAAATTTCTCTTAAAATATGTTTAAAAGTAGGGGTGTGAAATGGTGGGGGACGAAGGGAGTAATTTATAATTAAGACACTGTTCCACTTGATAATGTGAAACGCTAAAAACGTGAAATGAAAAAAAACAACTCTATTATTGACGCGCATAAGCCTCAACCACAAAGTGTTGTGCTCTGCTCAACTCAACAGTACTACCTCCTGACCTCAACAGTATCAACATCCATATTCCAACAATTACGACATGATTTTTTAGATTACACGCAGGACATTTTTCTTGCCCGGCCTCCCTGAGACGATTCTATACGTGTAGACAGATTTTTTTTAATTAAAGCACAAAAAGTACCATTCTACATTAAAAAATTGTGTTGAATCGTGTATCAAATTAAAACAATTAAAAATGTGATGAAATTATACAATGATATTAGAATTCATGATTACATTAACTGAGCCTAAACGCCGTAATTAGTTTGAAATTAACTCTTAAATTTTAGTATGATTTGAGACAAAAAAGAGCAATTTGTGACCATTTTTGCAAGGAGCCAAGGACTCTGTTTCCTTGGGACAGCTTTTAAGTACGTAATTAATCTAAATACTTAACAAACATTTAGTTTTCAAATAAGAGTTCAAATTATGAACGTTTTCATAATTTTAACCTTAAATAAATTTAATTTCATAATTTTTTATGTTGTCAATTTAGTCTCAATATTTTTGATAATGTTCAATTTAAGTTTCAAGTCCGTTTTGAAAAATTCAAAATTAAGTCATTTTGTCGATTGAATTTGGGAACTTTCTAGTTGCGGGAGTGGCGGAATGCCGCGTGTAAAAATAATTTAGCTAGTTCGAAAAATAATTCAGATAGATCAAAAATTTTGTTTTGCATAGTTGAAATTTTCACAAGAAATCAACTCTTCATCCAAACAAGAGGGATATATTTTGTTTGTGGATTTAAAATCCACAACCTCAAATGCCTCCAGTGAATAAACCTTGTTGTTCTGCAATTGTCAGTTTCTTCCAACAATAGAGAAGAAAGAGTAGGTTTAGTGTAAAAAATTTTCATGTATGAAAATTTATAAAATTGTCTTAAATCAACTATCTACCCCCTAAACACTAAATAATGAACCATAAATTATGACCTATTTGGTTTGGTGAACAGTGAATTATTTGGGCCGAGTGAACTATAAACCACTTAATTTTGTCTTACCTTCACCAATTATAAAATTTGATTGTAAATTAAAGTTTTTTCATGTATGAAAATTTTTATAATAGACTTTGTCAAGAAAAAAATATATTCAATGTAAAATTCTTAGAGGCCTTTATGCGTGTTACGTGGACAAATCAAATTTCACTGCAAGAAAATCACTAGTGACTAGTAGAGACAGGTACATGCAATTAGTAGATACAGTCTTATTGCCTTATAAATATCTATATTGGTTAATTAATTATAAATCGAAGTTTTAAAATTGAAATATCAATCAATTAATATTCAGGAAAAATAATTGATATCATCGCTGGCCTCACATAGGTATCACACTTTTTGTCGATAATTCATGAATTGTTGTATAAATAGAGGTGTAAGTGAGTCAAGCCGTCTCGTGAGCTATTCGTGCCCGACTTGTAAAAAGATCAAAATCAACTTGAACATAATTGGATCGAGTCGAATTTGAGCTACTCGAGTAGCTATTGGTTCGAGTTAGAGCTCATAAATACTCAGCTCGAGAGGCTCGCGAGCGTAATTGAACTTGCACCGTAATTACTATTATGCCATTAATTATTTTACTAAATATATACTTATATTTTAATAATATATTTTATATTTAATTTTATAAAATTATATAGGTAATCGAGTCGAGCTCGAGTCTATCGATTTTCTTATTGAGCCGACCGAACTTAAAAATTTGAACTCGATTGAATTCAAGTCTCGTCAAGCTTTTAGTATTCAACTCGAGTCGAGTTCGAGCTCATGAGCATTACTCGACTCGACTAGGCTGATTTATACCCTATGCATAAACAAAAGACTTCTCAATTTTACAATTTAAATAATTACAAGTGATTATAAAAAAGAAAAATTAAATTACCTTATATATTTTGGGGCCTTTTTTGTCCCATTGAATAAATGAATCATTTAGCACGAGGCAGTCGCAAGTCAATATCACAATAACTTTACAATGTATTGAGCTGAGAAAAGAAGTAAAAATTGAAAAGGAGAAAGAAAAAAACACTGATTTCATGGCCATTTGGTAACCCCAATTTCCAACCTGATGAATAACTTATAAACCCAAAGCAAAGTACCAACTTTTTCTTCACTCAGCTCAAAAGTCAAAATTTCCTTTTTTTTATGTTTTATAACTCGGTATTCAATTTAAAGATCGACTAATTATGAGAATCAGAATCCACCGTCCACTAACGGGAGCCCCATTTCAAATCAGAGTAAAGCTCTGTACGAGTTAATTCATATCAAGAATTAATCGCATATAAAGAATTTCAAATCTAAAATCTAGAAAGGAGCATATTCGATCCTAAATCCCAACTCCCAAGCCTACACCATCTGACCACTCTGGGGCTCAAAAGTCAAACTTCATAACTCATCTCCACCATTAATACAGTACATATTTAAATCCACATTATCTATTCTGTAAGCAACATTATAATTTAATATCTCAAATTGAGTAGTACCCCACTTCTTGAAAAACGTTAATAGAATATAGTCCTAACAAAAGTTATGTGCTGTATTCAAATACATTGAACCATGCCTTCTTTATCATTTTATTTCTCACTAATCATTATTAATTATGATAGGTCACAAAATGTCTGAAGCATAATTTAAGTGATTGAAAAACTATGTTAAAAATATATATCTCTCAATTGAATTGATAACTAACTAAAGTTTGTTTTTTTTTTTTTTTTTTTTTTTTTAAAGTGCATTTGACACATTACAAGCATCAAAATAGGGGTTTTGTGACAATTAGAATGGGTCATAAAACCATCGCATGTACATATAATACAAGATCCATTTATCAAGTTCATTCATTAGTCAATCTTAATTAATTAATAAAATTACAATCTTTTTAGTTATAATAATAAAATGAAGCGTAATGAAAGATTTAAGAAAGCTTCAATCATACATATACGTGTCTATAATCTAATACTAAAAACAATATCCAGAAAGCAACAAATAAATTAGCAGCAGTTCCCAGGTGCGGCGTTCGGCGGAAAACAAATATTTTTTTGAACACCCATTCAACAAACTCATCGATCATCTCCAGTAAACAACAAATATAAAACTAAATAATACGATCCAAAAAATAACATAGAAAATACTCCTTTCTTCTTCAATCTGACTCAGAAAAAAACTACTAGTATAAAGAAATTATCATGTAATATAGACGGTATCAAATTTTAATCTGGGAAGTTTTTACATTTTTCTATTTTGGACCTTTTAGTGTTAATTTTGGTCCAAGATACATGAACTCAAAATTGGATAAAAAATGATTAAAATTAATATTAAAAGAATTAAAATTGACAAAATTAATAAAATATAAAACAAAAATTGAGCACGGCCTAATTTTGGTCCAAGATACATGAACTCAAAATTGGATAAAAAATAATTAAAATTAATATCAAAAGAATTAAAATTGACAAAATTAATAAAATATAAAACTAAAATTGAGCACGGCCTAAGTTGCATGAGGATTCTTGATTTTTTTACAAAAAGAGTCAGCTTACAGTAAAACACGTTCACTGTATGAAATTTTCATTTAGTAATTCCGTAGCATTCATTCAGTAATATCTACATTTATAAATAAATTACCATACATAGTACGATATGTTTGTGTGCATAAAATATTATGATACTCCCTTTACACAAAATGTTGTAACTTTTGTGCCCACACGTACACCCAATTAAATTCATCTTTTTACTTTGTGCATAAAATTACGTCTTAAACTCTCACTCATCATTCAATTTTCTTAATATATATGTGTATCAGTACTTCACCTATAAAAAAAAAAAATGTTGGAATGAAGGAAGTATTAGTTTACGAAAGTAGTAGTATTAGGGCATATTTTGAAACACAACTACAATGGTGAGAAACACTTATTTTTTAAGTTGGTAAGACCCAATTTTTTCAAAAAATAAATACTTTTTGCACTCAAGTAGTGTTTCAAAATAACCCTTTAATGAATGAATATTACTGAATGAATCAAGTTCCATAAATTTTTTGAAAAAAAAAAGGTGGTGTAAAGTCTAAAGTTGTTAATAAGAGGATTAAAAAAATAGATGGAGATTGCATAAGCCATTAATAAATGTCTCGTTCGAACCATACACACAGACCTTCCATGTCCCCTCCTGCCCCATTAATATAAGCTCTCCTGCAACAAATCAATCTTCATCATTCTCTAGTGTGTTCGTGTGCAACCATTTTTCTTATACAATCAATAATTACTTTACTCCATTCCACTATTTGTGTAATCTTATAATAATTAAGATGGCAAATAGTGGGTCGCCGTGCGGTGCATGCAAGTTTCTGCGGCGGAAATGCGCGGCGGACTGCGTTTTCGCCCCGTATTTCTGCTCGGAGCAGGGCCCCGCCAGATTCGCGGCCATCCACAAGGTGTTCGGAGCCAGCAACGTCTCCAAACTGCTGTTGCATGTTCCGGTTGCTGATCGATCTGAGGCTGTTGTAACCATTGCTTATGAGGCTCAAGCCAGGATTAGGGATCCTGTTTATGGCTGCGTCGCTCATATTTTTGCCTTGCAACAGCAGGTCAGAATCTCAATAATACAGTATTAGTTGTTTTATTGAAAAGTATTACTTGTTTTCACTCCACAACATATCATTGAGTATTATTTAACAGGTGTATTAGGAGATATATACCAAAATTTGGGTTGGGCACGTTTTCAAGTTTTAGAGACGCGTTTTCAGAAGGGATTAAAAAAAAAAAAAGAATTGATAATTGCTAATTTACAATTACCTAGAAGAATTTAAAAAATGAATTTTTGCTTCAATAACATTTTTGGGGGATACGCTAATTAAGCAATTCATTGCACTTTTCAGAATAAAAGGTGTTAGGAATTAATTTGAAATTATAAAGAAGTAGCCAAAAAAAAAAAATAGTTAATCCAATTCGTAAAAAATGATTATGGTTGAGGGGACTATCAAGCCAAAATTTCTAGTGTGATACAATTGAATCACTGAGCTGTTTATTATTTATACAAAAGTTCCATTTTCATGATTGTGGGTTATTGTACATGTCTATCGCGTTCCATAACCCAACAAAATAATAGTAAAATTATTTTATAAACCTATATAATTATTACTATTACATAATTTTCTTAATTAATTAGAATGAAACCATCTTAAACATCAATCAAATGGAAATGAGGGGTATATATGTGCACGAGTATGTTCATTATATAAATATTATACCTATTGTCCACAATTTTCAAAGATGTTGCTTAATTTTAACATCTTGTATACATAAATTTGATTGTCAAATTTTTTTGATTTTTTGTTGCTGTAGGTTTGCATATCTACAAGCAAAATTTGAAATTGCCCAAAACCTAATGGACCAATCTTCATCATCAAGAAACCAAGAAAATATTAATCAATGGAACTATCATGGAGGAATTGGATCATCCGCATTTCCAGTCCCAAATTACGCGAATTATTGTTCCAATGTTGAAGAATGAAAACTAATATAAAGATGAAGAATTTAATTAGTTTAATTTGCACGTTTTGATTAATTGGTGTTGTATATAATGGATCAAAATGTTAAATTATATATTTGATGATGATGATAATTAAAATTAATTCATTAATGGTTGATTATCTAAAGCAAAAAAGGATCGAACTTTTAATTTGAGCATTCAAGACTCTATATATATATATATATTTTTCAATAAACATTTTCTTGGGAATGGACTAATACATCTTCATCATTTAGAAACTAATGTCTTTTTAAAATAATAATTATTAAATGGAACTATCATGGAGGAAAAAATAATGGATCATCCGCATTTAAGCAATTTTAGTCCCAAATTTTTATACCTATGCGATCTATTTAAGTTTTGTTCGAATGTTTAAGAATCCTCTCTAAATGGGTAATATAAAGATGATATAGGAATTTATATATATATATAGAGTTTAAACCAATTTTTGGTTTTTTTTGATTAATTGGTGTTGTATATAATCCATATAATTAATAAAATAAATTATATGGATTATAATATACTATATCCTAAACTGATAATGTTGTTGCTGTTATAATAGGAGAATTAATTAATTAATGTCGTTGATTAGAACCTCGTGAAAGAAAAGGATCGAGATTTTTAATTTGAGCATTTATGGGGCAACATTGAGTTTTTAAATAAATATATTTTAATTTTAAATAAATTAAATAACTTAAAATAAGAAAACTTTTAACTTATCAATTTTCAAAGTCAGGTTGGGACTAATACATCTGTCAGCAGATTTAGATTGTGTTCTATTTATGTTATTTTTTTAATAATATCTTTCATAAAAATAAATAAATAAGAGGTAATCAAAATTTTTTCAAAATTAAATTCTTAATAGTGATCGTGTCGCCCGCGCAAAATAAAACTATGAACCTTAAACCTAAATCATGAACTATTTGGGTCGGTGAACCATGAACCACTTCCCACGGATAAAAAAAAAATAATTAAACAAAAATTTTATTTTTTTTTACTAGACCCTACCCAACCCTTGCCCGAATGGTTTTTTTCATACCTATGGTTCATGATTTAAGTTTTGAGCATGGTTTAGGTTATATATAGTATATTATAAAACATTCTATAATTTATTTAAGTATGGGATGATGATATGTGTGTGTGTATATAGGGTCGACCAAAAATAAAATAAAATATATATATATATATATATATATATATATATAGTGTTTAGAACCAATAAGTTTGTTTTAAAAGCTTTTTATGAATCGATTCAATTAATTAATGAGGTTGATATGATGTCATAATTATAATACTTTAATATATATAAATTATAATTATTCACCTGTATTTTTCAAATTAATAGCCTCTCAAATTTAATTTCTCAAGATTACAATACAAACCCTATAATTGCAAGATATGCACCATTCAATAAGTATTAAAAAATTATAAAATAGTCCTTCATAGTAAACTGGTTCAACCGGTCAACGCTTTATGTTATTTTTTCCGCTTTGAGCTCTTTGTAGGCAGTTCGAAAGTCAGTGGTCCAACACTTTGAATTGATTCGTTGTACTTGCCGAGTAGTGGTTGAACCGATTCAACCGTCGGTTCAACTTGCTTTTTAAAACATAGCACACATGTCTATTCAACGATATTATAATCAATCAATGTGACGTAATTTAAAATTTGACAAAAATAAAAGAAGAAAAACTAACGTGGAGCGAGGTCGTGCTTCACAAAAATAATTACCAATTTGTTTAAATCAAGTACATTTAATTTGTATTTAATTTCTAAATTTAATTAAAATACCACGTTTTAATTTACCACCTCTAAACTTCAAATTTTATTTTGCATTCGTACTAAAAATCAATCAATCGTGCATATGGGTCAAGCGTGGATAGCTCAAGTGGTTAGAGTTCCACCATCTGAGACCTGAGATCTCGAGTTCGAGACTCGGAGAGGGAAAATATATTTATTCTCTCTTGTGGTGGTTCCCCTTGTGATGGGGTGGTGTTCCCCCTCTTGTGATGGTTGTGGTTCCGATTGTGGTGCAGTTGCGGTTTCGGGTGGTCTCTCTCTTGTGGTGGTTGCAGTTCTGGTCTACAGCGAGACGAAATGATGTTGCCACATACCCGGTGGTAGAAGGAGTTAAATGATGTTGCCACATACCCGGTGATAGAAGGAGTTATTGTAATTGATTGTCTTTCAAAAAAAAAAAAAATTGTGCATGGGAGCTTCTTCCGGGCGAGTGAGAGACAAATCTATAACTATATAAAAATAGAAGTGAGGGGAGAAAGGCAATTATTTTTTGAGCAAATGTAACTCCACTTGCTTTGTGGTGTAGTGGGAGTCTCACTCTCCACAAAATGAGTGATTTTTCTTTACCAATTATTATTTTTTATATTTCTTTTTTACTTTTAATATCAATTTGAATATTCATTTTAAACACATTATATTTTAAATTAATTTTGTTCAAGGATTTTTTATTTAACATTTATATAAAGATGTATAAAAAAAATTCACAAAAAAATGTAGTATTTTATAGTTATTAATATTTTATGTGAGTTAAATTTAATTAAATATTTTTATTTTAAATTATATTAATTTGTTGAATTTTATCATCATTTTGTAAACCTTAGTATTTATGATGAATTTAGTATATAATTAAAAATTATATAATAAATTTAATAAATTGTGATTTACTCACAAAAAGTAAGAAAAAAAAAATACAGATCAATTGGTAGGTGAAAAATAAATTTAATTTAATTTTTATTACAATTTATATTTTACATTACACAATTATAAATTAAAATGTATAATATTCAATTCGTACAGGAGAATTACTAGTGTGGTATAAACTCATTTGAATTTAAATCATATTATACTCTATTTGAATAAAATAATACTAATTAGTTAAGGACAACTAGCTACTAGCAATTTGTATTATTGTATATAAAATACTCAATTCGTTCTAATTTAAATTGATCATATTTTTTAAATGGGCGTCCTAAATTAGATTGATCATTTTTTATTAGAAAATAAAGCAACTTATTTACAAAGCAATACCCCTACAAACAACACTTATTTACACTACATGTCACTATATTACATACATTAAATCCATTTGATACTATTTAATACTAATAAACAACATTTTTATTAAAGTTGAATTGACATTCATAGCCTTCCTCCAAACCCACTTTATAACATTAAATATTAATAAACAATAATTTTCTTAAAATTTGTATTCACAACAAATTGTCAATCTAAATTAGGTTATTTTAAATTAATACATAGTGACAACCCAATTGAGATATTGGAATGGTACAACCTTGGAGTTTGAGTCGAATTTTCTATTTCTTGTCCTTTATCGTTTTAGTTTATTCACTACACTATATTATATGGTATATGAATGTTTTATAGATTGTAAATTTTTTCTTAAAGAAAGAATTTATGCATTATTGAGGTATGTTTGAATTCTTTTTTGTTAGTACTATATATACATAAGAAAACATGCTTGGTTTTGAGGGGCTGGTGCTTGATAAAATACATCCTAAACCAATAGCCACACATGATCTGGTTTTTGTTTTGTTCCTTAAATAGCGGGAATATTTGGAAATGTATGCTTTTGGGCGTCCACACATTATAACCTAATTAGTGAATTTTTACAACGTGAGTTTATCTCAAGTCTCAAGAGATGGTGATATCATAGGCATAAATTAAGATTTTCATTTTAACTTGGGGATTTATATAGCTAGAGTAACTTAGGGTCCGCTTGGTATGACTTGAGAAGGGTAATGGTAATAGGTATCATTGAGGGGTATGTCAATCATCAAGGGTTATTGATTGCATTATTATTGCTTGGTTAGAGCATAAAAAATGGTATCATGTGAGGTGAGTTGAGTGAGTGGGGGTAATCAATTGCTTACTTCTGTTCCCATTACTTGTATATCAAAATTACCAAGCAACATCAATATAAATGATTTTCATTAACCACTTCCATTACCTCCAACCAAGCGGACCCTTAGTTTTCTTGGAGTTGGATCTTGTTATGTACATCACTGTGTGTTGTGCAGCTCATATGAGTTTATAGTGTATTTAGATTTAGTACAATATAACATTGTTCTATTCAATTGAAAATATTTAGTTTATTTAGATCTAGTACAACACAACACTATTTTATTCTATAAACATATATGAATTTGTTGCACAACATGCAGAATGTTAATTGAAAGAATTCCGTCTCATCTAAAAGCTCGAGCTTGTAGAGAGGGTCGAGAATAATCTATTTATTTAATTTCACTCAACACTCCCCCTCACTCGTGGGCCGAATCATTGTCTCTTCTCTCTGGAGAGAATGCCCAACAGAGTGAAGAATTTAAATGGGTGGAGTGCTTCCACGGGAATCGAACCCACAACCTGGACTCTGATACTGTGAGAGAAATTCGTCTCATCTAAAAGCTCGAGCTTGTAGAGAGGGTCGAAAATAATCTATTTATTTAATTTCTCTCAACATTAATTAATGTATAGTGTTGTACATCACTGAACCCAAATCTACTTTATGTATTCTTTAACCCTTGACTATTATTTTAGTTAAGGATTGTTATCAATAAAATCTTTCTTGCTTGATAAAAAAATTGCACAATGTTATACATTACTGATCAATCAAAATCCAGTTTTCTTAGGGTGAATTCTAGACTTCTACGTCAATTTGTTTTTGTTTTATCGGGAAAATGGTGATTCAAATATGATCTAACGATATAAGTAGTGGTGCTCTAACAAATTTATTTATTATAATTAGTTAGGTGAATCAAGCTTGCTAGCTCTTTATTTGTTTTACGCACGTGCATTCAATCAAAATATGAGTACATACGTGCGTTAAGAATATAGGAAATCAAATGAGGAACAAGAAATCCGTGTGTTCTTATTGCAAATAATGACATTGATATTCATGGTCCTTGACTTTGTTGCTTTGGAATTGCCAAAAAAGGTTTAATGTCATCATTGTTTGAAGCATGCATACGCTTGAATTTACTTTAATTTATCCCTAGTGGGCTCTATTAATTGTCTAGGGTTTATGCTCTAATTATAAGTAGGTTTACCTAATATGGGTACCCTATAAAATTTAAATTTATATTGATTAGTGCAACCTTGTACTCAAATATAGAGACCAAGTTTTCCTTAATTGAGTGCACTTGTCTCTCTCACACTATCTAATTACATTGATCAAGTCTTCCCTTAAAATAAAATAATATAAATGGGAGTATCATGGCTCCTAATTAATTTGACAAGGCAAGAAACGATTTTTTTAGATAAGAGTTATTGATAGTTATATTTCAGGATTGCAATTTATTAATAGATATAAAATAGTTTAAGTATATTTGTACTTACGCGTAAAAAATTTGTTCGATTCGATTCCCCTGTTTCACGTCATTGAATATTTTTTATTATTTCACGATCATTCATCTATATTATGGAATATAATGTGGAACACCATACATAAAATATGTGATCTCATTTCAACTTTGTCAATATATGGAAACTCGTTTATACCTATTAATAATTTACATTAAAAAATTATATTTATGAGTAATTTTCCAAATCTTCAATAATGTCGAGCCAAACTTGTTGAGTTTGGTGGAAGTCATAAAAATTCGTTCGTGGAAATGGATTAAAGGATATTATTCTTTATTCCTTTACTGATTGGATTTTTTTTTAATTCGATGAGTTGTTTTAGTTCCGGAATTTTTGTTATAAATTTTATGTTTTCTATCATTGCATCAGGGTTTGAGTACTTTACTAACCTTTTAATGAAGGGGAACTATATAACTCTGATATACAATTTATAGTGTACTCCTACTCTAAAAAATATAAGACATTTTGAGTTTTATTTTTAAATACAAAAATTGGGCTAAAAATATTTTAATTGTCTTTATGTAAGTAACAATGTACAGAAATGGTGAACATGTGTAAATTTAAAATCTGACACTTTTTAACTGTCCGCTGATATCAGCGCTGACAGTGACAATGTCTGAATTGTCCTTCCCAAAATATTTTTTTCTCTCACCTCGTAATAAAATACACATACATAGTAAATTTGCATATACGTTGTAATTTTGAACATTCGAAATTTAAAATATGCAGAATTTAAATTTTTGTAAGATGCGATGATTTGAGAGGAGAGAAGGAACTTCTATTACATATTAATGAATAAAATAAATGAAAAAGAAAATTAAAGATAGTGTTGGTGTAAATTGTAGAGGAGAGTAATAATAAGAAAAAAAAAAAATTGTACTTTAGAGTAATTGTTGTGTCCATATTATATTTTAGAACAATTTTTCTTTAATAAATCCTTTAAAAATATTAATTTGACAAGTAATAAATTTATTTAAAAAAATGAAGTTTTTATTTTCATTTTTGGTGTAAAAAGACACAAACACCCTAATCCTCATTTACTTTCACCATTTGGACCGTTGCAAGCCCCATGCCCCAATTTTCGAATATGCAAAATTCCCCATTTCATCGTGACATATCCCAACCGAAATCGTCACCAACATAAAAAAAAGGTAAAAAATATTTTTTTTAAAATGAAGAAAAAACCACCAACATATGTTTTGATCAGAAAAACAACTGGTAATATGTCAGATTCGAGTAATTTGGGTGGGAGAGACCAAGAAATATTGTTTAATGTTAATAATGTATATATTCGATTTATTATTTGACCTCTGAATTTTGATTTTCTCGATTCTTAACTTGTTGGTTAAAACTAGGCTCCAATATTTTTCGACATAGATTTCCAATCTCCATAGTTTTCAATTAGGCTCCAATATTATCTTCACTTTTTACTGACTAATTCGACTTAATTTAGCTTTTTTCCCCCGAAATGTATTTATGTCATCTTTTGCAAATAT
The DNA here is from genome assembly GCA_037126765.1 of Stenogyne calaminthoides. NCBI lineage: Eukaryota > Viridiplantae > Streptophyta > Magnoliopsida > Lamiales > Lamiaceae > Stenogyne > Stenogyne calaminthoides. The sequence continues at coordinate 3,858,426 of JBBCBC010000013.1, forward strand.
TCCCTGTAATACAATAAAACTCCATTTTATCTTGATTAAGCATATAATGCCAAAAATTGCACAAATCAAGTGTACTTGCATTTGTTCAATTTTTTATTTTTTTTTCATTTTATATCCTCAATTAACTATCAATTTTCATTTTGATCGTTTTCAAAATTGTGTAGATGATTTAATATTATATTTTGATTATTTTCAAACTTGTTACACTTTTAGTCCTAAGCTATTGGTATCTGCATAGGTTCTGTTAAATTCTCCAAACTTCAAATTTATAATTCTTTAGGATTTAATTGGTGAAAAGAAAAAGTCTGGGCCCAAAAAGCTGAATTTTGAGACCAGAAGTGTTTGACCGCTTTTCTCAGAAAGAAGTGTTTAAATATGTAAACTATTAACTAATTAGCTTCCCATAAAAAATTAAAACCAAATTAAACTATTAAAGTATTTATTTCTTGGAGCAAAACTTTTTAAATTAGCGCTTTTAGGCGAGTGACCACTTACAAAATTATTTAAAAAATTCCCCAAAAAGGATTATAATTATTTTATTATTATGATCATGATCATCTTTTGTTGGATATTGTTGGTCAAGATTAATATGCCTTTAATACTGTAAAGTGATTCCTCTGAACTATTTCTTTTGCTTCTCCAACTCTATTAATTTGAAGTGAAAAAGTTCACAAATATGGTCAGAAAAGAGAAGACCAACTTTGCCATCAACAAGTATATATATAATTCTATGTCACATATATAATATATAAACAGGGACCGATAATATATAGGACAATATTTAGTGCAAGATTATGTGTCTAAAGGTGGAGAATTTAGGAAACTAAACATTTACTCTTACTAAGTGGTTTCTTTTTCTCTAAGCTTTGGAAAAAAAAATATTACACGTCAATAGTTTGTAGGGCAATGTTTTATTTAAAGTACCCTTTTCTCTATTTGACTATATTTAAATGGTTTTGATATGAAACTTAAATATTTTCTTTATAATGCCCAATTTCAACATAAATTATTTATGTAGGGCTATTATAAATTAAGTATATTTGAAATTTATTTTTATCGTTTTACTTTTGAGTTATTTTTCTAGTTTTTAAATGTAGTTTACTATTTTAAATCCTTTCATCAAATATATATTTAATCAAATTAAATCTTTCCGGCCAAATTCAACAATTATAATTTCTTTATTTTATTTTTTTAATTACTACCTTTAATTAAATTAAATTAAAAACTTGAATAAGGGAATACATTTATCCCGCGCCTATTGATACATTATCTTTATGATATTCTTTTATTGAAAATGAATTTTCTGGGCCCGGTTCAGAGGGTTGGGCCAGATATATTCTGATGGGCATTATGGTATGATTAGTAAGAAGCCTGTTTATTTTGTTGTATATAAATCTGAGCCCACGGCCCACCAAAACCCGATTGGTTAAGTCTCCTATAAAAGGTGTTCATAATATGGAATTTATAATATTACACTTACAAATTAATATCACTACACTTATCAATTGATGCCGTTATATTTATATATTAATATTATAGTATTAAATGTTATTGATATTAGTATATAAAAGTGGTTGTAATAGTTTATTAGTGTAATAATATCAGTTTCATACTATGAATAAATTTCACAGGAGAGCTAGTGTTGAAACTAAAATAAACCATTGTAAATTTTCCTTTAAAATTTAATTATCTGCTCTAATTTCTGCCTCCCTGTTCTTTTTTTCACTAGACCGTCAGCATGAAATAAAAAATGAATTTTATTTAAAAAGTAAAAATTAATCAACTTTGGAGCAATAATGTGGCTGGGGTGTGTTGATAATTGAGATGATCCTTACTAAAAGCAGCGACATATCATTGTATACACATTCAAATACACCATACAATTAACTGGATGAGCCCACTTGATCATTGGGCTCTTCAATTGAATGGGAGACTCAGGTTCGATTATTTTTTGGAACGAATTGGAGTATGAGAGTTATAAGGTGGCTTGGTGAATTTGTAGAGTGTTTGGGTGCTTGGTGTACTAACTACTAACATCTAACAACTAATTTTGTCCGATAAAAAAAATTAATACACCATACAATTTTTAGTAAATCCCACTATTTTCTTCATCCTTAAAGTCACTTTTAATTGGATTCGTCTATCTCCAATTTAAAACTTTAAAATGTCTAGATTTTTAAATACAGGTTTTTGTACTTTAGTTTAAAAATCTTATCCAATCATATAGTTCATCTTTTTATTATTATTATTGTAATATATGTCTATAACACATATTTAAACTTGGACTTTGTTGATAGTCAATAATTAATGAATCCAAATATGTGTCTTATGGAATTTTACCACCAAAAAAAATACGAAAAGTATCAACTGATTGTAATGAAAGGTATTAGCTGAGAGAATATGTTTCTTCTTGATTATTAGCTGAAAAAATATACTAGCTCCATCTCAAACTCGATTGCCATATTACTGTGTTCTCGGGTTTTAAGAAAAAATGATAAAATATTGGAGTAGAAAAAGTTATTTATTAATATTTTATATGATAAAGTGATAAAGTGATGAATAATTAGAGTTAAAAATAGTTATTTATTAATATTTTATATGATAAAATGAATATTTCTATTTAAAAAAAGTGATAATCAAGTCCCTAAACGAAAATGTGACAATCGAGTTTGGGACGGAGGGCATATCATTTTAATACAATTGGCAAACATGTGCTCATGAGTGCTCTTTTCGGGGTGTGTACCGTTTGACCGCATTTATTCACGTGGTTTATTTGGTCTCTTTTGTTATCCAAGCGAACATATTGACTTTGACTGCGAGTGACTTATCTCTAGTGCAAGGCCCAAGGCACGATTATTAAGAGGTTCAAACTTTTAAATAAGTTATTAAATAAATTATTTCTAGGTGCAAATAAGCCCTAGATATGACATATATACCTTATTTTTACCTGCGTCCTTTTCTCACCTGCAGAAACCTTTTCTCACCTGTAGAAAGTTGCTTTTATGACATGCGTCCTTTTCACCTTTTATCCATTTTATCATTCTTAACCCATTTTATCTTTCTTCATTTTTTAACCGAGCCATTTTCAGAATTCTCCTTTCAAATTGTTGCTCTGAATGTTAGAAAATTTCATTACATATAAAAAAAAATTAAAAGTTACAGAAATTTCCTCAATTTTGCCTCCACATTTCTCACTCCACTTTAAGAAATTAACTCTTTAGTTTAATTCAATTTATAGGAGATTAGGAAATTAACTCTTTGGTTTAATTCAATTTATAGGAGAAAAGAGTATGTATGTCTAAAACATTAATTAAAAATACGATACATTAATTCGTGAACATGTTCATTAAAAACATGAACGTGTTAATTAACTAAGATAATTAACTATGAACGTATCTACATGTTCATTAAAAACATTATGTAGTATCAAATCTAACAAAAAGCCCAGAAATTCCAGATTCAGATTGCCACAACCATCATCCATCTCCAAATAAACCAAGAAAATCCAAATTGCCACCATCTCCAATCAACACTATTCAAATCCGGAAATAAAACACACAAAAAAAACACCAACAAACAACAATTTCCATGGTGCAAATCAGAAAAAAGAAAAAAGCAACAAACAACACTCATCCACCCACTCGACAACCACCATCGTTAAAATTTACAGAAATCAGAAAAAGGGAAAAAAATCGAAACCTTGGTGCAGATCCGACACGTCGTTATCCTCTTGGTTTCGATGAGGCTGGGTGGAGGAGCGCTCGCCGTGGCGGTTTCTACGAGGAGGATGGAGGACGCGGCGTCTTTCTCGTTTTGAAGGGGGGCGAGGCCGCCGCGTAGGGGGAGGTGGAGGCTGGTTTGGTGGCGCCGCTTGTGAAGGGGAAAAGGAAGCGACGGCGACGGCGGCAACGGGGAGTGTTTTGTTTTGGCGGGTGGGGGTTCAGACCATGAAGAAGAAAATGGGGGAGAAGGAGAGATAGAATGGAAGGAAATTGGGGGAGTGGCAGAGATAGAATGACAGAAAATAGATATTGAGGGTTTTAATTTGTAGGAGGGCATTGTGGGTTTTTTAACACCAAGTTTGCACCTAGTTGTATTTAAAAAAAGCAATTTGTATCTAAGAGTGAGGTCAAATGCATTTTTGAACCTATGGGTGATTAATTCTTTGGCTACATGATTATTAGTCGGGACTTTTACATCACTGCTACATGTACGTGGAACGAGTATAACCGACTTATGTAGTATCAAATTATTTTTATATTATTAGATATCCCATTAGTAAATTGATAAACATTGTCTAATTAAGTTCAACTGTCTCAAATTCCCTCGATACCATTTGGTATGTACATAAAAATTATTGGAACAGAAAAGAATAAAAAGGACTAGAATCTGATCGATAGATGATAGGGCAGAAGGATAAACTGCATTTAGAAAGGGTCCTTTTCTATTTTTGATCCGTCTCAATCAAAAGTTCTTATTTCATTAATCGTAATTATATTCCCATACTCTATTGCAATTATTCATAAAATTGAATTTTATTGCTCATCCCAACTATCACTATATTTACTCTTTTAGGGATATTTTTGTACATTAACATATTTCAACTATCCATTAAACATTTAATATTATATTCTTTAATTTTCGTGTCAAAACTCAAAAGTAAATGAAAATTTGAAAAGGGGATGCAGGGAGTATAATCTACGGCTGAGAGGGACTGATTATAGTCATTGCCTATTTATCTTTCACTATTAAGAGACTAATGGCTTATCATTTATCCAAAGCATCACGTCTATAACTACCATCAGAACTGAACATGTATTTTTCCATCACCTTACAACTTACATCACTAATACTTGTTCATGAAATCACTTCTAATTCGTGCTTCATCAATCTAGGTTTATAAAAATTTAAGAATTCCATGCTCAATGTTTTCTCCATAAGAATATGCAGGTGTAATACAACAGAAGTTACAGAAAGAATGTTAAAAGAAGTGAACCAAGGCATATATTTTGGATGGAATCACGACAGTAGCGATGACATCGTATAATACGACAGAGAAACCTTTTTTTTTCTTTTGTATTTAGCACAAATTTTTTCAGATGGTATTCTAAAACTTTACAAATGGACTAACAATAGTTTGATTATCTATCGATCGTTCTGTCGTCGGTAGTAGGTAAACCTTTAAGTACATCCCTTAGGGCATGATAATGGGTATCACATTTGTGGTCAGAAATGAGGTTGTTTGAAAGCAGTATCCTGTTAAAATGTTCACCTGGGTGTCTTCTCAACAATGTGAAGTATTCAACAGGTTTGTGTTGGCTTTCAGCATCCACATTCCTTTGTATATAATAAACGGTCCCCGGTACAAACAAATCTTCAGCTGCTGTGCTACTAGGTTTTCCGACTTCTCCTTGGTCAGAGCTGGTTCTGGGAGGACTGGAACGTCGATTAAAACTTGTAACTGCGGAAACTTCCCTCTTCGCGGGAATCTCTGCAAAATCGTGAGTTGTAATGTCGCAAACCCACCATTACAAGTGCACAACTAATGCAGTTCAATAGAAACAACTGATGTTGTTCAGTGAAAACGGTTAATACTGACCAACCAATACATTTTAGTAAAACAAGTAATACCATTTAAAATGCACTTGAGTTGCACGGTGCAACTGGTGCGTATAAATATTTGTCAAAGATGTGAACATACCAGAGTACTTTGTCTGTCCTCCGATCTTGGCATATTCAGCAAGTTTCCGAGCTACATCTTGAACAGATGTCATAACTTGCTTTGCATTACTAACAAGATCTATTACACCTTTCCAATCTTCTCTATTGAACACATTTACCCTGTTAAAAATAAATAATCAGTCTGTTTAGCTGTTGATCAACAAACTGTCGAAGCCGTCTGATCTATCCAGGCCCCAAACTGATCAAGACATGGAAAAAAGTAAGAACATGTGTCAAGGCCAAGTGGACTAGTGATATAATTAAGGGTTGTTGATTAGAGATTGATTAGAGAAATTGTAAAAAAAAATTCTATGAGTTTATGGTTGGTTGAAGAACGACTACAAAAAGGCATATGGTTATGACCGCAGATAGCATTGGACAAGTTTTATCATATAACTACTTGAAAGTGATTGGCAGAGAAGAAATTTGTAGGTGAATATTTGCAGTGCTTATGAAAATATAAGTAGTAATGTGAAAAAAAACCTTTATTATAGATGTCCCTAAAAGAGCTATAACCCAGACTTGCCGACCTAAAAATTACTCACAGTATATTGGAGACTTCTAAAACATAAACTCAAGAATTTCTCATATCTCAAAGTAAGTTTGTTGCCCATATAAAAAGATGGCGCTCGCTTACCAATCTGTTTCAACAATTTCATTCCTCAATCTAGTCAAGGAAGCAGCACTTAGTCTTGGGATCATATCGTCCTGCATTAGAAGAAGAAAATAGATTGGCAGACTGCTTACTCTGTATCAGAAAATTTAAAGAATAGGAATAGACAAACATTAGAAGAACTAAATGTATGATTTGGGATTACAAAATCGGATATGGGATTTTGAAATCTAACTCCGATTCTACTTTGGGATTTTAGAACCGGATTAAAAAACAAATATATATTACCCTACAAATACAAATAAACCCCACACATGCTATTTTTCTCCACTACACTCTGCCCAACGACCCATTAATGCAGATATGTATTTTTTATCCCATTCTTCTTTTATTTATCACTTTTCACACATTTTGTCACACTTTTACAACTTCCAATAAAACAAACTAATCGTTACACAATCATTCGATTATTACAATTACAATCAACAATAATATATTAATACAACATCACACACTCTTACACATAGAGTTAAATCCTACCCTACTTATATCTCAAACAAACACACACTATTATTAATTATCAAAACTTTGAAATCCACTAGATTTTGAAATCCAGATCTCAAAATTCATTAAATCCCAAATCAACATATAGTAGACAAGTTCATTTCAAAGGTTGAACCGTAGTGTGGACAAACCTGCATCACTACCGTGGTCACATAATCAAAGCAACTTTCAGCAAGTTCTTTAGAGACACAAGGTGGAGTGGCAAATGCAACCGCAGTAATGATATCAGGGCTGAACCCAAGCTCCCTAAATGACTTCTTACGAAGCATTATTGCAAGCAAAGAAGCAGTTGCACCTCCAAGCGAATGCCCGACAAGCCTCAAGCTAAAACCCTGTTGATCAATTAGTCTTGCAATAATGGAAATACAAAAGGGATAATATCATTTTTAGTCCAAAATCTTACCTTTTTTCCAGTTTTGGTCTCCCCTTTTTCACTCACTATCAAGTTTGGTCCTGAAAGTATACTATTACTCCCACATTTTGTCCCACCGTTAGTTAGTCATCCGTTGATTGACGGAATCGACTATTTGGGGGTGCTAAATGTAATTTTTAAATTTAAACTTTTTTGATAATAACATTTAGATACAAAATGTTCTAATAATTACGTTTAACACCCCCAAATAGTTGATTCCACCAGTCAACTTATGGTCATCTACCAGTGGGACCAAATGCGATAGTAAAAGTTTACTTCCATGATCATATATGATAGTGAGTAAAAGAGTGGACCAAAACTGGAAAAAGATTAGCTTTAGGGACCAAAAATGTCATTAACCCCAAATACAAAATTACTAACAAAAAAAGCTAAGAAAGAAAGGAAAATAGCATTTATGAGCTCACCTTGTGTTTCTCTAGGCACTTCCTGATTGTATCTATCTCATGGTAGAGAAACCAACGGGCAGCCTCAGCTGTGCCAAAGTGGGTTGGATCGCCTTCGAATGTGAATTCATCATGGCCACTAGATATGATGTCAGTGATGAGGTCATAGACGGTATGGGTCCCACGAATACCAAGAATGACCAGTTTCTTCCGCATATCAATTCCTATATAGTATCCAGGTCTCAGAACACTGGAACTCTTATCAAACTTCACAACATTTTTTTCTCGAAGCATTGTATTCCTTGCCAAAACGGTCGGATTATCTTTATAAGCACCCTTTGCTAGTTCTATGTGGTATATGAGATCCTGAACCTAAATCACCAAAATTGATGTCAGATGAATCTTTATACAATTAGATGATATCTACTTAAAAAAATGAAAGGGTTTAGATAGTCACAATGGACTCTGAGGAGATAAGTTCACCCTTCACATCTTCCACAGCACTTGTGGATGCTTGCTGAAGATACATGAGATACAAGCCAATGGTGAAATCACTCAGACTCCAATCCTGAAATCCAAGCTTACTCCGTTGTATGCTAGTAAAGATCTCCGCAATAGATCTATCGGTAGGCGGCTTTTCGTTTTTAATTGCATTACCTGAAGGACAAACAATTAAATTTCTTTACCTTCGCATGATACAACAAAAAAAAAAGAAAAAAAGACAAATTATTCCATGCTTCTTCAAGAAAAACCAGACTAAGCGTCCAAGAGAAAGGACGAGAAAAAGAATTCCATGGCGCAATTCCTAATGCCACATTTGGATTGAATATAATGTCTTCAAAGTCCCCTCATGAATATATAAATGGAGCAGTCTAAGTTGCAACCTACTCTATATAAACACCGAATCAAACCACATAATATTCTGTTTTCCTCTGGTTGAATTGGTTCATCCTTCCCTTGTCAAACTGTCAGATATTGTAACAAGTTAACTCCACTACCTGGCCTGTCCAATCCACGGGTAATTTCTAAAATCATTGATTTTTCTTTCCATTCTCCAACTGTTAAGACAGAGCAAAAATCTACCCCCATGAATCTTGGCCTGCTCAGTCCTCCGGTAATTTCGAAATTCATCAATTCTTCCTTCCCTTTTCTAACTGTTAGATAGAGCAAAAATTTACCTCCACCTCTGATTCTTGTCCTGATCACACACGGAGAAGGGATTCCTAATATTGGATTATGTCTATTTCTAATCCCAATTTTAAGTTGCAAAGTGAAATTATTCGAGCTTCATACTCCAAATAACATCCACAAACCCCCAAAGACCATTATCTAACTCATTAAAACAACAGACAAGAATCCAAGAAATAATGAATACAAAAACAGCAAAATGGAACCGGAACCAGCAATTCAACCTCAAGTTCAAATCACCTAATTGCGCCAAAAAAATCAAGAAATGAGCAGAATTAACCGAACCTGTAGCAACAGCCCATTTGTACAATTGCAGAGCTGGTTCAAGAGCCTTACGCCAAGCATTTTCCGGCGTCCATTTACTATTATAATCCTTCAAATCCTCCTCCAAAGAACTGCCACTGCTCATCCCTAAATCGTAATTTTTCGAATTAGGTTCCAACTTATCGAAACTTTTCCTTTTCTCCAACTCCTCACCATCCGCCTTTGACCACTGAAAACGGTGCAGAATGTACGCATACTTCTCGTATAACTCATCTTTCTTCAATAATCGAAGTCTCCTACTAAAATCTGCAACAAATTATCACCGTAATTACATGAATAATCGCAATATCAACAAGAACTTCAGAAGAAGGCGACCAACCTCGGGTGTTGAAGAGTTGTTTAATCGGAATTTTAGACATGTTTTTGCAGGTAAATTGGAGAAATGTGGTGGTACTAGAGGAAGAGGATTATGGAGGTGGGTGAAGGATAACAGCGTACGCCACAAGGAGTCGGTTTGTGCGCAGGTTAGCTGTTTCCTTGTAACCGCTTAACTGCGTTAGCATATCATCAGTCAATAGTAGTACTGCTGTGGGAGACGGTGGTAATTGCAAATACTTCAACACCACAAGGGTGTTATGGTCTTTTTATTGTCTATCTGGAATATACCTTTCTTCGAAACCAGAAAGAAAAAGGAAATTGGAAATTGTACAGTTTTACGCCTCTTGTTGGACGATTTTTCAAAGACAAAAACTCGTATAAAACAAAATGCAACCAAGCACTAATCACACTCATCCATTTTAAAGTTTTTAAAACTTTTTGACGCTCAATTTACGCCTCATCTCATTAAAACTTTCTTTTTTTAAAATATGTCAAAGTAATATTTATTAATTGAAGTAACAATTTTTTAATAATTACAATTACTATTCGAGCATATAATATCTTTTAGGTAATACTCCCTCTGTTCTAATTTTGATTATCCATTTTCCGTAAATAATCGTCCTAATTTTATTTGGTCATTTCCTAAAAATGAAATAAAGTAATTTTTAGTAATAATTAATACTATTATTTCTCTCCACTAAATCCACTTTACACAATTTAATATTATTATTTATCTCCATCAAACCCATTTTACCCATTTTACACCATTTAATATTATTATCTCCTATTTTTTCTTAATATACGTGTCTACAATAACTAGAGATTTTAAAAGACCCACCAACTAAAGTCATTAACCGAAATTTTTCATTGTTAGGGCTTAGGTATCTACCATTTTTTAAAACGTAACAATTTTTTTTTTTTTGCTAATAATTACATGGAGGACGTAAGTATCTGGACTTATTTCGAGAGGGTCGTGTAAGAAGGGGAAGCAAAGAGTAAATTAGTTTGTGGTTATTGCTTGAAATGGATTAGTTGGTTTTCGCATGATGTGTAAATAATTACAATTTTATATAGCATGAGGAAGATGTTCATATCTTTGACAGAGTTCAAGTCCATTTGATTGATAGCTTAATTAAAGAATTGAGCTTTCATAATTAAAATCACTAATTTGATGTACAAATAATTTCCGGGGGTTTTAGTTAGCCTAACAAAAAGTATCACTAATTTGTGATGAAATTCTAATTTATAAAACTCTTAATATTTAATTTTATAATATTATTTGTTAAATTGTAGCTAAGCATGGAAGAAAAAACGTGATAATGCAATATAAAATTTAATATATTTTAGAAAAAAATGCAATTTGTTATATTGTAATATGTAATTTGTTTATATTGAATTGTGTATCTATTAATATGAAAAAGTAAATATATTTTAGTAATAATTTTTTTTTAAACGCACAATGCATTATATGCCTTTATTTCTTAAACTATGTCCTGAATAATCACAAAATTAAATGCTATCTTTGAATTTGATGGAGTACTACTATAATAGTTTGGGTCTCACCTCGAGTATATGTTGTAGTATGATTTACTTTTATGCTCACATCATCACCTAATGTAACAATATTGAGAACCTGGATGAAAAGTTACTTATCCTCCATCCGTTTTGAAACTATAACAAAATGATCTTAGATTTTTACATATGTAAAGGAAAAAACTAGAATGTGACCCACACATTACTACATATTTAGTAACCTAGAGAGAATTTGGAAGGAGTCTCGAAATCGCATAAAAGTTTTCTAATATTTTGTTGAAGTATGAATACGATAAATTACAAGCTAAGCTTTTAATTATTATCTTATTAGTTATTGTGAAAAAAATGTTATAAAGCAATTTTATGCAATTTTTTAATAACCTCATTATCTTGTCGCTCTGTGACTACGGTATGTAGAGATTTAAACAGACCACGCCAACCTGGCCGGGCTATTTATTTACTAGAGTTAAATTTTGTGAATTGTGATAGTTGTAATATATTTAATATCGTTTGGGCTTATTTAAGGTTAGGGTTAGATTGGCTCTTAATAAACTACCGCTTAAAATGAACTTTAACTTTAGCCCGGCGAAATTTGGTCGGATTAACATCTCTAACAATAACTGGATAATAAAAAATAGGACGGATGGAGTACTATATTATATTCAAAATAAACTTTTTTACATTAATAATACTCATGGAAAGATCTAGGGGCACCGGGTGGCGGTTGGTGGTTGCCCCCGTAGAATTTAAAATTTTGTATTACATATATAAAAAAAATTGAGAAAATTTCAGAGGATACAAGTTTTTAAATGAAATATTATTTAGATACAAACATATCCCCTTATTTCAATTTGATACAAAATGTCATCTAAAACTCTCACTCTCTCTCTACCTCTCTCTCTCTCTCTAACTCTCTCACTCTCTCTCTCTAACTCTCTCACTCTCTCTCTAAAACAATCAGCACAGACGGCTGCGTCGGGATTTACAGACGGCGGCATCGTCGTTTCAGCACCGTCTCTCCCACGCCTCTCTCTCTCTCTCTATCTTACCCCCTCTCTCTTTCTTTATGTTTTATTTGGTCATTGATGGGAAAGAGGAGATCTGGAGGGGTTGCCCGGCGGCGGCGGTTTGTGGGTGATGGTAGTGGAGGCGACGATTAGGGTGGTGATGGTGGTGGTGGAGGCGGCGGTTTTGGGTGATAGTGGTGGTGGAAGAGGCGTCGGAAGATCTGTACAGATCCGCCGTCGGGGTTGCGCGGAGGGGGCGGTTTTTGGGGGGTAACGATGGCGGTGGTGATGGAGGCGTCAGTTTTGGGTGATAGTGGCGGTGGAAGAGTCGTTGTATGGGTGGAAGAGGCGTTGTATGGGGGCGACGGTTTTTATGATGTTGATGGAGGCGACGGGTTTTGTGGTGTGTGGCAGTGCGGTGGAGGCGGCAGACAGCGTGGAGGCAGCGGCCGATTGAAGAGATCTGGGAAATGAAGGAAGATTGAAGAAACTGGAAAATCAAGGAAGAAAGACTGATAAGAAACTGGAAAATGAAGAAGAAAGAGAAGATTTAGAGTTGTTTATTTTTTTCAGCCCAACCAGTTTATCTTTCTTCTTGCTTTAACAATTTTTTTTGGTTGTCTTGGCGTTCTGTCATGGATGAATTGAAGGTGGAGTTCTTTAGGAGATTTGTTGCAAGGGAGTCAAGCATACATGTCAAAGTGAATTTGTGCAATTTTTTATTTTTTTTTGTGCAAAAATTTTTTATTCATTTGTGCAAATTTACTTCTTCCCATTTTCTGTAATTTAGTAAAATGTTCTGTATTTGTGCAAATATAATTCTGCGTTGTGTAAATATTTTTGTATTTGGGGTTGAATTTATACGTGTGCTCGTGCAAAAATAAATATGATGAATAAAAAATACGTGTAATTTTTCTGCATTGGGATTGAATTTTTTGATTCAGATTTCTTCAATTGAAAAATTGGCAGAAGGTTTTGCTCAAAAAATGAAATATGGATTGTGGAAACGATTTTGGTGTTTAAAATTGGTTTCAAATGAATTATTGAAGGTGGAAAAGGAAAAAGGGTTGCAGGCACAAATTCATATTTTTTTTTATATTAAGGGTAGTTTTGTCTTATTATTTATAAGATTGTAGTTATTTGAAGTTTTGATTGTATCTAATTGATACAATTCCTATTACTTTGTACCTAATTAATACTCCCCAAAAAAATTTATATTTATATTTTAAAATCGTAAAATTTTGTTATTTCTTTCCCTTTGGGATATTAAAATCTTGGCGTCTTTACATAATGAAAAATTTTGCCGCCCTTGGGACGAAATTCTGAATCTGTCCCTGATAATATTGAGTTTACATGTCTTTCATAAGTCTTTATCTTAATTATATATTTCTGAACATTTGTTAAATATGACACTATTGGAAGTTGATATGTATTTAAGCTTTGTGACTCAAAGAGTTTGATTCAAATTAGAGATTATAATAACTCGGGTTCCCCCGAATTTTTATCTTAATAAAACGAAAAGGATATAATTCATGTGTAATTGTTTTTGTTTTTTTTTTCTAAGTTCTAATTTCACTAACGTATAATAACTAGTTCAATGGGTCGCAGTAATCCAAGATTAGCCCAATCCAAGTGTCAAATTAAATTGGGCTCGACCCATGTGGTATTTTAAATGAAACAATGAATTTACGAGACACTTTTTAAAAAAATATAGCAACCGGGTACAAAACGATTGCATATATGTAGGTACAATTGCACTTGCATATGCAATTTTATCTGTATATGCAATCTCATTTGTACCTGGTTACTATTTACCTAAAAAATGTGTACCTGATTGCTAATTTCCCATTTGCGATGATAGATGAAGTGTATGAAATTTAATGGAATAAATATGACTTGGTGATGCAAAGGTATCGATCTAATCACTGTAAAAATAGAGAAGGCAACTCATAGTATGGTATGAATTTATGATGCTAAATTGTTCCTGAATAAATAAAGTGGACATAACAGTTGATGATCGTAAATTTAAACCATTGATTGAGATGATTATTTGTTTTTATAGGATGAACAAACAATCCACCAAACAAAATATAAAGTGATGGAGAAGAAGTTAAGGTAGTATTAAATTATTAATGAATAAGTTTGAATGATTCTTGATCAATTTAACTAGATTAGATGAACTCATTAATTTTGTCAAAAAAATATGAACTCATTAAATATTTTATTAAATTCAATTTTTCTCAATTTAGCTAGATTAGATTAACTCATTAAATTTGTCAAAAAAAAAAAATGAACTCATTAAATATTTTATTAAATTCAATTTTTCTTTTAAAAATATACTCCCTCAGTCCACCAATCGTATGTCTGTTTGACTTTTACACGCGTTTTTGTGAGTGAGTTTTATATTAATAATTGAAATGATAAAGTGACTTTTAAGGAGGAGTATGATAAATGATACTCATCAAGCCTAGAATACTTGGACGGAGGTTGTTTAACTTTAGAAAATAAACTAAAATACTTAGACTTCTCAATAAATTCTCAAAATTACTTTTAAGTACTGGACTTCATGTAGCATATTGAACTATAAAGTTTTAGTAAAAAATCATGATGAAAATATGATAATTTTGGTCATATTTTCAGAATAGTACAATTTCATCACTATCACTTATAAAATTCAAATAAAATACTTAAACATTGAAATAAAACACCATCTTCGGATATGATTCTCATCAAACTTAGAATACTTTTATGTCAAATCCCATATAAGCATACAAGCCCAAGCATCTGCCTTAAGATTTTCAAAACGTATAACATAGTTTGACATGTTAACTTATATGATTTTTAAGTCCTAAAACACAATTACAAAAGGCATAAAATTTTAGTATGTTACTTTACACTTCACACAAAAGTTCATACATATTGTTGCGAGTCGTTTTATTTGGGAAATATGACGTGGCTAATTCGGTGACAACTCACAAACAAAATATGCTCGTTTAAACTAGAATAATTTGTTGACCCGTTAAATTGACTATGATTCCAAGCCGTGGGATGTGGTTATTGCGAAGTTTTACACGCATTAATATGTGATACATCTCATGAAGATGAATCGTTAAGATGAAGATGATTTGGAAAGTTGATATATGAAAGGTGGTTTTTTGTATGCATGGATGATCTCTTTTTTGTGAACCTTACACCTCCGGAAATTTCTCAACCCTTTATCTTGTTGTTTTTTTCTTCTATTTATAGTACATCGGCTGCATGAGCAAGATTTTAAGAATTCATGCAATGTCGCCACCTTTCCAACTTCGCCTTCTAGATTGATCTTTGCTTTTGCTTGTCTATAAGGCACTCTTTTTGGTAGTCTAAATAATTTTTGCTCGATTATCTTTTATATCGAATATTGTTCTGTGTTCGAAGTTCTTGTGATAGATGTGTAATATAACATATCAATTTAATGTCTCGATCGTGATGTTGGTTCTTCGATATCTCGATGTATATAAGATGTCGAAAGTTCGAGATATCTTCGGATATCCGAAATCGGATTGTAATATATTTTAAGTCGAGCATACCGATACGATGTTTGGATTCCAGATTTTAAATAAAAATCTAATTCTCGTGATGTTCTGACCGGGTGAGTCCCCATTTGTTTGAGTCTCCTCGTGTTTGTCCGAGTCCTAGATCATAAATTTGATTCCTTCTTCCCCTGACCGACGGCTTGACCGCATTTTGTCATGTTCCCGTCATTTTTGCTCTACAACATATAATGGTAAAAAAACAAAAATTGTTCGCTATTGACAAATTTCAAACTTGTTTACCATGAAAGATTGTTCCATCGAAGTTTTTTTAATAAATATTACACGTTATTTCGACATTAATCCGAACACAACAATACCCCCCACGGTCAAATTCATCATGGGGTCTTACCGGATAAATTGGGCCAAGTAAGTGTCGCTTTATAAAAATTGAACCCTTGATCATTATATTATATTCAAAATAAAAACTTTTTACATTAATAATACTCATGGAAAGATCTAGGGGCACCGGGTGGCGGTTGGTGGTTGCCCCCGTAGAATTTAAAATTTTGTATTACATATATAAAAAAAATTGAGAAAATTTCAGAGGATACAAGTTTTTAAATGAAATATTATTTAGATACAAACATATCCCCTTATTTCAATTTGATACAAAATGTCATCTTGATAATAAAACCCCAAAACTGTCATCTCTCTACCTCTCTCTCTCTCTCTAACTCTCTCATCTCTCTCTCTCTAACTCTCTCTTGCTCGATTAGTGCTCTCTCTCTAAAACAATCAGCACAGACGGCTGCGTCGGGATTTACAGACGGCGGCATCGTCGTTTCAGCACCGTCTCTCCCACGCCTCTCTCTCTCTCTCTATCTTAATACCCCCTCCCCTCTCTTTCTTTATGTTTTATTTGGTCATTGATGGGAAAGGAGATCTGGAGGGTTGCCCGGCGGCGGCGGTTTGTTTGATGGTAGTGGAGGCGACGATTAGGGTGGTGATGGTGGTGGTGGTGGAGGCGGCGGTTTTGGGTGATATTGGTGGTGGAAGAGGCGTCGGAAGATCTGTACAGATCCGCCGTCGGGGTTTTGCGGAGGGGGCGCGGTTTTTGGGGGTAACGATGGCGGTGGTGATGGAGGCGGTTTTGGGTGATAGTGGCGGTGGAACCCTGTTGTGGACGGTGGAAGAGTCGTCCCACAGTTTTGGAAAATAGGGTGGAAGAGGCGTTGTATGGGGGCGACGGTTTTGGGGGGTTATGATGTTGATGGAGGCGACGGGTTTTGTGTGTGGGGAGTGCGGTGGGAGGAGGTGGTCGGCAGACAGCGTGGATGAATGCAGCGGCCGATTGAAGAGATCCACGGGAAATGAAGGAAGATGGAAAAACTGGAAAATCAAAATTCAAGAAAAGACTGATTCTATGTCCAACTGAAACTGCCATATGCTTTTCAGGAAAACAAATTTAGAGTTGTTTTTTCTTCCAAGGCAGCAAGAAGATTTAAGATCTGGGAAATGAAGGAAGATTGAAGAAACTGGAAAATCAAGGAAGAAAGACTGATAAGAAAAGATGGCTGTCATGGATGAATTGAAGGTGAAGTTTTTGAGAGATTTTTATTTTTTTCAAGCCCAAAGTGAATTTGTGCAGTTTATTTTTTTTTCTTTTTTGCTTTTTTTGCTCAAAAATTTTTTTTGTCATGTTGTTGAATGATTGAAGTTCTTGTTGATGTTTGTTGTTTTTTTTTATTCCCATTTTCTGATGAATTTAAGGTGGAAATGTTCTTTATTTGTTGCAAATATAATTCATTCATTTAGTCAAATATTTTTTGTATTTTTTATGATTTTTTTTTTATACGTGTGTTCAATATGATGAATAAAAAATTACGTGTTCCCATTTTTTCTGTAAACTCTTTAGTTCAAAATTGAAAAATGTGGCATTTTTTTAGTAACATGCTGCAAAAAATATGCGGAAAATTTGTGAATTGGGGATTTTGGGATTTTTTGTTTTGAAAAAATTTTATAGGTTTGCTCAAAAAATGAAATATGGATTGTGCAAACGAATTCATGGTGTTTAAAATTGGTTTCAAATGAATTATTGAAGGTTTAAGGCACAAATTCATATTTTTTTTATATTAAGGGTAATTTTGTCTTCAAATTATTTATTAAAAATAGTTATTTTGAAATTGTATCTAATTGATTTAATTTTATTATTTTTGATATGCCTAATTGGTAAAAAATTTATATTTATATTTTAAAATTAAAAAAGGGTTTAGGCGTTTATTTTTTTTTTTATATTAAAAATCTTATCTTAATGCCTTTTTTTTCCAAACAAAGTAAAATTTTGATTTTTTAGATTAATATTTTAACCCGTTTATGCGATATCTATGCGATAATCAAAAAATTTACATGTCTTTTTAAAATCTTAATTATATATTTCTGAACATTTGTTAAATATGACACTATTGGAAGTTGATATGTATTTAAGCTTTGTGACTCAAAGAGTTTGATTCAAATTAGAGATTATAATAACTCGGGTTCCCCCTGAATTTTTATCTTAATAAAACGAAAAGGATATAATTCATGTGTAATTGTTTTTGTTTTTTTTTTTCTAATTTCTAATTTCACGTATTTGTAATAACATTAGTATAATAATAATTCAATGGGTCGCAGTAATCCAAGATTAGCCCAATCCAAGTGTCAAATTAATTGGGCTCGACCCATGTGGTATTTTAAATGAAACAATGAATTTTTTCCACGAGACACTTTTAAAAAATATATATTTAATTGCAAAACGATTGCTAAAGTCAGTTTGAATTTTTAGCAATGCTAAAAGAAAGGTTTTTATTTATAAACCGGCCAACTTCTGAAGCTAAGCGTCGGTTAACTTTTGGACCTTTTTCACACTCACGGGGGCTATATCAATATTTTTGATCTTCAATCCCCGAAAACTCTGAACCCCAAAGGATATTTCATGTTGTAAAATCAAACGTTTGTTTTGATGTGATCTTTTTTTCTAATTTCCCATTTCACGATGATAGATGAAGTGTATGAAAATTTAATGGAATAAATATGACTTGGTGATGCAAAGGTATCGATCTAATCACTGTTTAAATAGAGAAGTCTCCAAGATCAACTCATAGTATGGGTATGAATTTATTGCTATTCTTGTTTGTTCCTTGAATAAATAAAAGTGGACATAACAGTTGATGATCGTAAATTTAAACCATTGATTGAGATGATTATTTTTCGTTTTTTATAGGATGAAATGTTATAATCCACCAAAAAAATATAAAGTGATGGAGAAGAAAATTAAGGTAGTAACTAAATTATTAATGAATAAGTTTGAATGATTCTTGATCAATTTAAATTCTAGATTAGATGAACTCATTAATTTTGTCAAAAAATACTTTTTATCTTGGGCAATATTATTGGTCAATATGAACTCATTAAATATTTTATTAAATTCAATTTTTCTCAATTTAGCTAAGATTAGATTAACTCATTAAATTTGTCAAAAAAAAAAATGAACTCATTAAATATTTTATTAAATTCAATATTTTCCAAAAAAATATAAAAAGGCCCCTGAATAGAACATATAGTCCAATAGTGGTGATTAAAATAAAATAAATATTGTTGCTTATATTTCCTCTCATTTTTAAAATTATGGATAAAAGAGGTAGAAAGATTTTCTTTTTGTTAAGGAATGAAGATATGTATTCTTGGAATTAATTATCTCAAAATTCAAGAATCTCTCTACTTGGTTATTCATAGTGATAAAAATTTTGGAAAATAGAGGGCAAGAAATATTTTCTTTTATGGAAGATATGTATTTCTTGATAAAATATCTCATAAATTCAAGAAGATCCAAATCATTCTTGCACAATATTTTTCTAGAAAATAATTTTGATTTTAATTATGGGAGGTTGTTTAACTTTAAAATAAAAATAAACTAAAATGATTAGTTCATTAGACTTCTCAATTAAATTCTCAAAATTACTTTATTTTTTCCTTTTAATTGTTCAAGTATCCTTCCATGTAGGATTATTGAACAATAAAGTTATCCGTGAACTATAAAGTTTTAGTAAAAAATTCATGATGAAAATATGATAATTGTTGCAATTATTATTTGAATTAATATAAGATTAATTCATATTTTAATTAATTAAATTTGTATTTAAATTTCATCACTATCCCCAACATTGTTCACGCGCTTTTTTAAAATTCAAATAAAATCCATTTAAACATTGAAATAAAACACCATCTTCTCCTCGATATGATTCTCATCAAACTTAGAATAATTTTTATGTTTGCAAAACGATATTTTTTTTTAGCAAAAAAAATCTCGAAACTTTCTTCCGATCATCCATGTTGGAAATTTGACATGCTTAAATATTTAGATTTTAAATTTTCAAAAACGGAGACCTAGAACCCGTTATAAGTTTTCGAAAACAAAATTCTAGTTTGACATCTCCTTGATTTAGATTTTCTAAGTCCTAAAATCATACCACAATTCTACATTCCCCAAAAGGCATAAAATTTTAGTATTTGTTTGGATTTAACAAAATTTACATATGCTTCACACAAAAGTTCATATTGTGGGGGGTATTATACATATTTTTTGAACTAAATGTTCTATAATGTTGGTGTCAAACATCCACCAATCGTCCATATTCATGTAAATCTCTTGACTTTCTCCTCCCTCTTTTGGGTATTTCACTCTTATGGGATTCTTCGGTAATGTTTGTTCGGTTTATGCTTAACCATTTTTCTCCATTTTTATTTTATTCTCTTCAAATGGATAAATATAATTACAATTTTATTCATTAATTTTCTACCCATCTTATTTGGATTATAAAGCATTGTTGTTTTCTTTATTGATAATTTTAGTCAAAACTATCATAAACATTTTCAAAATCAAATCTTTTCGAAACTCACGTTGGGAAAAATGTGTCAAATTGTTTTGGCGTTGATCTGGATGAAAATGGGACAAGAATTCCCCCATTGAAAGTCTAGGCGTGTAACCATCTATGTGTTGGGATTATCTTGAAAAGTATGCATAATTTATTCTTTAAATTGTTTATCATCAATGTTACAAATTTCTCATAATTGTTCAATAACATGTTACCAAAAATACAAATAAATAAAAAAAGTACCCTATTCAAAACCATCGCGAAAAGGTTGAGGTGTAAAAATCAAGAGATTACACTAGTGCATAAAAACTCAAGAAAAGGAAGAATTAGACCTCGGGGTTCATTGTTTAACAACTTCAATTTCTAAATAGGATCACGTGGGATTGGTAACTATTGCTTTGACTTATCATGGGTTCGTAGATTCAATACTTTTATCTTTCTCAATATTATTGGTCACATGTGATTGCTAAGATTTAATACCTCGAAAATTGATTTGCCCCCTACCAAATTTGCAAGTGGAATTAGTTTCCTTGATGGATAATAATGTTGAACCGTTCCTCGACCAAGGAAGGACAAAATATATTAATTAACTGATATAGATAATCTTAAACTTTCGAAATAATGAAAGCCATATTTATCTCAAATAATTAAGATGGATAGTCTTGATATTAATTATGTAGTGTGATTAATTAATATTTATGTGCTTGAATTATATTGTGGCTTGAATTAGATATTCAAGATCCATTAGAAGGTCCAATCTTAGTTCTCCTAAAGGCCAATCAAGAGTTCAACAAATAGTCCAATAAATCAAAAAGGTGATTAAAATAAAATAAATATTGTTGTTTATTTTTCCTTACAATTTTTGAATTTTATGGATAAAAAAAGGAAAAGATTTTCTTTTGAATTTTGTTATGGAATGAAGATATGTATTCTTGGAATGAATCTCATTAAATTCAAGAAATCTCCCAATTGGTTATCTATAAGGAAAATTCAAAATTTTTGAAATATAATGGGCAAAAAGATTTTCTTGATTTTCTTGAAAAGATATTATGGAAGATATGTATTTTTGAAATACAAGAATATCTCATAAATTCAAAAGATCCAAATCTTGGAATCTTGACCATAATTTTCGAAATTACCCAAACAAGAAGGTGGAATTTTGTGGAATATTATAATTATGGGAAAAAGAATATAGGAGATATATTCAAGATTTCTTGGTGACCAAGAAAAGTTTTTTCCCACATTGATTTTGGACCCAAAATTTCACCACCTCATATCTATAAATAGGGGATGATTAGTTCATTCCCAAGTACAATTCCATTTAAAATCCATTGAAAGTGAGACAAAAATTTTTTTCCTTTTGTTAATTGTTCATTTTCCAAGGGATTGTCGAAAGGAGGGCTAAGGGAATACTTGGGAAGTCCTTTTGGTTAGTCCGTCCAAAATTCACCGCCATCCCGTGAGGTGCGTTCACGTAAACCCGTGGATGTTTTACAACTTATGTTGTTGCAATTATTATTTGAATTAATATAGAATTCATGCTAGAATAATTAAAGAATTAAATTTGTATTTAAATATTCACCTAGAATAGATCAAACCCCCAACACTATGTGCCCCATCACCCAAAGTCATGGGAATGATCGGCGTTCGTTGCATTTGTGGCTCATAAATATCATAAAAGTCAAATCCATTTCTTTGAGATGGACATGTAAACATCGAACAAGGTCTTCGCCACTTTCTCTTGTAAAATGATCGTATAGTGGCGAAAAATTATTTCGCCCCCTCCTTTGGTCGCGGCAAATTGAACTTTCTGCGTTTCCAAAATATGGGTCATGCTCCTAAAAAAATTAAATGGCCATTTATTTTTTTAATGAATTCTTGATTCGGTCTTTGGCGGAAGCCTCAAAATGTTGGAACCGCTTTGATCAATTAGCAACCCTTGGTTCCCATCATCTTGGGTTTTTAACCTTGTGTTCTTGGCAAATGCCCGGATCATCGATGGCAATATCCTCAAGATTAATAGTCTCCACTATCGATCTTTGTGAAATTTTTGAGCCTCTTTTCGGTCGTTGTCGGCTTTGTCCCTGTTTGATTCCTAGATTGAGGCATTATATTTCTTTTTTCCTCGATTAAATTGAATTTGGTATGGGTTGGTTTTTTGGACCCTCCCTTCTAGCGCCAATTTGTTGCTCGTTTTTTTTTGGGAAATATATGTGGCTATTCAAAGTACAACTCAAAAATATGAAGTTTAAAATAAATTGTAAATAAGAGGGATTTGTTGGTTCTACTCTCTAAGCCGGGGATGTGGTATTGTGAGTTTTACATCGCATATTTACATCTCATGAAGATGAATCGTTAAGGATGAAGATGATTTGGAAAGTTGATTTATGATCTCGAATTTTTGTGAACCCTTACACCTCTGGAAATTTCTCAACCCTTATCTTGTTGTTTTCTTCATTTATAGTACATCGATGAAGATGAAATTTGAAACGGCCATGATGAAATTCTTCTAGAATCTTTGTTTTTTGCTTGTGTTTGTTTATTAAATCAATCACTTTCATTGAAAGCTTTGTTAAGCCCCATAAATCCATATCCAATATACTTATCGAGCATATTACGGCCGCGATTAACATCTTGACCCCTCAAGAAATTCGAACAATGATTAATGTCGAAAATTCTTGAGGTTATCTGAGTATTCATCCATTGTTTGAGTCTTGAGGATATCTTTTGACCCTTCGATGTCCGGTCTTGGGATATCCTTCGATGCCGGATGTTCTCGGGATTTTCGATTCGGGATGTCTGCGAGTCTTCGGTTTTTCTCGAGTCCTCGAGGTTTGTCTGAAGTCCTTAGATCACTTGACTTTCATTTGATTCCTTCTTCCCCGATCCGATTTGGTTTGATTTTTGTCATGTTCTTTTCGGGATCATTTTGCTCGGTCGATGGTTGAACAACCTTAGTTGGTGAATGGTTGAACAAAACTTGTTGTTCATTGACAAGATGGTTCAAACTTGTTTTTGGTCGGCGAAATGGCGAGCACACTTGTCCATCGATTATTTTAATAAATATTACATCGTGTCTCTCTTTACGAAATCTTTGAATAATTATATCGGATTTTACATATTTTTTAACTTCTAAAAGTTGGGTAAAAAGGTCATGAAATTAACTCCTCCCATTTCGACTCGGTTTCAGATACATCAACTTTCTCAATTTTATTCTCTTAAATGGATAATCTGATAACTCTAATTTTTAGCATGATTTTCTACCCATCTTATACCATTATAAATATTTTCACGATTTATTGATAACCGAAAGCGGTTGAAAATGTTATCTCAAGAAGAGTCCAGAAACTACACGAAATTCATACATTCAATCTTCTAAGCTCTTAAAACACTACAATCATGTTCCAAAATACAAAATCAACAAATCCATCAACATGTAAACATAAAAACTCATGAAAGTATGGGAAAAATTACCTATTCTTGCAATTTATATCATCATAACAAACAAGGAGAAGAGGGAATTGGTAGAATTTCTCTCCTTCTCTTTCTCTCTCTCTCCCTCTCCCTCTCCCTCTCCCTCTCCCTGGAAAATGATGAAAGTGAGAAATTAAGGAGTGTGGAGATATATAAGGAAGGATGAAAGGGACGAATTTGAAGGAAATTGTGAAAAATGCAGCCTCAAACCAAACCAAATAAAATCCCTAGCTAATTAATAACAACGCCAAAATAATCACGTACAATCTTGTAATATTGTATCGAAGCCAAAAAAAATGTTGAGCTAGCTAGCTAGCACCATCCATTAGGCCATCTTTTCTTGGAGTTCAACTTAGGGAACCATGAATAATTCAAACCTAGCTGGGGCCCACCCCGCTTGTGTTGCCGCCACTTCAGTCTCCGTAAGATCCCCTTGCCACGTCGATTGGCTCTACTTTCGTACTTAAACGAGTTAAAAATCTCGTCCCCAATAGTACTAATTGGTGGAGAGCTGGAAATTTCGTCCCCAATTGTAGTCGGAAAAATATGGTCACGCTCTCTACGCGTGTTGAGCCTTTCGTACCTCTGATCGAGGGCCTCCTTTTGTATATTCCTTGCTAGCATTGGCGACGCGCCGCCCCAATTGTTGGACCCCGTTGAAGGGTGTTGAGGTGTTCTGAATAACATTATTTCCCTCCTCATTTTTTTTTTAAATATTCAAAGTAGATGAAATTGAGATTTTTTTACAAAGTTAGAAATGTGAGAGTTGAAATTGAAGTTTCATTTTATGGTTCTTAAGTGTGTGATTTATATACATGAGAAGATGAATGGATGATGATTGTGATGGAATTAAACTAAATGTTTGTTTATTATTCACTTCATGAAGACAATGAAACGCCCGCGATTAGTTCAAGAAATTCGAACAATGCTTATAATTAATATTAGTATATACGTTTATATTGATAATAACGACTGCAATGCAGCTAAGGTTCCTCTTAATTTGCCTTGTCATCTGAAAATGATACCATTGTTTAAGACTCTATTTTAAAAACCCGGTCCGACCGGTCGGTCGAACCGGTCGGATCGGTGAACCGCTGACAACCGGTCCAATAGAGGTATATAAAACCGTTATTGGACCGGTACCCTTAAAACTGGAAAAATCGGTTAAAAATCGGTCAAAATCGGGAACCGATCAACCATTAAATCGGCGGTTTTGATCGGTTTTCACTTAAAAAATATATATATATTTTTTTTACTGAAATTGAAAAAACGAAATCGATTTTCATTTCTTTCGTCTTCTTCGTCTTAAAAATAATACCGTTTAACACACACACGCGCTAGATATAATATTTTAAAAATATAAATTTACTTTTTAAAATATGAAATCATTTAATGGGAATGTTATGACTTGTGACTTTTGTATTGTTGATGACATTTCTATTATGTTTGGAAGTTGAAACTTGAAAGTTGGAACTATTTATGTTAATGGACATTTCTATTATGTTTAGAAATTTAAGTTTGAACTTTGAAGTGACTTTAGATACTTTATATTAACTTATCATACTCTATATTTTGATTTTTATTTTAAATTAAGCATATTATATATATATAATATTTATTATGACGTCACACCGGCTCAATCCGGTCCAACCGATCCGACCCCGGTCCAGCCTTTTCTAGGGTCGTCCGGCTCAACTTCCGGTTCCGATTGTTAAAACATAGGTTTAAGAGCAAGTCTTTGGATGACTGCGTTTTGTAAGAGATTAAAGAAAACGAAAAAAAAAACCTTTTCAAGTAATACTTTGAGGATAAAAAACCATACTTTCAAAACATGGCATATATAATTTTTAAATTATATAATTTTTAACTTTCAAAGTGTTATTTTTTGCTTATAAAGGAGGACATTCCGTGATACATTCTAATATAAATTAATTTCAATAATAATTTATTTAGTTATTTATTCCTTTCAGTATTAGTCTATTATTAGATTTGACGGTAATCTGCTTATAGGTTGTCCGATCGAGTGAGTAGCCTGCAAAAATTTGAAAAAATTATTGATAAGTACAAATTTTTAACTTTAAATTACTAATATATAAATACAAACTAGATTGCATATATATAGCTAAAATTGCACGCGAAAATGCAATTATACTTATATATTCAATTATTTTGTACATATTAACAAATTACAATCTTAGAACGTACTTATCAATAAGTCTTCCAAAAATTTTACATAACTAGAATTGTATGTGACAAAAATTTATGAATACATAAGATGAACAGTATTATTTACATATTGTCAAATTCTTGAACACACATGTTGCACCATGCAATCGGTGTATTCTTTTTAATAGTAATAATTTTTACTAAATAGTATTAACTATTTTCAGAGAACAATATTCGTTGTTTTCACTGAAGTTGAACAATTAATATTAGACGAATAGTATTAGTGGCTTTTATTGAACAATAATAGTTATGCATTAATTACACTATACAATTAGTGCTTGCAAATGTTACTCTTATTTACTAATTTAATATTTCCTCCTTCCCATAAAGATAAGTCTTAAGTTATTTTCACACAGATTAAAAAATAAAAATTATTATAATTAGAACATTGAACTAGTGTTTTGTTTTCCCACTTTATCCTTATTATAGTATTGATTTGGTATAAATAAAATATATTAAGTTGGAACAAAAAAGATGGAAATGGATCATTAATGATCTGCTCCCTCCATTCTATATTAAACGGCCTTTTAGGCTTTAATATTTTTGGTTTGTACACAATTAAATAGTCTTTTAGCATTTTTTGCACTATTTCTTTTAAATTTTTACCCTTATTTTAAATTTAAAAAATATTCTAAATTTATGGCCTCGGAAAGAATACTATTTCATGACAACTATGTCTTAAAAAACAAAAGCGGGTGTTGACCCAAGCAGTCTCAGCGCTTTAGGTTAAATTGAATTCGATTGTATCTAACCGTTATTCAAGCGGTTGAGCCACATCATAATTATGTAATATATAATATTATATATATTTATAATATAATAATATATTATAGATAATTATCTATATTTTTAAATAATAGTCCCTCGAATTTTATTTTTTAAAATAGTTTTCAAAATTACAATATGAACCCTTTAATGAATTAAAAAAGTAAAAAATAGCTCTCAATTTACTTTTTTCCAAATAATGTCAAACCCACAAGTTTATCGGTTCAATCGGTCAACGCTTTGTACCACTTTTTTTGCTTATGAGTGCTTTTTGAGCGATTCGAAAGTCAATCAGTCCAACACTTTAAATTGATTCGTTGTGCTTGCCGAGTAGCAGTCGAAGAGGTCCAACCAACTTTTTAAAAATAGCATGGCAAGCTAAAACCATAAAATGTGATCTACTTTTATTTATTAAAATTAAGGGCAAACATGTCAACATGATCTCATTTTAATTTCATAAAAAAAGTTAAAAGGTCATTTATTTTAGAACGAATGGATCATCATTTTAATATTACAATTGATTTATTTTGTGGGACGGATAAAAATAAAAATCAAGTCTATCTTTTTGGGACCAAATGAATATTGGTTAAAGCCAAGGAAAGGTATTATCCAATTATGTTGAAGATTTAACTCCCTCGTCATTTTTGTGAATATATATACACATATGGGATTGAGAAAAGAAACAAACCCAAAACCGGAATCTTGCTCGCAAACTTCACTAGCTGTAATCGACAAGAAAAACACTATTAATGACTAAAAAATATAGGGGACTCAGTTTATAATTCATTAACTTTGTATTATTTTAAAAGTGGTCTCGATTGTTTTGATTTTTTAATTTTGATTATGTAATTTTTTTTTTAAATTGATCATTTAACTTGTTGTAGCAATAAGTAATTTTTTTTTCTCGATAAAGGAAATATATTAAGATTATGGGGAGTATAAGGGTACTCCAACATAATTACAAATAGATTCATGATTCAGACTCCAATCACAAACTTACTTACGAAAACTTCACCAAATCACAAAGCATACCGGACACCAAAACTAACCAATGGTAAATTAAACAAAAAGACTCTGGGAGGTTATCAAGCATGTAATTATTTTATTTTTTCTTCTAATTTCGAAGCGTCATTTGAACTTTTTCTAATTCTAATAATTTTAGACAGGTTTTGAGTCAGGGTTTAAAAATAATTTATACTTAAAAGAAAATGTGAATCAGATCGGCATACTGGGTCTAAATTGATCGAAAAAATCAAAAGTAAACCAAAATACGCAAAAATAACTATTTCTCCATAAAACAATACACAAAAAAATATATCCCGACCCAAAATTACTAGAATTAAAGAATTTTTGGTGACATTTCGAAATTAAAGCAAAAAACAACATATTACATATGTGGTTATTAATTACCTATTTGATGATCTGCTACAACATGCTAAAATATCAATTTAAAATATTTAATAATTTACAGGACCAAAATAAAAAATGTCAAAAACAATCGACACCAATTTCAAAATAAAATAAAGTTACGGCACTAAAAAAAACTTAATCCCAAAAAATTTCAATACAACATTAATATCACTAATCACTTATCAGACTTAGGTTTATCCTCTCCCCTGTAATTCCTTCCCTCAAAATTGTGGTACGAGCTTAAATAAAATGGGGTACAAGGTGAATTAATGGTTGTACGGACTTAAATAAAATGTGGTGCTTGATGAATTAATGGTGGTACGAGCTTCATTAAAGTGTGGTATGAGTGAAGAAATGGTGGTGCGAGGTGAATTGATGGTGGTACGGGCTTAAATAAAGTGTGGTACGATGTGAATTAATGGTGATACGGGCTACAAGTTTTTTAGCGTATATTTTTTTATTCTTCTATTCAATTTTTTAATTAATTCATTAAGGGTATATTGGTCCAAATAATTATTCTTTTGGTTAAAAAAAGAACAAAATAAAACTTGGTGACAAAAAAAAATGTCTTTTTACTTTAGACTATTTATAACTCTACCCCAACTATTAATAATTACAAATTTTTATGCAAATTATTAATAGATACAAATAGAATTATATATATAATTAAAATCGCACACAAAAATTAAATATATCTACGTATATATAATCATTGTATGTCTATTAAAAAGTCTTTCAAAAGAATTTGTAGACATTTACTTTTAAGTATTGTAGGTGGAGATAAAGCATCTTACTTTGCTCTTTATTTGGAACCTCCCATTGTTTCAACTATAAACTATATGGCAACTCAATTTTTAACCGTAGGGGCCTGCTGAGTGGGCTCACATCTGCCTGTTTAGTTATACACCATCTGAATTAATATACTAATCGTATGATAAATACATTCTCTCTAATTTTTTTAAAATACCCTAATTTATATTTTCTTATACGCCCGCCCCTCATTTTTTCACATGTAAAATTTTGATTTTTTTTTTACAAATTATGTACATAAATTCTTAAAATTTTCTCACTTTAAAAATTTGAAAAATATTTTCAAACATTAAAATCAATATTTCACATGTAAATCGATGGAAAAACTTTTCGAAGTTAGTACGATAATTAAAAAATATTTTTCGAATAACACGAAAAATCTCGAAAAATGTTTCCAACCAGAATGATCATTTTTTTCACATGTAAAATTTCGAAAAAAACTTCCGAATTATGTACATGAATTCAAAAAAATTTCTCGAATTTATTATAAAAATTTAAAAATATTTTCAAACAGTAAGAATGTAAGATCAATATTTCACATAAAAGTTGATGAAAATGATAGTTTTTTATATTTTATGTATTTTTTTTATTATAAAAAGGTGTATTTACTAAATGTTTAGATGTGAGTAACCTGAGCCCCATTCGAATTACCTCAAGATATAATTTAAAATTATTTTCACTGAATGGATCTTTATATAAAAATGTAGGTCGTAATTAATTTGGAGTTAATATATAAGTTCCTTAATTACTTGAATGGGTCCCATTATAGCATGGATAATCCAATATGTAATTGATATCATGTGTGTCAGTGTGTGTATGGAAATCGCTAATTTAAAAACAGGGAATAAGATCACCAGTTATATAATTGGTGTTCCATTTTGTATTCATAATATGGATGAATGACACGGAAAAAAATAAAAAAATTCAACGAACCACTATATTTTGGATTTATGTGTTAAAAATTCAATAAGATGCATGACGGGGTATAATATAAAAAGTGGAAATGAGGAATACTATTATGTGGCATTATCAAAAAAAATATATAGAAATAGGCATTGACAAAACATTCGAACCAACAAATTTGCAGGTGGAGCATGAACTGATTTATGATGGTCGATGGTTTCACATAACGTTTCGTCTATAATCTATATATATTTATATATATAAAAGCAGAAACCGCCCCATATTTGAAAACCATTGGATTTTCCAGCAAAAAATAATTGATAAATCGGGAAATGAATATTTGAAAAAAAGATATAATGAAAAAGATATATGGAATATATTTGAATAATTCGGTTGCATGGTTATAATTCAAAGTTTTATTTCGTTCTTGAATATTTTATTATGTTTATTTATATCTACGGAAATATTTTATTATGTTTATCTATATCTACAGAAAGCTATTTGAATAATCAAGAGGAGTTTAAATCATATCATATAAAGAATATATTTAATATTTTGAATTAAACTTGAACACATAGATTTAGTAGAATTCAAAGCTTTATTGCGTTCTTGACTAAATCGAAAAAAAAAGATTAGTTATATCTATGTATCTATATTTTATTTATAAACATATTCCTTAAATCTTATAAAATCAATAGATAATAATTATTTTAATTTTTTAGAGCTCTGATTAGTTTAATTAACTTCAGTGTTTGGTTATTAGTTTTGATTTAGTTATTATTAAGGTTATTATTAGCTCTAATTTTGACTGTAGTGTCTTTTTTTCCATTGTTTTGTGCATCAACAGAATTAATTAATTCATTCATAATTTATCGAGACAAAAGACCTAACAATTAATTTGTCAAGTCTATAGTTAGTATATCCTGTGGTAGGTTATTAACAATATATTTGTTATTTTTGGGCTATTTACATGTAATTTTGAGACCATTAGTTTTAATTTATTTATTATTAAGGTTATTATTAGCTCTAATTTTGACTGTAGTGTCTTTTTTCCATTGTTTTGTGCATCAACAGCAAAAGATGCATGAACATGTAATAGAAGAACTAATTCAAACATGCAGTCTAAAATTAATTCTCAACTCACTTTTCAATATGGTTTACCTATTTTTCTGAAGATAATGTAGTTGTATGTTTGCATGGGGCATAAATTAGGTGACTCAAGTTATTATTTCTATGTATAGTATTAAAATTAAGATCAAATAAGATGTAAATAATATATTTTAAATAATATTGAAAAATTGTAATCAACATTACAATGATTATTATAATGCTGCAGCGTAACAATGATTAAAATAATGATTAATTCAGTGTGTTTCGAAACTGATCTCTCGATTCCACCTCCTCCACCACTTCAATCTCCGACGCCATAATTACGAATTTTTCTGTAACTATAGATCTTTTTTCTGTGAACTATCTCAGGCGAAAGATGGTGAATTTGATTGTTATAATCACTGAAAATCAGTAGTCAATAATTTCATCATGGATTGCCACACAAGATTACAGGACAAAGTGAACAATTGAATTCTCAATTGGTCGCATTTGTTATGTTCCTCCTGGTTCGGAAGAGCGGTATTATTTTAGGATATTGCTAAATATTGTTCGTGGGCCTAAAAGTTATGATGAATTCAAGGAGTATAACAATATCAGGTACGAAACGTACCGGGACGCTTGCTACGCCAGAGGTTTGTTGGATGACGACAAAGAATACATTGATGGAATAACAGAAGTAAGTCAATGGGCATCTGCGTAGTCTATGCGGACTTTTGTGACGTTGTTTTCATCTGGAAACTTGAGCCGCCCAGAGTTGGTGTGGGAAAAGTGTTGGACATTACTTTCTGATGATTACTGTACAAACAGCGACGCATCTTGAATTATCCAGGTAATCAATAATTTAATTAACTATTCTACACAAATGCAGTTAATATTGAATAATATATTTATTTCTAAATCGTAAAAGATATATTTGAACAGAATTAATCATGACCGACGATGAAATAAAGAATTTATGCCTACTCGAAATCAGCAAGTTGCTGAGTGGTATGGGAAAGTGTTGGGGAATAAGTTGCACGGATCTATTCGGGATAAATATTTAAATACAAATTTAATTATGATAATTATTACTAGCATGAATTAATCCTATATTAATTCAAATAATAATTCAACAACAAATCATGTATATAATCACTTCACGTAAATCCTACGCATGAGGAATTTCTACGAGTTTACGTGAACGTACCTCTTGGAGTGAAATGGTCTTGTTGATTAGACACACCAAAAAACCTTCCCAAGTATTCCCTTAATCCTTGCTCGACAATCCGGTGGTAGGATGCTCGCGAACAATTAACAAAAGGAAAATAAACTTTGTTGCACCACCTTTGTGGATTTAATAATTTTTCCAACACATGAAATTGTACTTGGGAATGAAACACTCATCCCCTATCTATAGAGGTGTGGTGGTCGAAAATTTGGGATAAAATAATATGGGAAAATCTTTTTCTTGATCTCCAAGAAATCTTGAATATATCTCATATATTTTTTTCTCCATAATTAAAATATTCCACAAAAATCTCAACTCCTCTTTGTTATGGAATTTTCGAAATATAGGGATCAAGATTCCAAGATTTGGATCTTCTTGAATTTATGAGATATTCTTTTATTTCAAGAAATACATATCTTTCATAATATATTTTCAAGAAAATCAAGAAAATCTTTCTCGCCCTTTATATTCAAAATTTTCGAAAATATCCCCATAAATAACCAAGTGGGAGATTTCTTGAATTTAATGAGACAATCTTGTATTCCAAGAATACATATCTTCATTCCATAACAAAATTCAAAGAAAATCTTTCTCCATCTTTTATTTATGATTTTCGAAATTATGAGGAAAAAATAAGCAACAAATTTATTTTATTTTTAAACACCTTTTTCAGTTATTGGACTTTGGACTTTATGTTGGGCTACTTAGGGGGCCTTTAGGAGAATTAAGATTGGATCTTCCAATGGATCTTGAATTATCAATATTGAGCCACAATATTATTCAAGCCCATAAATATTAATTAATCTCACTACATAATTAATATTGCACTATCCATCTTAACCCATATTACAGTCAATATGGCTCCCGATTATTATTTCCCGTGTTTAAGATTATCTAGCCCATTAATTAATTCAAGCCACTGAAATAGCTTTCCATTAATTAATATCTTTTGTCCTTGGTTAAGGAACGGTTCAACATTATTATCCATACCGGAAACTAGTTCCACTTGCAAGATTTGGTATGATAAAACTTATGAACCTCCCAAGGGGGCAAATCGAACAAGCGTACTTGCACACGATTCTCCGTATTAAATCTTAGCAATCACATGTGACCAATAATATTGTCCAAGATAAAAAGTATTGAATCTCGTTGATTCTCTACCCGTGATAAGTCAAAGCAATAGTTATCAACCACACGTGATCCTATTTAAGGGACGAAGATTAAGAAATAACGAACCACTGAGGTCTAATTCTTCCTTGTTCAGTTCTGAAGAATTTGTCTTCCTGTAGGTCCTATTCAGTGCATCAGTCATGCACTAGTGTAATCTCATGGTCAAGATAAGTCAATCTGAGCCTTACACTTCAACCTTTCACGATGGATTGTTCATTTCCATCTAGATCGTGAATGGTGTACTTTTGGTTACAAGGGACTATTAATTTAATCTTCTGTGATCTGGTATCACTAAATTAACTACAATGTAACACGTACTATTTATTGAACATTTATGCAGTAAATATATGTAACATTCGATGATATTTAAAGCATCAGTGATAAACAATTTATTTCAGTAAATAAGTTCGAAATTCAGTTTTGATTATACAAAGTAAAAGCATACTTTTCAGTATAATCCCAACAGAAAGTGCTTGAGCGATTATGATGGAATGCCGGAATTAGAATTGGACCAGAATTTGGTCACCCAGAATATGATGATTTACAGGGAATTAGCCTACAACATGACCGAATTAAAAGGGAACACGAAGAGCTATTCAAGAACTTAAACGACGAGCAATGGAATGTTTATGACTCGATAAAAAACTCCATCGACTCCAACAAAGAAGGTCTCTTCTTTGTCTACGGATATGGAAGAACTGGAAAAACATAACTCTGGAGAACTCTGTCCGCAGCTCTTAGATTGAAGGGTGAGATTATTTTGAACGTTGCTTCTAGCGGTATAGCGTCCCTTCTGCTTCCGGGCGGAAGAACTGCTCATTCAAGGTTTCCCATCCCAATCAACATCACGGAGGACTCAACGTGCAACATCAAATAGGGAAGCCAAGTAGCAGAATTATTGGTCAGATGCAAGCTAATAATATGGGATGAAGCTCCAATGGTACACAGACATTGTATTGAAGCACTTGATAACACTCTCCGAGACATAATGCAGTTAACTGGTCAGTCGTCCTCGCAACTGCCTTTCGGTGGAAAGACAATTGTATTCGGAGGTGATTTTCGTTAAATACTACCGGTAATCCCTAAGGGGCGCAGACAGGATATCATGCGTGCGACGATTAATTCTTCATACATATGGGACACGTGCACAGTTTTGAGATTGACGAAAAATATGAGGCTCCAAAACGTAAATTCGACTGAAGAATTGGGAGAATTAAAATCCTTCTCAGAGTGGATGGCGGCAATTGGCGATGGAACTATTGGAGATGAGACCGACGATGGCGCGGATATCGAAGTTCCCGATGACCTTCTGTTGAAATACGACGACGATCCTATTGGCACGATTGTGAGTAGCACGTATCCAGACTTCAAGAATATCGGGAACGACCTCAAATATTTCAAGGACAGAGCCATACTTGCACCAACTCTAGTGGTCGTCGATTCCATTAACGAATACATGATAGACATGAACGACCATGAGGCAAGAACGTATATGAGTTTCGACAGTGCATGCAAGTCCGATACGAATGTTGATATACTGGCCGATTTACATACGCCGGAGTTCTTGAATAACTTGAAGTGTTCCGGCGTACCCAATCATGAACTGATTCTAAAAGTTGGCACTCCGGTTATGTTGCTCAGAAATATAGATCATTCGAAGGGACTGTGTAACGGGACTAGATTGATCCTAACAAGACTCGGTGACCGTGTATTGGAAGGCAAGGTCATAACGGGAAGCAATTCAGGTGAAATGGTGTTGATCCCCAGACTTTCCCTGACTCCGTCAGACCCGAGACTGTCGTTCAAGTTTCAGATGAGACAGTTCCCGATAATTGTTTCATATGCAATGTCGATAAACAAGAGCCAAGGACAATCGCTTGCAAATGTCGGCATCTTTTTGAAGAAATCGGTTTTCAGTCACGGTCAGTTCTATGTGGCAGTTTCGAGAGTCACCAACCGCAAGAGCTTGAACCAACCAAACAAAAAATGTGGTTTTCAGAGAGATTTTCTGGAATCTGTAGTCATTTAAAACTTCAATTATTTTAACACTACATTTTATTAATGAACCCCCATATTTGTTATCTACTTTCACTTGCTTCTCAACGAGTTTCGACATTTTCAGTACTTAAAAAATGGATTTAATATACATTTACATAATAAATATGAATTACCTAAACCTTTATTCTTAAATATTTTTTCAAAAATCATATTACTTACTATTAAAACAAATGTTAAACTATAACCGTGCATCGCACTAGTTCAATTACTAGTTATTCTATAAAAAAGAGTAGATTTTTTAATGAACCAAAATTCACATGAATTTTATTTTTTTCAAATAATATCCATTGTAACATTATAATATACGATATCATATTTTTTTTTAAAAAATTTTGTAAGAATATGGGTTATTTTTGTCAAAATCACTCAAATGCAGTATTAGTAATTCTGCTGACATGGTTCATTTTCTTCTATAAAAAATGCCACTTCCAGTTCATGAAATACCTTATATAAATTATTTTTTATGATTTATTAATATTAATTTTATGATTAATTTAACTTCTTTTGATTGATAGATTTTTATAATTTGATTACTTTACAGATGTTTACTATAAAAACTTTTTTCTCAATAGAACACCTCTAAATAGAATGTTCAACGTGTTTCAAAAAAAAAAAACAGAATGTTCAATGAATTTAGAAATTGGTAACAAAATGTATAAGGATTCAAATTGAAATATTAAAATAAGATTGAAAGTATTATAAACCGATGACTATGATATACATGCATACTTCAGAAAAGATCTTTTGTATTTTAAAAATATAGATAAATTATTCGTGTGACAGATTCAATTCAATGCTTTATTCAGCTGTTACAATCTCATTATATATGTTTATTTAAAAGAACCAAACAATTGATGAAAAAGACGATTAGCTAATTATAGTAATTTGTGTCTGTTTACGCAAGTGACATGGAAGTCATTTCAAGTTATGAGGCGCCGCCCAATGTGGTCGTAGGCGGTTAAAGAAAGCGACGAACAATTATATTTTCATTTGTTCATTGATTTATTTACTTTTTTTTAAAGAACAATTTATGTGTCATGCAGATGCAAATATGATACTGAAAAGTAATACTTGGATACTACTAATCCAAAATTAAGTCTTATATATTTTGTAGCTGTCAAATTTGTTTATAGTATGACATTATACCACTATAGTCAGGGGCGGTCCTGGGGCGATGCAGGTGGTGCCGCCGCACAGGGTCCCTTTCCGACGAGGGCCAATGATTTTTTTTTCCGTTATATATATATTTATATATGTGTTATAATTCATAAAGTTGATGGTTCTATCATATTTGGCAGGTGGTTGAATTGGTAACAAGAGAACATTTAACATTTATGTTTGTGCGAGGTTGTGGGATCAAATCCCCTTTTCTGCAATATTTTTTAAAAAAAAATCCCCTATACTTTTTTAATATTTTCAATAAATTTTTCCCCTTATATTTTTAGTCCAAATCTTTATAAGATCTTGCGGTTTTTCTTTTCTATTTTCAATAAAAAAAAATTCTCTTATATTTTTATTCCAAATCAAAAAAATTCTCTTATATTTTTATTCCAAATCTTTGTAAAATCTTACTCATATATTTTTGCATACACGGTTCATATCTTTTTCAATCTTTCTCTTTTTTAAATATTTTTCTTTTTAACTTTTTCAAATTTAATCTATACCCAATCTTTTTTTTTTTTCCTTAAATTTATCAAATCAAATCTATACACAATCTTCATAAAAAAAGTCACGCCCGTCTATTTCTTCTTCTTCACTTCTTTTAATTTTTTCTCTCTTAAAATTAGTCTTATACATTTCACATAGCGCGTTCATAAGAAATTGACGAACGAACTTTGAAAAGAATCGTGTCTTTTCTAATAAGGTACTTTTAATT
Source organism: Stenogyne calaminthoides (assembly GCA_037126765.1). Taxonomy (NCBI): domain Eukaryota; kingdom Viridiplantae; phylum Streptophyta; class Magnoliopsida; order Lamiales; family Lamiaceae; genus Stenogyne; species Stenogyne calaminthoides. The sequence continues at coordinate 3,895,944 of JBBCBC010000013.1, forward strand.
TTAAATTTCATATTCATAAATTTTATTTGAATCACTTCAAATCTTCAATAATATATTGTTTATTCATAAATTTTTATTATTTTTTTGAATTGATTTCTATTTATTATGTTATTGCTAATAGTTAATTGAGAATTCAAGATGCCTCCTCATCGAAAATATCCATCTGGACATGAAAAACGTAAGAAGAAAAAGGATGCAAGTATGGACTTTGCAGATAAAACTGCAAGAAGATCAATTTTTCATAGCTAATTATGTAGGTAGTTTATTCATTATTTTTTTTCTAAATATTAAGCTACATTTTTATTATTTTGAATCGATGAGTTTGAAAACAGTTATATTGTAATATAGAATGTTTCGTTATTATACATTTTATTTTATTTTTATAATTATGAAATTTTATTTATACTAATGATTATATTTTTTTATCATAAAAAAAATGAAAGGCCCAATTTTATTTTATTTTTGCACCGGGCCCCTACAATTATAGGACCGGCTCTGACTATAGTTATAAATTAATATTATAATTATTAATATTATTATATTTGTGAATTGATATTATAATATTAAAAGCATAGGTACGTATTATTAGTTTATAAGAGTAGTAGGTATCAGTTTATAAATGTAATGATATCAATTTCATATTATAAACAAGTTTCATAGGAGAATTTATGTATATAAATTAGTTTTATTAGCACAACTAGAATTTCTGTACAGGTATGTTTAAACGGTGTTAATTGTTTTATTACAATATACTCTCTCTTATTCTTTTTAATAAATGTTTGTATAATAAATGTCGTTCTAACATTTTCTCTCCTCACTATTTTATGGAATGAGATCACCTATTTCATAATTGGTGTTTCACTTTGTATTCCATAATATTGATAGATAACACGTGGAATAATTAAAAAATATACACCAATAAAATACGAAAACTAGAACAGGGGAATCAAACCGTTATCTCATATATACCCCTAAGTCAATAGTATTTTTTGTTAAAAATATTAAATTATCATTAATTAAGGTTAATTTGACATAAAAATTCTTAATTTATCTGGAAAAAGTTCATAATGACATCTAAAAAATATAGAAGAGAATATTAATTTAAGGATATTAATTTTTTTATTGAAAAATATAAATTGTTGTACTAGAAAGTGATTAAAAAAGTTATACATAAAACTAATTTTTTGTGAGTGTATTTACTAAAAATAGGGGTGCAAATAACCTGGCCTACCGAAATGTTGCAGTTAAAAACAGTCTAATGAATCAAATGAGGCCCGAATTAAAATTAGGGTACTAACCAAGTACCGAAAAGTTGCAATTAGAAGTCCAAAATTAAAAGAAAACCAAATTGTATGCATAATTAGGGGTGAGTTCGGATTGGATAGTTCGGGTTCGTGTACCCGAAGTCGGGTACCCAAAAAATCGGATAGAAAAAAGTACCCGACCCCATTCGAAAAATCGGGTACCCGAAAATTCGGGTAGAAAAAATTAATACCTAAATTCGATCCGAAAAATCGGGTACCAGAAATACCCAATTTTGTGAAAATAAAATGGGTACCCGATACCCAATCTCATAATTTCGGATCGGGTTCGGGTATCCAATTCCCAATTTTCTTAAAAACACTCGATCCGATCGGGTCGAATTGGGTACCCGATACCCCAAATAAAATGTCCACCCCTAGGCTATGCGTAACACAATAAATTATTACTATTGCAATAATTTCTATACCAATTATCAAATTTGGTGGTGTATTCTCAAACAAAGCAAAAAATGAAGTGGTAATATTAATTCATATATTAAATATGTATGCACATATAACGAAGGAATGACTCTTGTGTGAGATGATCCCATACAATATTTTATATAAATATTTGATGGATATAGCAAATGGTCTCATACAATTTTTTGTCACATAAAATTATGTATTAATAAAATCTAAAACAAATTCTACCAATATTGAGATTGGCTGGTATATAATAGTAACGTTAATTTATATTAATCTATATATGATATTGATGATACACATAAAACTACGTATTAAAAAAGCTAAAATTTTAATTAGGAAATTAAAAAAAAGCTACAGGAGTAGAGTTTTAATATCATGAGTCATGACATGTGTCAATTTTTTTTTTTTTTAGTTTATATGGAGATTTGAAAATAGTACTACTAAGTTTCACGATATATGGTATTTATATATATTTTTTGAAAACATATATGGTATTTATATTGAACCAATGAAACTCATTAGGAATGTAAAATCACATTAAATATAATTAGAAGCAATATACTCTCCTGATCTTTTTTCACTTATTGTTAGGAATAATAAGAGAGAATATGCCAAAAAACCCTATAAACGGATCGCAAAAAACCAGGGCAGTTAATGAAATTATACGATTGGAAAAAAACACATTACTAAATAAGTTTGACTGTGTTTAATGGTTCCCAGAAAATTAGAGAATATTCCGGTGAACATTCCACTTGGCACCCCCTCCTCCTCCCCTATAATTCTCCCTATTTTTCTTCGCCTAAATAGCAAATACCAAATACTAATACATACTAATTACATTTTTGTTTCAGTTAACCTTCACTCGTCTAGCTCCTAAATCTTTCAACAAGGTAATAACACTGCTACTTTTTAATTAAACCTATTTTTTAGATCTGTTTATTGATTTGACTTTTGTAGCTTTTTTTGTCTTTTTCTTCTAATTTGTCTTATTATATGTATCATGTGTGTAATCTTAGAGTTGTTTTCTTCCATCCATGCAAAGGTTGTCTTTTAGTGAAGTTTTGATCATGAATTGCTTTTCGTTTTGAACTTAATCAATTGAGAGAGATGGATTTGAATATGGTGCAATACAACATGTTATGTGCAATATATATTGTGGATTTCTTTTAGGGTATTTTTTATTATGAACCCCTTTTTCTTTTTCATAACTCGGTATGCTGCTTAAAAACCAACTAATTTGAGGAATTAGAAATTTAGAACCCACGGTCCACTAGAAAGGGCCAAACCCCTTTTCTTTTAAAACACAATCAAATTGATTATTATGTGTAAAAATGATGGATTTGAATATTGTGCAGTAGAATACCTTATAAGCAATATGTTATATATGGTTTCTTTTAGTGTAGTTTTTATTATGAATCAATCCCTTTTTTGTTGGAACAAAATTAATTGATTATTATGTGTGAAAATGATGGATTTGAATATGGTGCAGTACAAAATTAATATAAACACGTGCACTTATATAGTATATTATATGTATGATCATATTATGCAGTGTAACTGATTGAAGAAATTGCACAATTTGTTACAGAAAAACAGAGAAGAAAGAATTGAAAAATGGCAGGGGAGTCTCTGCAAGTACTAAACGCTCTTGACGTAGCAAAAACGCAATGGTACCATTTCACGGCAATTATTATCGCAGGAATGGGTTTTTTCACGGACGCCTACGATCTTTTCTGCATCTCACTTGTGACCAAAATGCTCGGTCGGATTTACTACCACGTGGAGGGCTCCCCTAAGCCGGGGTCCCTGCCGCCGAACATCTCCGCCACCGTCAACGGCGTCGCCCTCTGCGGGACCCTGGGCGGCCAGCTCTTTTTCGGGTGGCTCGGGGACAAGCTCGGTCGGAAAAAAGTGTACGGTGCCACACTGATGATCATGTGCCTTTGCTCTATAGCCTCGGGTCTCTCCTTCGGGAGGGACGCGAAGGCCGTGATGTCGACGCTATGTTTCTTCCGTTTTTGGCTAGGGTTTGGAATCGGGGGCGATTACCCCCTCTCCGCGACGATCATGTCGGAGTACGCGAATAAGAAGACGCGCGGGGCGTTCATAGCTGCAGTTTTCGCGATGCAGGGGTTCGGGATTCTGGCGGGAGGGATCTTCGCGATGTTCGCTTCCACGATCTTTGACAGGGCGTTTCACGCCCCGTCGTATGAGGTGGACCCCGTGGGGTCCACAGCTCCACAGGCGGATTACCTGTGGAGGATTATACTGATGGCTGGCGCTCTGCCCGCCCTGCTTACTTTTTACTCGAGACTGAAGATGCCAGAAACTGCCCGGTACACTGCCTTGGTGGCCAAGGACACCAAACAGGCTGCGGCAGACATGGCAAAGGTTTTGCAAAAGGACATCGAGGCGGAGCCCGGGAGAGACGCCGATTTAGTCCAGAAGCAGAAAGGGTACGGCCTCTGGTCGAAAGAGTTTCTCTCCCGGCACGGACTACACTTGCTTGGAACAACGAGCACGTGGTTCTTACTCGACATCGCTTTCTACAGCCAGAATCTTTTCCAGAAAGACGTATTCAGTGCCATTGGATGGATTCCTCCACCTAAAACAATGAATGCGATTCACGAAGTTTTCGTGATCGCCAGAGCTCAGACACTGATAGCACTCTGTAGCACCGTACCGGGATATTGGTTCACCGTTGCCCTAATCGATGTGATCGGTAGGTTCGCTATCCAGATGATCGGGTTCTTCTTCATGACGGTCTTCATGTTTGCCTTGGCCATTCCGTACCACCATTGGACTTTAAAGGAGAATCGGATCGGCTTCGTGGTCATATACTCGCTCACGTTTTTCTTCGCCAATTTTGGCCCGAATGCCACCACCTTCGTTGTCCCGGCCGAGATTTTCCCTGCTAGGCTACGGTCGACGTGTCATGGGATTTCGGCCGCGTCAGGGAAGCTGGGGGCGATGGTTGGGGCGTTCGGGTTCTTGTACTTGGCACAGAATCAGGACCCGAAGAAGACGGACGCGGGCTACGGGCCCGGGATTGGGGTGAAGAATACATTGATTTTGTTGGGAGTGATTAATTTTGTGGGATTGTTGTGTACTTTCTTGGTTCCTGAGGCTAAGGGGATGTCATTGGAGGATATGTCAGGGGAAAATGAAGGTGAGGAAACAACTTCAGCTTAATAATTAGAGGGGTTTGTTTAGTGCTGCTGTGGGATGATATTCACATTTTATTTCTTTCTTAATTTCTTAATAACTAAATTCGTTTGTTTTAGGAAAGCAATTACATTTTTGAATAATTGATTGCCTGCAGCTGGCACATTTGGTTTGACTTAATCACTCTTCTAATTTTTGTCACTCAATTTCAAGAGAAAAAGAAAACCAACAGTGTCTGTTAAGTGAAGCAAATATAACTAACTAATAGATAAGTAATTTATTTTATTGTCATGTGTATTATTTCAAAATATGAAATGGAGCACCAACCCATTGAAAGAGATTTTACTAATGATATAGACTAATTATTTATAAATTTTGTATTTTGAAGTCTCCATAGAGCACAACTTAAGTAAACATCAACATCTTTTATATGTATAAATTAAATTTATCTTAATTCCCATGATCATCATATTCAAATTAAAGATCGCAAAGCAACACCGTCAAAATAACCAAAAATCTGATTCAACAAAATATGACCATAAAACTGCAATGTGGCATTCAACACGGAAATATGTGGCTAGAAATTACAAAATAAAATTGCAAAAAAGTGTCTGTATTAGAAAACTGGTGTGCCATTCTGCAATGATACAAAAGATAACTATATTATTTTCAATGAAAGTATAATGCATATTTGATTACATTTTTCTATCCAATTCTCATTGGAAACAGGCATGTTACAAGTAGATTGTTGTTGAAAGGTGACATTCTTATGCAACAAATTCAATGAGCGCGATCTCTGATGACTTGGAGGTCCATTTCAATTGGGTCGGTCGCCTGAATCTCATAGTGAACGCCATCCAGCGCTCGTCTGAAGCTATCTCTCGATGTGGCATAAAGCATCTTTGAACGAATTCGAGACGTTGCAGGAGACCTGATTAGTATATAATGTATGTAAACACACAAATTAAGAAACTCAAAGAGAAAGAGAACTAAGAAACAGAAATACTACCTAAATAAGGGAATAGACAAGAAGAAGAAGATCCTTCTCCTTTTCTTTTCCCTTCGGGGAGAAAAGAAAAGAGAACCCATTTCAGAAGAGTCTTATCTATCGATTATCAATGCAAAAGAGTTTTACTGTACACCTGGTTTGCAACCATCACTTTATAATAAACAACTAATACTTTTTAATGAAAAAACTAATACCTTTTCATGAAACAACTAATACTGTTTAAAAATGCACACAAAAATGCGAAGTAGTTGTACTACAAACTTGGTTTATAATTTTAATACACCTTAGAAAAGAAACACCATGCAACTATTTGATACTCCATAAGTTCAGTTTTTCTAGAGAAAAGACTCTACAGAAAATGCATTTGCATATCAATATGAATTCTTCTACTTTTTACCATGTTTCAATCTTGTAATTCTATTAACAAGTACACAACACAGACATGTAATAAAGCGAAAGACGGAATTGGTACACGGTAATAAACAAAGAATCATGATTTTCCCAACATCAGCAATTGCAGATACTAGTGAAATCAAAAAAGCAGAGCAAATATCATATCTGCAAAAACACTAACCAGGCAAAAGAATATCTTGCTCTTTTGACAATTCTCAGAAGTCACGAAATCAAAGTCATAAACGGCGTAACGACAATCATTCTCGGGTAAAGATTCAGCAAAATCATGATAGCTTTCAGCAGGGCCACCAGTTTTCTCAACAATAACCTCATTTTTCTTTTCATCAATCTTGAAAATTACATAACGATGCTTCTTCTTTCTCTTCAGTTCCAAAAATGTATTGTTGCTCTGATCAGCAACACCCATTCCAGATGATGCATTTGCCTAAATTACCCAAAATCACAACAATTACCAAATAAATTAATTAATTCATTTTAAAAATTAAAATAACAAATCATGTACAGTAATTGACGTTTTCTTCACAAAATTACTACTAATATCTTAACAAATCCATTCTAATGTTAAAATCCCATACCAGAAGAGAGGCCTTTACCTAAATAACCGAAAATCACAAAAATAACCATAATTTTTTTTAATTCAACCGCTTTAGATGCTAATAAACAAAAATGTAGAGTAATTTCCTTTTTCTTCACAAAATATTACTACTATCTTAAGAAATCCATTCTGAAATTAAAATCCCATGGGGTTTCAAAAAAAGAAACCGCTACTAAATTAAGCAATAACTCATACAAAATCCACCATCATTCATCAAAACAAACGTCATATCGACAATCAAAACTATCCTCCCTAAATTCAAAAGCCAAAAAAAAAAACTTGAATGAGGTAAAGACTATAGAGTGATGGATTAGTACCGCTCGAAATCGGAAGAACATGACTGGTCCGAAGATCAAACGACGGAAAATCAACAGAGGTTTCCAGATTTTTGCAGGAAATTATGTATGTGAGTTTATTTCCTTTTGTTTTTTTTTAAAGGAAATAATAATAATTGCAAATTGCAAATTGCAATGAGGTCAGAATGTCGACGACGGAAAGGCAGAATATATTCTGGACTGGACTGAAGGTAGACCAAATCCAGAAAAATAGAATCAATATTCTCGGGCGACTGAAAAAGACTAACTAAATCTATGTCACGAATTAAAAAAAAAATAGTAAAAATAAATAAATTGTGATGTTATGAATTAAATTACATATGTTCACTTGTTCAGCTCGCAGAAAATCATACAAGTCTGTTTCACATTAGATGGTATTCAAATTAGTAAAAATTATATAGTATACATTTTTTTATAAAATATTAAAATAACATTGTCTAAATTATGTTTCATTTTAAAGTGAGACCATTTCACGCAAATATTGTTCTTTTTATATTTGTAATGAAATATTGTGAAGACCAATATTTCAAAATTAAAAAAATATGTATATATATGTGAGTTTCATGTGCATCTAGTGCATTGTGCACTTCATAGTTTATTTAGAAACATATAATTTGTTGCACTGAAACAAACAATTTATTTATATTGAATCATACAATTTATTTTACAAACATAGATTGCACGTTTCATTATAATTAATTATGTATTTCAGTATAACAAATTGTATATTTTTAAAATACATTACAGAGTACACGGTGCAACCGGTGAATTCAAGACCTAAGCTATACATATAATGCTTATCGGCCTAAAATTGAAAATTATTTTGATTTTGATTTTCTCCACTGAATTTATTACCAATTTGAAAAGTATCTATTTTAAAGATATTAAGAAAAATATTAATAAATAATTCATGACTAGGATATTTATTACTGTAAAACTGCATTGCATTTTACTTAATGTGTTGATAAGTCATCCTGTTATGAGAAAATATCACAAATGGTCTTGTAACTTTGTCCGATTCCAGAAATAGTCTTGTAAATTTTTATTTTATCAATTGTGATCTTTTTGGTTTCAATTGTAGTCCTTTTCGCCGGATAATTTAAAATTTGATCGGAAAATTGACCTAACTTTTTATTCTGATCACAATGACTATCGCCATCACTCTCATTTGAACTATCTTTCATCAATTAAGAAAAATCTTCAATCAATTTTATGTTTTGATTACACCTCCCCAATGAATCGTAACTTCAAAATCATGAATTACATTCATTATTGTGGCTAATTTAGAGTGATTTATGTTGAGGCGAGGGTCGAAATTTATACTATTATCTTCATTTCATTGAACCCGTCATTTCAATATTTTTTTCGCATTATTTTGTGTGCTACATCATATTTCCGGCCATTTTCTGGCTAAAATTTTCAATTTTCCGACGAAAATGACTACAATTGAAACCAAAAGGACCACAAGTGATAAAATAAAAACTTATAGGACTATTTTTGGAATTTGGCAAAGTTACAGGACCATTTGTAATTTTTTCTCTGGTGATGTCAAAAAGAGTTGTCTAGGGCTTTTTATCACGAAATTGATGGTAGCATAGACAAATTAATTGTTCACCCCGTCACACGACACATTGCATATTTTTTATTAAAACGTCCCATAATACTTTGCATTTTTAAAAAATAAACTCTCCATTAAATTGTATTATACCCTCATCAATATTCATATATTTATACAAAATATCATTGCTTTTAAGATCTACGCACGTGTAATAAGTGGTGAATCCAGGATTCGAGATTTTGGAATACATTTGAGTAAAAATTGAAATTTGGGTATGCATTTGAGTATTTTTTTCTAATTATACATAATAAAATATAATTTTATTTTTTTAATACAAAGTATAAAGAGGGGTACATTTCATTTTTTGGGTATAATTGTACCCCCATGTACCCCTCTCCCTCCGCCACTGCGTGTAACTAAACTATTTTATTTACTTTATACATAAAAATTTATAAAATTACTCTTCAACACTCTACTTATTATACTTTTTTTTAAAATTATGTGTTCAAAAGTTGATGTTGTGTTATGAGATGGAGGGAGTATAATATTGAGAGAATTATTAAAAAGTACAAATTATTTATACAAATTACTAATAAATACTACTGCCTCTGTCCCAAAAAAAATTACACACCACTTTTATTATCGAGTTTTTATGAGCGAGTTGTTTATTAGTATTTTAAATGATAAAATGATTTTTAAAGAGGGGTATTATAGATCTACCTCTCATCTATTGCATGCATCTTTAAAAATTATTTTATCATTTCAAATATTAATAAAAAACTCGCTCGCAAAAACACGTGAAAACAGTAAACGTGCACGTTTCTTTAGGATGGAGGGAGTATAAATTATATTAAATATAAAAATAAATACATATAAAAATACAAATATACATATATATACAATTATTTTAAATAAATTAATAAATTATAATTCTGAAATGACAAATTCTCATGTGCACCATTTGCACCAATTTTGATTTTGTGCAATTGGATTTCAATTCAATTTTTTTTTTTATAATTTTTTTTAAAGTTTTTTTACCAGTTTGTTTTTTTATTTACCCGAATTCCAAAGTGATTCTTAGTTCACTCGGGTTTGTTCAGTTCATTGTTTCAATCTTAATCGAAATATGTCATGATTTAAGGTTCATGATTTAGTGTTTAGGATGTAAATTATTCATCCAAATTAAAATTAAATCCAATTACATCAATTACATCTTGTGCAATTAGTGCACTTACTCTTCTAAAATATATTTATTGGTAAGTCTTTCCTACAATATGCTTTGATTTTTATCGTAAGAACCCAAGTCAAGTGGGCGCTGCGTCGGGGAAACGCTGTCTTTACTATCTTTTGTTTTCTTTCTCCGACTCTCCACTTTTCATTCTTTCTACACTTTTATTAAGTATATGGCACACTTTGTATTATATGGCAAACTTAGTAGAAAATCAGAGATATGAATTTGAAAAGAGGAGATCGCCTATTATTTTTGTTATGGGTAAGTTTTTGTGAAAATTATTCTTAAAGAATTCATATCATTTAAATGTTTCAACTTATAAAAAGATATGAAATTAATTCGTTTATTTAATTTTCCTAATACTCTCCCTCATTCGTTGGCTGAGCCTGAATTTGAGTGGACAATTTAATATGAGTGGAGTTGTTTTTAGAGGGAATCGAACCCAAAATGTGGACGTGAACCTGAAGACTCTGATACCAAAAAAATTCATCTCATCTAAAAGTTTGAATTTATAAAAAGATATGAAATTAATTCGTTAATTAATTTTCCTAACCTATTCATAATGTCAAATTTATGTTATTACATATTAAACCATGAAAAATAAGTAAAGTGGACCATGACTTTTTCTTTCTACGACAACACTTGGCGGCTGCATTTGATAATCAAGTGTGACGCTACTTTTTCTCTCTTGGATGCTTCATTTTCATTGCAGTTTGGGTTTGATAATGGCCTCACTAATTGGACCTGCAATCAGGCCTTGAGTTGCTTGGTTATTAGGCCCAATGCTCAAATCATTTCTTTTCGGGCTATCTTTTCCATTCACTTGTTATATTTGACCTCTCAGTAAATAGTAGGCATGTGTTTTGCTTAAAATATCCTTATTTTCCCCCAAAATAAACAAAACTCTAATAATTAATTAATTTAATATAAAATAAGCGCATGAATTTTAAGATCATGAGTGATGAGGCAATGAGTAGGAATGAAATGAAAATTTTAGAATCTAATCTTGCTAACTCAGTATCTACAGATAAAATATCCAATACATATATCCTTTAATTTGGCACAATAAAATTTTAGATGTGTTGTACCTGTTGTGACCTGGATGGACCAAAATCCCCTCATTGGTATAATATTGTCCGCTTTGGGTCAAGTCCGCACGAATTTATTTTTTATCATCTCCCAAAAGACATCATATCAATTGAGATAGTGTTCATCCTAATAAACCCCATGATCCTCTCATATTATTCCGACGTGGGATATTGTATGATACCCCAACAATCCTCCCCTCAAACAAAGACCACCGAACCTCCCCTCAAACGATCCGCTCTATCTAGGTCAACGTCTGCCTAGTCCATAGAGACTCCCTCATTTTTTTTCACCAAGGCTCACCGCAAACGACTCCACAAAGACTGTCATTCACCGTTTTATTCGTTCAACACCGGGGACTACTCCACATCGTTTCGTCTGAGACCATGACTCTGATACCACTGTTATGACCCTGGATGGACCCAAATCCCCTCGTTGGTATGATATTGTCCGCTTTGGGCAAGCCCGCACGGATTTGTTTTTTGGGCATCCCCAAAAGGCCTCATACCAATTTAAATAGTGTCCATTCTAATAAACCCCATGATCCTCCCATATTATTCCGACGTGGGATATTGTTTGATAACCCAACAATACCATCTGCTTCAGTCAAGAAAAAATCCAATTAAATTCTAATTTTGTGTGATAATTCGATCTGTAAATGAATTTGAATTAAAGGCGATTTTCTTATAACCGTATGTGACATCTTGATAATAAACTTTGAGATGGATTATAATTTTATGCATGTATATATTCTGGCAAGTTGGCTGAATGAAACAGGATTTGGCCTCTTTAATTGACCCTTTGTTATTTCTGGATAAACGTGTATTGTCTAATCTTCTAAAGTTTTTTTTTTTTTGTGTGTGTGTCTGAATTATTCAATATGAGCACAATGTCTATGGCTGGCAGAATAGCCCTTTTTGGTTTCCATAAATTATTGGATCAAATTAAGTTCAAATTTTGTAGATTTACATCTTCACTAGTGAGTCGTTTAACACATAGTTTGTTTAGTTGGCGGTCTTATAAATCTGGTCCTAACGAATTATGATTATTCGGTTCAGTATTCCTAATCACTACTGACGCAGGGAATACATAATACGGACAAAAACTTTTTCAATATCCAGTGAATCCTATTAAAATATTGCCAATGAGAAAATAGGGAAACCCTCGATAAGCTTTAATTCATTTTAATAGACGACTTCATGAAATATTTACATAATAAGATAATTATAAATAAATAAAAAAATCCTAAAACTAACTATGAAAATAAGTGAAATACAAACAAATACTAACAAATCAAGATCGTCTCCATCATTTTCCATCAACTACTCAAGTATTTATCTTATCAAAATAATTGATCAAATTTATTGTGGAAAGGTCAATATTGAACGAAATTTATAACCTGAATGCGTATTTATTTATACTGATTGTCCACAGTGATCCTGTAATTATAAAATGGCTGAGGAAATGTTATCAACTAACTCACACTCCCTCCGTCTATAAATTTATTCTCATGCCATTAATAAAAATAATTATTTAATTTTTACTCTTCAATCATCATTTAATTTATTCACTTTGTTAATGAGTTTTTACACTTTTGATCCCATGGAACACACCATGTTTTCAAACGAGTCCCAAGTCTGGCAGAACTATTCCCAAACTTTAAGAATTGGTCCCATCGTGACGGAAACCGTTAACTTTACTTGCAAATTTGGTCTCAAACGTTATGCAACACATTTAATACACATTTAACACTTAACCACCATTCAACCACTTGCAGAATTGGTCTCATATGTTATCCAACATAATTAATACACATTTAACACTAAACTGACTTTCAACCACTTGTACATTTGGTCTCATTTTTAGTCTCATAAGTTATGAAATATAATTAACACAAAATTAATCAATTAACTTACCTGGACCCACTTGCACATATGGTTTCATAGGTTCCAAAAATCCAAAATTCTTCCCTCCATTTATTTTTTGCGCCAATTTTCAGCCAATCATATTTTTTGGCGCCAATATACTTTCTCTTTTAGTCCCAAAATTGACAAAAATTGGTGGGAAAATCAAGTTTTTCCCACAATTTTTTCCCAGAACCTAGTTTTTCACATCTGTTATATATACATCACCTTTGTAGTCAGCCCTCTTGACCCTCAACTAAATGAATTGCATCATCTTTCCACCTAGATGTTAAATGGGTTGGCCCTAACCCATTAGGGCCAGCCCTACAGGGCCGCGGGCTAAACGGTCATTGGCCTTAACCGGTTCATTTTTAACGAGTCTCTAATAGTTGAGACCTAAACTTAACCCTAGTGGGTTACGAGCTAAACGGGCCACCTAATGGGCTTCGAATTTTTTTTAAAAAGAATCAATATTAAATACTAAACAGAAAAGGAAGCATGAAATATTTATTTAACAAATTAAATACATTGAATATTTTGGAGAAAGTGAGACACCAGGAGCAATGGCCATTCCCAACGACCATCTTTATATTTGGAAAGCCTAGAAGTGAAATCTGCGCGATAGAGAACCGAGAACGACAGAATGCCTGGAGCGGCGATAATTAATTCTTAACCTAATCTAAAATTGAAAATATGTTTCTATTTAAATTTATATATATATATATATATATATATAATATTATATATATTAAATTATTAATACAAGGCGGGCTGGCCCCGTTTAGCTCGCGGGAAAAGCCCAGTTTTAAACGGTCCCATTATTGCTCGACCCTAACCCTGCATATAACAGGGTTAAACAGGCTGACCCATTTAGCCCGGTACGGATTAACAACTCTACTTCCACCCCCCATAATACACCTTCTTACCTAGATAACCTAACTGTTCACACAATTTATCTAGATAATCAATTGTGCATTTAAAACGTTCCACAAAGTCAAACAAACTCACTGTGCCTCCACTGTACTCAAATCGAAACCTAATAAACAGTGAAAATCGAAAGCCTAGAGGAATTTTATCACTAAAATGGAACACCCAACACAAAATCCCCAAAAAAGATTGAATAAAATTCAAAAAACTGGGACAAAGGTACTTACCATAATCTACAACACCATATTTAACAAGATTCTTCCTCTGCAACATTGAGCTTGTACTGAAATGTGACGGAATTTGCTAGACAATGCCTCTTCCTCGACAAATTTTCTGGGTTTGGAGCGATTTTAGGGTTCTCGCGATTTTCCCTCTTTTTTCTCTCAGAAACGTGTAGTGTGTGTGAGTTAGTGTGTGTAAATCAATTTTTTATGTTTACTTTAAGTTGTGAAGATTAATTAATTTGTTAAGATAGATTAATGTTTAACACATATTAATTTTGGGACCAAATGTGCAAATTTGGTAAATTGTGGGACCACATTTGCAAATTAAAATTCTTGTGGGACTAATTCTGCTAGTGGTGAGACTAGATTGAAAACATGACGTGATTCATGGGACCAAAAGTGTAAAACACTCTTAATTAATTTGTTAAGACAGATTAATATTTAAAATAAATTAATTATATGTTAAACAATGTTTATTAGGCGGCTAACAGGCTCCCGTCACGCGCCGTGAGATTTTGGGACCAAAATTAAAAATTTTATAAATTTTGGGATCAAATTTGCAAGTTACAAATTGTTTGGGACTAGTTCTATCATAGGTACTACTCGTTTAAAAACATGGTGTGTCTCATAAGACCAAAATTGCAAAAAACTCATTTGTTAATAAATGAATTCCATAATATTCATATTTTAATTTTTTTTTAAAACCCAGTGTTTGTCCCTATGCATGGAAACAATATTTGAAATGAAAAGGAAAGAGAGGAGAAAGGGTGTATTAGGGAAATATATTTTTCACAAAAAATATGTAGTATATTTTGAGAATAAATTAGAAAGAATTGTGAAAAAAATAGTAAAAATGTTTTTTAAACAAAATTTACGTCCAAAAACAACAAAACAATATAAAATTGAGGGAGTATGTTTTTTTTACAGCATTTTCCACTTTGTAGTCCGTGGGGTTTGAGAACCCGTTGACCTATAGTTTAAGCCTGATATAAATTATAATACCCCACTACTTGAAAAATAAGTTGAATAAGAATAATAGTAATTGTTGAATTGTCTAATTAGAAAATTTAAACAAATACCTTTCAACTTAACTAATTAATTAATTATTTATTCAACTATTAATCATGAAAATACCCCAACTACTTGTGTGAAAAGAAGTTGAATAATAAATGTTTATCGTACTTTTCAATTGAGTTTTCTTTTTAAAAAATTGTACACATATACTTTTCAACTTAACTAACTAATTATTTATTAAAATATTTTTTTTTTTTGAAAGACAATCAATTACAATAGTTTCCTAACATAATCAATTACAATAGTTCATTCTACCACCGGGCACATGACAACATCTTTTCGTCTCGCTGTAGACCGGAACCGCAATCACCACAAGAGGGAGATCACCCGAGGCTACAACTCGGAACCACAACCACCACAATAGGGGAAACATCACCCCTACCTCAAAGGGAACCTGCACAAGAGGAAATAAATTTTTTCTCCGTGTCTCAAACCAGGACCATAAGTCCTGGGTGGTGGAGCTCAAACCAGTTGAGTTATCCACGCTTGACTATATTATTGAGAAGAATATATAATGTTAAAAGCAATGCTATATGATGTGGTGATCAAAATCTAGACTTTTATTAAATGATTATTGAATATATTTCAAGAGTTTTTATAATGAGGGGTGGATTGGTATTATATACCGAAACTATCGAAGCATATTGATATTGTATCGAAATTTTTGGTATGTGAAAAATTATATCGATACCCTATAAAAAATTTTGGAATATTATACCATATCAATTTCTGATATATACCATTTCATACCAAAACTTCGACGTATCGTTTCATACCGAAATTTTGACATACTGCTCATATCGAAATTATTATTTGTGAAAATTCTATATTTTTGTGAACGACAATCTATTTTAACATAACACGTCTAACAATATAATTCAACAAGTACTTAATAAAAAATCATACCAAAATAAAATTATAATTCTATTTAATTGAAATAAATAAATTATATCGAAATAAAATTAAAATTATATTCCCAATACTACAATTCAACAAGTCCTAAGTGCCATACCTGATTTGCAATTTAATATGGTGAAAGTATAATTCTATTTCATTGAAATAACTTAAAACATTATGCTACATAATTGCGGTACGATATATATATACTGCAATACTATATATATATATATAATTTTTTTTTTACATATTTCAGTATACAAAATACTACAGGATGCTTAAATTTCATTACATTACCAGATCAAAGATTTTGACACATTCAATATTTTCTGGTACGACAAGAGCTATATACCTCCCATCCCTAATCACTAATCAGAGAATGGTAAATGTTGATTGTGTAAAATAAATTAAATCATAATATGATTGTGCACGTAGATAATTTGTTTGATCGACACATTTTTTATTGTGTGAGTCTCATGTACATTCAGGTGCACCGTGCATTAATAATGCATTTTAGAATCGTGAAATTATTTTTTCATATTAATAGTTGCAACATTCAGTATAAATAAATTACACTTTTCAGTATAACAAGTTACACAATTCTAAAATGCATTATAAATACACGGTGCACCTGGATTCATATTTAAATTTTTATACTCATATGTTGATACAAATTCTTATCAAATCATATTATGTTTAATTTTATCGTGTGTATCATTATCATATCGGCATAATAATATGAATTGTCACCCCTACATAAAAATCATTTCATATAAGAAGAAGAGAAGTATCCTGTAAAACATAAAAAAAAACAAAAAAAAGAAGAGAGAGACAATAGTAAAAACCGCACGTGGTATTTGACTATTCTAAACTCGAGCCTAGTGTAGAAGCATTACCGCGAAACTCAGGCCGTCGGCAGCTTCTACCAATTTGTTATTTTCCGTTACAAAAGAGGCAATAGTTCTTTGACTCAAATATTTTCAAACATGGGCCCCTTTGACTTTTATGTCCCAAAATCAAACTATATATACAGCCTTTTGCTTGTCTCACCACTCACCACTTCTAGTTCTAATCACCTTCATTCATTCAACAATTGTACACACATACTAGAGTGTGAACTAAGTGAAAAAAAAAAAAAATCCCCCAAAAATAGAACTATTCATTCTTGAATATATACCTCTACAATGGGTAGGAGTCCATGTTGTGTTAATTCGGGCCTGAAGAAGGGCCCGTGGAGTGCTGAAGAAGATCGGATTCTTGCCGTTTTCATCAGCCAAAATGGACATGGCAATTGGCGGGCCCTCCCCAAACGGGCCGGTATTTATCTATCTCCATGAATTGTTGTTATTGGTTTAATTCATTCAAGAAAATGTGAAATTAAACTTATGGGTTTTTTGTGAATGATAATAGGATTGATGAGGTGTGGAAAGAGCTGCAGGCTTCGGTGGATGAATTATTTGCGGCCCGATATCAAGAGAGGCAATTTTAGCATGGAAGAGGAGGAAATGATCATTAAATTGCATCAAGAGTTGGGCAACAAGTACGTACTACTACTTTTTCATTCTCTTATTATTACATGTTATACCAACTAAAAATATAGTCGTTGAATTTAAAATTAGCAAAGTTATAGATGACTACAACTTTTCTTATCACTCATTTTTTAAAAATGACACATGTTTCTGTGTACCGTTGCGCCGTGGAATTCAAGTGCATTTTTAAATGATATTAATTATTTTATTAAAAGGTAGTCAGTATTAGTTGTTTTTGCTGGATTTTGATTTTTGGAGAAGTTCTTCGATTAAACTTGTTCATAGTATGAAATTTATACCCCTAAACTTGTAAACTAATATCATAATACTTATCAACTGATACCATTATACTTGTAAACTGAGATTATATCATTAAATGTTATACGAATTAGTTTACTAAAAGTAATGATATTAATTATAATTGTAATGATATTAATTTTATTGTATGAATAAATTTACAGCAAGAGTTTGTATAATTTTTATTGAACCATACTAGTTATTCACCAACAGCACCTAAGGATTACTCATGAAAAAATTATATTCTACTCGTAAACTACAATTCTATCCTTAATGATAGGGACTTAATTATTCAATCTTTCACTTTTTCATTGAAATATATGTTTCAACAGCAAAAATAGATGGTAGAAAAAAAGTCTCTGTTTTTTTTTTAAGCGCAAGTATAAAAATATTTGTCATATAAAGAAAGAGAAAGAGTTCATATTTCATTAAACCATATATACACACGTTCAATATTTATATATATGTAGTTTAATTTGATTACTAATAATTTGTTTGTGCAATTTTGTTTCCGCAGATGGTCTATAATTGCAGCAAGATTGCCTGGCCGCACAGACAACGAAATTAAAAATGTTTGGAACACCCACTTGAAGAAGAGGCTCAACATAAAATCAGAAACTAAAATCCAACATTTTGAATCATATTTAGATTTTGATAGGAAAAAAGTAGAAAGTTCGCCGGAGCCCACTACCTCATCAGTCTCCACCGTCGTGGACGGTGGCTCCGACGACTTTAACCTGCTGGAAATTGGCGAAACCTTGTGGTCGGAAGTTTTTACCGGCGAAGATTGGAGAGGCATTAGTAATTCCCAATTTGATGTTGAAGTTGACAATGATTTCTGGCAAAAAGTGTTTTGTAAACCTGAATTATTTCAGTTTTAATTTTTTTTAATCGAATAAATAATGACTCAAATCCATGAATGATCCTATGGAATAGGTAGTGATGCTCTGACACTTGAGTTCTTCCACTTTGTCTATTTCAATTTTGATAATTTGGTGGTTTGTGGGAGTTTAGGGATATCTCATGAAAGTGAAAATAGAAATTCTTTGATTTAATTGGATTCAATTAAGTGAATGAGTTGATTTTTTCCATTGGAAGTTTGGAATGATTTTTTGATAAGTCATATCAAATCACTCTTTTTGCTTTCTTTATTAACTTATGTGATACAATTTTTTTTTATTGAATAAATGATGACTGAAATTTATACCTCCACGACATAATTAGTGATGCTCAAACTGCTTGAGTTATTCCATTTTGACAATACAAATTATTCATATATTTCAGGATAATTGAGTGAGAGCTTATCATTTTTCTTTTTGATCGAATAAATAATGACTCGAATTTATGATCACACGACATAAATAGTGATGTTCTAACCACTTGAGTTACTCCCATTTGTTAGCGAGAGTTTACTATTTGATATATGAATATATCCGCAACGAGTCATTCTCATTTCTTTAATATGAATGGAACCTATTGAAAAGTATTTTCACTTTTATCTTTTCATCCCTTGAATTATGTCCATGCAAATTAAGGGTGATGCTAAATGGGCAGATTCTGTCCAGGACAGAATCATTAAAAAAAATTTGCCCTCAATCAAGTTCAGCCAAGAATCTGCCCTCACTCAAGCCCACCAAATCTAAAATAGTTTTTTCTGTCCAGGGTAGAATCTGTCCACCAAGAATTATTCGCAAATTAAAATTAAAATTTTCGACTTACAAATTATTTAATAAAAACTGTCTTTTCCACTTTTCAAGGATTTTTCAATCTAAGATTTTTTAAATCCTTCTACAATCTGAAGCAAATATCCCCTCAGAATTCCATGATATACCATTTTCTCGTCGGTTTCTTGGACTACGACAATATAGTTTAATCCAACACACGTTCTTGGATCTTGAGATTGCAGGACTTTCGTTTAGGCCTTTTTTTGAGTGTGGTGTAGTGACAATCTTATGCATCTTGAGTTTGTTTTTTTGGCTAAACCAGTTATTCCATTTGTTAATTCCTGAACTTCACCTTCGGAATCCCTTTTGTTAATCAGCAATGGCTGAATTCTATTATTTTTAATGATATCTTGCTTAAAAAAAAAAGAGACTAGATGAGACCCCGTATTACACAAAGTTCTCGTTAAAATACTCCCTCCGTCCCATATAAGGCTTCACACTTTGACTTGCACACATTTAAAAAAAAAAAAAAAAATTGTGTGTTTTGTTAATTTTTCAAAGGGGATTAAGGGTGTAGATTGTGAAGGTGGAGATTGTGTGGTGGAGATGGTAAGATTCTTTTCCATATTTGGGGTATGCAACTTTAAATGGGACCAAAATGGAAAGTGTGCAACTTCAAATGGGACGGATGAAGTAATTTATAACTTATTACATTATTATATATATAAACTAAGTCTTAAATGTAAATTAAATTACCACTTTTCACTCCATTCCAATCTAATTTAAATTTTTAAATAATTGTAAATAAATCACAACTTTTAAATATTATTACAAATTAAACTTATAAATAATTTTTTTTTTCATGATCTGACGTGATCACAAATCAATTGATGTAGTCACCCATTAATTCAAATGTCTTCATTTTGCATACGAAAAATCTATTGGGATTATCATGTAAGAGAAACGGGTACAAAAGAAATTGATAAGCCTAACTTGCAACAATATGTAAAAGTGGTGATTCATTTACAGTTATCCAAAAATTTAAATTAAATTGCAATAGAGTGAAATGTTGTGATTTCTTTTATTTGCAATTAACCCATAAATTAATTTATACAAAATAATTATATTATATTATACTACCTCCGTCCCGAAAAAACGTGCACATCATCTTTATTATCGAGTTTTTGTGAGCTAGTTGTTATTAGTATTTCAAATGAGAAAGTGATTTTTAAAGAGGGGTATTATAGATCTACCTCTCATCTATTGCATGCATCTTTAAAAATTATTTTATTTTATCATTACAAATACTAATAAAAAATCGCTCGCAAAAACACGTGAAAATAGTAAACGTGCACGCTTCTTTGGGACGGAGAGAGTATAAGGAATATAATAAATATATTTTTATATATTGTAATATATATTAAAGCATTATTTTCCAAATATATTTAATATATAAATTAAAAGTTTTTTTTTATCATATATCACACTCAAAGTATTAAACAAATACATATTTAAAATTTTGAATTTATTTTTATAAATATGTCTACTTGGTAAACATGCGATGCAAATCCAAAAGTCAGGCGATTGCAATTTTTTAATCACTCAATAATTTAAAAATAAACAAAATATCATATATTAACACAAATCAATACTAATCAAGCGTGGATAGCTGAGTGGTTAGAGCTCCACCACCTGATATCAGAACTCTTGAGTTCGAGATACAGAGAAAGAAAATGTATTCCTTTTTGTGGTGGTTGCGGTTCCGATTGAAATTTCGGGTGACGAAATGATATTACCACGTGTCCAGTGGTAGAAGGAATATTGTAATTGATTACCTTTAAAAAAACACAATTCAATAATTACCTAAAAAAAAGCACAAATCAATACTAATTAGCAACTCAAAATATTAATTTTTTTAATTCATCTCAATATAATAAATATAATAATAAATACCAAGGATTTAAAGTTACTATAAATAGTCACACGAACAAATTAGGGTCCGATTGACAAGGGTTTATAACCCCTAAAAGATCTGACATACTAATTTAGCAAATTGATTGATACGGTATAAAACTAACATGTCGATCCGAAACTTATCAGTCGGCCCGCTTAATGTTATACCCTGAATCACTGTGCACTTCACATTAAATAATACCACCTCTATAGTGGTATTAGAATTATAAGACTTTTACAGTAAAATTAATTCCAAAATCACCCTCCATTCCAAATTTCTTTTTCTATTCATACGCTTCCCTTCTTCCATTCATCTCCTCACCTCCCAAACACCGCCGTCACCATACCGCCGCCGCCCGCCGCCACCTGCCTTGCTCCGCCGCCGCTCTAGGAGAACACCGCCGCTACCCTTGCTCCAAGAGAGAAAACCACCGCTGCACCTTTCTCCGCAGCCAGGAGAACACCACCGCTGCACCAGTCAACGCAAAATCCTGCAAAGGGTGTCTCTATTACTCGTCGAATTTCAAGGCTAATTCTAGGAATCCTCTCTGTGTTGGCCTCTCTCGCTCGCTTCCGAACGGTAGCCCTAATTTAATTTTTTCTGCAATTTTCCCCCTTTTGTTGATTATCGCGATTCGTGATTTTGTTTTGTTGGATACTCGAAAGAACACTTCGAAACCGAGTGTGATGTAATTATTTTTTATTGTAGAAAAAAGAATTACAATTATGTACACTACAATCGTCAAAGACTCAAACACTCAATTTACAAGACTCTAATGTTTGTGGAAAGACTCAAACTCACTTTTGGAAACACACACTCTTTGAGGGACACACACCTCACTTCACTCTATCTTTCTCTCTATTGGAGACTCACTTCCTCACACTTGCTTCTACTTAGGTAACTATCTAATATATATAGTGTACCTTAGAATATTCTAGATTCTCTTCTATAGTTCTACCTACCAATGACTTTTTTTTTTAGTGTCTTAAAAAATCTATGTTCATGACATCTAAGAATTCTAGAATTGGCCTTTTGGGATTAACAATATACATACTTAGATTATTCTAGTCACATTACTTTGCTTATTTGAGTAACTAGAATGATCCACAAATTATTGTCATGTAGATGCACCTTTTATCTTCTTGATCATTCTAGAAAGTTCTAAAGTTGGTGATGACATTTTTCAATATGTTTGTGGTTATGGTGTTGGTTTTGAATTGACAATTTTTGTTGCAGAGCAATTGAAAATTTCTAACCAAATTCAATCAAATTAAATCTGGAGAAAATTGAATTGAAATCTGGAGAAAATTTTCCATTGTGGTTTTGGTTTAACAAATTGGTTGAATTTTCAACATAATTTTCTTCAATTGATTTTTGCGGTGAAGAATTGCAATTTGATTAACAAATTTAGCGGTTGAATTTTCTTCAATTGATTAACAAATTGAATTTTGCTGTGAAGATTGCAATTTTATTGAATTTTAAGTCAGCGAATAAATATGGATGCATAAACTTGTGAGCTGCATTTTGTGACTGCATGAGAAGAGGACAGATGATGGGGTGTTGTGGAAGATGAGGGCACATTAGTAATTTATTAATGTTTCAATTTTTTATTTTTTTTATTCACATATAATCTACCAATCAATTTAGTAGCATTTCTCCTCATTAAAATAATTAAAATAATCATGGACAATTATTTCTATAATTTTTGTAGTGCTATCAATCGGGCCTTAATCATAAAATCAATCGGATAAATAGCAATTTATAATTGAATAATATAATAACTTCCTATCCCCCTTTATTACGTCGGCGGTGGCTTTTCTTCTGAAACCCCCAATTTGCATCTAGGGTTACCAATTTCTACGGAATCATCAATCCTAATTCGCTCTGCAACCATGGCAACTGCGTCAGGTACTAATTTTTGCACTTCTTATTTTAATTCATCGTCTGTTCGTCTACTTTTTCGAACTACCGATTTCTATTATGCTTTTCTTTTTCCCATCTTCGAATTTATTGGTTACTGATCGAGGCCATATTATTCTTTTGCTTGATGCATTATTTAATCGGAAATAGACAATAGTTTAACGCGCGATTGTATTTTTGTCTTTTGATTGATAATTCTGATCAAGTTCATCCCCTGGTAGTTCAAGTATGGTTTCGTTAATTGTTGGAGGAAATTGGGTTTCGAAATCCTTTGTTTCCAGTTTTGCTTATTTTTTAGCGTACTATTGTTTTTGGGAAAATCATTTGAATGGCTATTAGTGTTGAAACTTTTGTGATTTTGGGATTGCAGTGGCGTTTAAGTCAAGGGAGGATCACAGGAAACAACTTGAATTAGAAGAAGCACGTAAAGCTGGGCTTGCCCCTGCTGAATTGGATGAAGATGGAAAGGAAATTAATCCTCACATTCCGCAGTATATGTCGTCTGCGCCTTGGTATCTTAATGCAGAGAGACCGGTATGTTGCATGGTTATGTTTGGTTGTTTTGTTTTGTTCTTTTTCACACAATTGGTTATTTGAGCTGGAAATATGGATTTCTCATTGTCTATGATATGCTATTCTAGAGTTTGAAACATCAAAGGAAGTGGAAGTCTGATCCAAACTATACCAAGTCGTGGTACGATAGAGGTGCAAAGACCTTTCAGGCTGAGAAGTTCAGAAAGGGTGCTTGTGAAAAGTATGTCCCTTATGTGTTTATGTCTACTCCTAGAGAACAAAATAGAACGTATCTTTTATATTTGGTAGGTTCCTTTTTTATACAACTTGAGGTTATGATTTTTGGCTGTGAATTGTCTCTCTTTGCAGCTGTGGAGCTATGACACATGATAAGAAGGCATGTGTAGAAAGACCCCACAAATTGGGAGCTAAATGGACAGGAAAAAGTATTGCCCCAGATGAAAAGATAGAGACCTTTGAGCTTGATTATGATGGAAAGCGAGATCGATGGAATGGATATGATGCTTGTTGGGAAATTTGTATTTAGTTTTGATAGAAGTTCCAAAACTTATGCGAACGATGACTGGAACGATCGGACCATCGATTGGTAATGATGTCTTAGAATCAATCTTATGAATTAGGATGACCAATTTGAAATGTATAGACAAATGACAGTTTAAGTTAAAGTCATCCGATCTTGAGTCACATATTGAGGGGAACTCAATATGTATAGGTTTACAGTCGATTAGTTTTTTAATGATCGATTAATCGATGATCGGTGAAGACATTTGAATTGACAATTTTGTTGCAGAGCAATTGAAAATTTCTAACCAAATTCAATCAAATTAAATCTGGAGAAAATTGAATTGAAATCTGGAAGAAAATTTTCCATTGATTTTGGTTTAACAAATTGACTTTTCAACCAATTGCAAGATCAAGATCCGCACCAAATTGAAAACCTGTGGAAGATTGCACCTATTGAATTTTAAGTCATAAATATGGATGCATAAACTCGTGAGCTGCTAGTTGAAGATGGGGTGTTGTGACAAGATGAGGCACATTACATTAGAATGTTTCAATTTTTTATTTTTTTTATTCACATATAATCTACCAATTTTATCTCATTAAAATAATTAAAATAATCATGGACAATTATTTCTATAATTTTGTATCGATCAATCGGGCCTTAATCATAAAAATCAATCGGAAATCGATCTAGGGTTACCAATTTCTACGGAATCATCAATCTATCCCCCTTTATTCGCTCTGCACCACACAAATCTGTGTCAACTAATGTTTCACCAAATCATACATTGTTGATCTTTTTCGAATAAGAAGAATGTCAACTTTAGTTGGTGAACAAACTTCTTGATGCATTATTTAATCGGGTTTTAACGCGATTGGTCTTTTGATGAAGTCTGAGTTCATCCCCTGGTAGTTCAAGGGTGAATAGACTTTCGAAAAACTTTTTTCCAGTTTTGCTTATTTTTTAGGTACTATTGTTTTTGGGAAAATGAATGATTGTGTTGAAACTTTTGTGATTTTGGGATTGCAGTGGCGTTTAAGTCAAGGGAGGATCACAGGAAACAACTTGAATTAGAAGAAGCACGAAAATGCTGGGCGGTTTGGACTAATATCCGTCTCTTAATGCAGAGAGACCGGTATGTTGGTAGATCGATTCGGATATCTATTCTAGTTTAAAACATCAAAGGAAGTGTCTGATCCGGAATACTAAGTTTATGAGAAGTTCAAAAGGGTGTTGAAAAATGTCCCTTTATAACAAATCGATTCAATCGATGACTATGGAGTCAATCTGTGATTGTCTCGAGCTCGATAACATGGTGCCCCACAAATTGGGAGCTAAATGCTGAAAAGATAGAGACCTTTTGATCCTAAATCGAAGGACTCTTTTCGCTCTCTCTTAGATGGAGCTTTTTAAAAGCCTTCGGAGGTCTTCAAGATGAATGAAGTGATGTTGAAATTCTGGAATCAGGCGAAGATCAACCTGAAGAAATTTAACTAGCACCAAGCTACTGATCTGATCAGATTGACTCCATAGTCATCTGATTGAAATCTGATTTGTTATAAACTGGTTTTTCACACACGGTATAAAATAAACTTTTCCGCGATCCGTTAAACCGATAGATACCGAATTGATCTCGCCTCGGTGCTAGGATCAAGAAGTTGGATATCAGTCCAAACCGATTCACCTCAACTGCTAGACTCGATCGAGCAAACCGCAATCACACCCCGGTTTTCCGATCTGCGCAAAAATTGACGAAAAAGTTTTTTCGTAAGTCTATTTACCCCCCTCTAGACTTCGCCATCTCAAAACCCGCTTTTTTCGACCTACAATGCTACATCATATAAACATGTGATTCAGAGATATGAAGCCAGGGATGAAGCAAATATTTGAAGGAACAGCAGCTTAAAAAACTGGAAGAGAAAAATAATGATGAAAATAAAGATGGTGATAGTGATGATGAAGATAACGAGGACTCGCTGAAAATTGATGAGGCAAAGGTTGATGAGAGCAAACAGATGGACTTCGCAAAGGTTGAAAAGCGTGTGCGTACTACTGGTGGTGGTAGCACAGGAACTGTTAGGTATGTTGTATTCTTTCTGTCTTTTACCTCTTTTATGCATTTCTGCCACAAGTTTTTATATTCAATATCTACTGGAGCATGCTTGTGATTTTAACGAAGTGAGTCAAGGGACTCTTCTCAGGCATGAGTAACACTGGGGTGCACCAGTTGCACCTTGCAACTGGTGCACAACAAATACTGTTCAGTGAAACAGATAATACTGACCAGCTAATACCTTTTAGGAAAACAACTAAAGTAATTAAAAATGCACTTGAGTTGCATGGTGCAACTGGTGCATAGAAGTATTTTCCCTCAGGCATATGTTCCTGTTTCTTCTTGATGAGGGTGATATTTCCTTGGGTTAATGATTCTTCACACCAATTCTGAGGGTTGAAATTTGAAGTTGCATCTAACTATTTTCCTCCTCTAACCAGAAATTTGCGTATTCGAGAGGACACTGCTAAGTATTTTCTTAATCTTGGCGTTAACTCAGCCCACTACGATCCCAAAACCCGTTCTATGCGTGAGGATCCTCTCCCAGACACAGATCCAAATGAGAAGTTCTACACTGTAAGTATATCATCTTTCCTAAATGAGGCTGCATTCCTTTCTCTCCTGTTGTGAAATGCACCCTAATAAGTGGAATTTATAGGGAGACAACGTCAATAGAGTGAGTGGTCAAGCTTTGGAATTCAAGCAGCTCAATATTCATGCTTGGGAAGCATTTGAAAAGGGTCATGATGTTCATATGCAAGCAGCTCCCTCACAAGCTGAATTACTTTATAAGAATTTTGCAATCAATAAGGAGAAGTTGAAGTATCATACCAAAGATAAAATCATGGAGAAGTATGGCAATGCTGCTACTGATGGAAGTGCTTCCACGAGAACTTCTACTCAGTCAAAGTGAGCGAGAGGTTGAGTATGATCGTGCTGGCAGAATCATAAAAGGCCAGGTATTAATTTATTTCTTCTGCTACTTTATGAAATGCCTATGTTACCTGTTTTATCCCAGAATCCCAAGGTGGAGTCTCTTCATTTTTTTGTTGCTTTCCTGCAAATTGCTTATATCCTTCCTTGCTGAGTTGCTGTGATATTTGATAGTTTTTCTTCTGTCTGGTTACCGATGTTATTTTGGTTCAGTTCCATCTGTCTTTTGGTTTTAAGAGTATCAAACTGCAGTGGATGTATGCTGATGTTTAGTGGTTACCGTCTTTTCTCTTGGAAGAAGTTGAAAGGATAAAAATAAGGGCTTGTTTGGCTAAGCTTGTTTTACATATCTTCTAAGCTCTAACATCGTATACGTTGTTTTAAGAGCTTATAAGATATAATTTTTAAGTAGTTTATAAGTTATTAAGGTGTTTGGCTAATAAAACTTATACGCTCTTCGATAATTTGAAAGAAATAACTTTTAAATTTTAATAATCGTATATTTTTTTTTAATGTTAAGGTGGGGTAGGTTGTGGGGGGGGGGGTGTGTGTGAAGTGATTTTTCTTTATTATAATTTAAAAAAAATCTATTTTAAGTTTTTGGGTGTTGATATTTACTTTTAGAGCTAATAAGCTGTTAATCATCCTTTTTTACCAAACACTTTTAGAGAGCTTATTATAAGCTGTTTAAAGGAGCTTATAAGCTCAGTCAAATGGGCTCTAAGAGAAGAGATAACTGAGAATAATATGAAACCTAGTCCAAGACACCTGCAATTTTGATTTGACTGTTAATCTTTGAATGGGGTTACCTATTTAGTGTGATGTTAGCAGGAGATGTCTCTTCCGAAGGGCAAGTATGAAGAAGATGTTTTTTGCAAATAACCACACAAGTGTTTGGGGTTCATGGTGGAAGGATCATCAGTGGGGCTACAAATGCTGCCAGCAGACAGTTAGGAACAGTTACTGTACTGGTGCTGCTGGTATTGAGGCTGCAGAAGCTGCAGCTGATCTTATGAAAGCTAATATTGCTCGCAAGGAAGCCTCTGAAGGTAACAATCATTTATTATATATTTTGGTGATGGCAAAAGTAGAACTTTAGTATAGGAAGTAGATCATTAATCAAACTGTGAAGAACTTTTCTGGCCTAGGGGATTGTAAAACCCTGAAAGATATTTTCTTTAAACGCCCTCAACCCCCTCGATCTCTTGCGACCTTGTGCCGTCAGGAATAATGAACATGACAATTTATTGGGACAATGTTCAGAATTCAGACTAACTTTTCTAAAGAAGTTTAGATTTTTTTCACTTTTCTAAAGAAGTTTAGATTTTTTTCCCCTTCTAATCTCTCATTTTTTGTTTCTTGTGTGGTTAGTGTGATTGCACAGGCATGAATTGTTCTGCAAATGTATATAAAATTGTTTTCATTTTTTGAAATGGTCTATGTAGAAAGTATTTAATGTTCTATGCGGTGTTCAATTATATCAACTTAATGCTGGAGTACTTGAATTTTAAATTGGTAATACTATTGAATTCTCTCCTTGGATATGATTCAGTTAAAACTTATTTTTCTGACAATCTTTCAAAAAACACTATAGGACATCAATTAAATACAAAAATAAGACTCTAACGTATGTTATTTGGAAAGTTATAGCTACTGTATCATTATGGATAAGATGATTTCCGGTTGTAACCAATATATGTTTTGTTTTCTAAAATTCCACATTTGTTATTTTTACCAGAGGCACTAGCACCTGTTGAGGAGAAAAGGATGGCAACTTGGGGATCTGAAGTACCCGACGATTTAGTTTTGGACCAGAAGAAACTTGCTGAAGCACTTCAGAAGGTGAAACTTTCGAATCTGATTCCTTATATCTTGCAACACACCAACACTTGCTCCCCTCTTGATATAATTTTATGTTATGAGACCTTATTCTTGATAGTATTAAACATGTTAATTTTCTGGGTACAGTATCACTTGTATCTTATTGATATCTGAAATTTGGTCATGTAGGAGGATGAAAGGATGAGAGTGGAGAAAGATGAAAGAAAACGCAAATATAACGTCAAGTGGAACGATGAGGTACGCTGATGTGCAATATGATCATGTTGTGTGAACTTCAACCCATTTTTGACCCGTTCACAATGGATCTAACAAAACCTTGTAAATAATATCCATTTAGGATTTGTTGTGTGGGATCAATGGAGTTCACGGATCTCAGATCTGTGAACTAGGCTCATCCAAGTCTTTATCTTCTGTGTTTGTGGTTCTGACGATTCTTTGGTGTGCAGGTCACACCTGAAGACATGGAAGCTTACATGATGAAGAAGGTCCATCACGACGATCCTATGAAAGATTTGCTGCATTAAAATTCGGTAGAATTATTAATAGCATTATGGTCCCAGGTTGCTTGTTTGTGATATTTAGTTGTAAATTCATAAATGGATCTTCAACGTATGATGCTATGTTTCCCGAAACCTGAGAGGAAGTGCGTAAACAACTGTTGAAACCTTTTATGTCTTGTTGACTTGAATGAAAATATCTCAATGTAACTGTATAAGCACAATTATGTAGTCTGCTATATGTTAACTTCAGGATATTGATGTTCCATAATTTAATTTGTTTAAGGCTTCATGCTTGCTCGGAGTGGTAGTTTCTTATAAAACTGTTTCAGTTAAGCCGATCAAATGCTTTAGTCAAGTCCTCTTTTGGCCTGTACTTCAGGATAGCAATGGTAGGACATTATGTTTGGGAGCAAACACATTTAGGTCATTATATTTTTAATTTCACACATTTAAGGCCAAATTTGGCTCTTAAGTGCCCCAATTAGGGCTGATTTGTCACGTGTTGCTAATGTGGCTTAATCCGGGCTAATATGTTACAGGACAAATTTAATTTACAGGTCTAAATGATCCAAATTAAAATTTAATGGTCTAGATTTGTAAACTCGTTAACATATTGTCCTACAATTGCTATCCAAAAAATTATTCCGTTCAAATCTGTAGCTATCATACCTACATATTTCATCTCGTGATCTTCTTTGAAAAATATTTGCTAGAATTTCTGTACATCAACTGGATGTAGGGATAACGATTCCCAACACAAAAAAGAATAGAAGGTACAACCTATGATACATTAAGTACTACAAACGACGGGCCATCATCTCTTGATGATTCATCTGGGCCCGAAACCGAGCTATAAACTCATCGGCCCGTTCATTGATCTCATTCATTTGTGGTGAAGCCAACTCCATTGACTCCCACACATCATCTGCACTAACCATACTCTCATCATCAACTTCACTTCTTGATTGGGGCTGGGTTCCTTCGTTGCTGGATTCGGCCCGGTTACTTTTTCCATCAAGAATCTCACTTCTCTTCAAGCTGCTATCCAACGGTGATGATTTCTCCTTCGTTGCTGGAATCACATGCTCTGTCACAACCGAAACGGGCTCCACAAAGAGGTGATCAACGAACACGGGGGCCCGTTTCTGAAAGCAATGGTGGTGGTTCTTGCGACGAATCAACGTGTGTGGATTAGGCTTTTTCTTGAATTTTTTGGGCTGCATGGAAAGTGATGGCAATGCGAGTTTCTTTGAGGTTTTGTATGATCTGTTTTTGTGTTTCTTGTTTGCCTTTGATCTCATGAATATGAGTTTGAGAGGCAGCTTGTTTGTGAGCATTTTCCACACCTTTTTGTGTGGGAGAAGTTTCTTCAAATCCAAACAACGCATCATAATTATAATAGAGAGAAGAAAAATGAAAAATTGATGGCAATGGAGTGGAATAAAGATTTATAAGCAAGAGGATGTTTTATAGTTCTTGCAAGGAATAAAGAAGAATCAATGTGGGACCAATGTCATAAAGTAGTGTTATTGAATATGGGATAGCATCACTCCTCACTTAATTCCTAAGCTAACTGACTTTTTAAACATAAATGACTTAAAAGAGAATCTATTAGCTTGTTCATTAAGAAAAAATAATCAACAAAATTAAGTTGGCATGTTTGAGTAAATAACAATTGGCTAAGTTTTGTATGTATCCATGTGTATCGTGCAATTATAGTGTATTTTAAATTGCTATATTAAAATATACAACTTATTTATACTGAATTGTGCACCTATTTTTTCATATTAATAATTGCACAAATTGTATAGCTCTAAAATGCATCCACTTATAATAATTAATACTAGGTTGGAATGTACAAATTGTTATACCAATAAAGTTGAACACCATGAGCCTTATCCTACCACCCAAACAGGAAACTCGAATTAGGGAATAATGTATATATTTGTTGTTTTCTTTCATTTTCACTACTTTTGCAACTTGAATAAGATTCTTTAATTGCGTACAATTTACGAACGTTCACCTCATGGCCACTACTCAATATACGGAAATTAAATTCCAAACGGTATTCTAAGTTCTAACAACTATGAAGTGAAATCTATCCAACTCTATTTGAAAATTTGTGAGCTATAAATTATTTATGACATTTTTTGCTTGAATAAATAAATTCACCTTTTCAATTTAGTTGAGTATATAC
Organism: Stenogyne calaminthoides; assembly: GCA_037126765.1. NCBI lineage: Eukaryota > Viridiplantae > Streptophyta > Magnoliopsida > Lamiales > Lamiaceae > Stenogyne > Stenogyne calaminthoides. Next base: position 3,928,018 of record JBBCBC010000013.1, read on the forward strand.
CCAACTTGCCCACTAGGTATCATATCATATACTCATCCCGTCTTGAAATCGTTTGAATATTTATTAAAAAGATCCGTCCCGAATTCAATTGAACGTTTTTAAAAATGGAAAGAAAGCAATTTCATCGATATAAAATTATGAACTCTATCATCAATACATCTATATATTACACATCATGTCATTATTTTTTCCACATAAAAGTCAACTTTATTCTTTTTTATTTACATCACATGTCATTACATTATCATTTAACTCTCATAAAAAAATAACTTATACTAACAAATAATTCTCACATTAAACTACGCGTAAAAAGTAAATGTTCAAACGATTTCGGAACCGAGGGAATATATAACTAGAAGTAACGAACAACGATCTTCGACTAATTGCCCACATTGACAACTACTATAGGGGAGACTTTGTTGAAAATTGCTCTTTGTAGTATTTGGGAGAAGAAATAAATTTTCATAAATGGTGGAATATAAGATAAATTGATAAATTGCTGAAAAAGAATTCCAACCAATTCTACTGTAGAAGAGACTGGAGATACCGATGAGTTTGTTTCCTTAGATCTCGTATAACTAGAGTGAGCATCGATCGATTTGGGGATCGAATCAATCAGAAAACACTGAAAATAAAAAAAAAACTAAAAAAATTCAAAATTGAACCGAAATTAAAATTGTAAAGAATTGAATAAAATCGAATTGGAATTCTCGATCGGTTCATTTTTTAAACGAGAAACACAACACTTTATTAAATTTTCTTTTTAGGAAATAAGGAAAATATTAGAAAATCAAAATCATAAATTCACTGATTTAAAAGAATAAAACATATATTTAGATTACTAATTAGAATAAAAATCATTAATTTTATTATGTAATTGGTTCATAATAAGATAAAAATTAATATGAGATAGTCTCATGCATAAAATGGAGTACAACTTGACACAAATCAATATCAACCCCTCCCAAAAATGTTAAAAATTTGTTATAGTATTCGCATAAAATGTTAAAGTTTGTTATAGTATTTGCATTTTATGCAATTAGTATTTTACTTTTCTCCTAACTTAATCTTTACACTTAGGTTTATATCATAATTTAGAAACTCTTGTTGAATGGGCAGCACGTGAGAAGCAGTTATTCTGTTCAGCTCAACGCACAACTATATATTAGCTTGAGCAATGCTTCTGTAAACTCACTTTTCCATTATGAATAAAATTTAGTTTTAATTTTGGGCAATATTCAAACATTCTTTATTGTGAACATTTTGTCATTTAATCGAAAATATTCTCAGTAAAAGCATTTTCACTTGTTGTTTAGTTTTCCGTATTTTAATCAACATTTATCGGTACAAAAGGAGAACTAAATCCAAAAAAAAATCTCAGATGTATAAAATTCAAATTGTATTTCCGTACTGCAATTACCACTAATCGCTACTACATTCATATCACAACAAAAAGAAGTAATACTAATACTTACAACCACTAATACGATTCAGAAAATCAAACTCCAACCCATCATTTTCACAAACCCAGAAATATTCCCCAGTTCCAATTTCCATTCACAACACTAGCCACAATTCTCATTCGCCTGAAAAAACTTCTCCGCCTGAGCCGCGGCGGCGCTCTCCGAAACCATGGCCTGAATGAGCAGCGTCTTCACTTCCCAGGCGGCGTAGGGGTACCCTTTTCTGGCGTACGAGTTCACCAGCGCCGCCGTCGCCTCCTTCACAAGCCTCCAGAACACATCCTCTCCGCCGCCGTCCCCCGCCGCCGCCTCCACCACCGTCAGATCCGCCCGGTACCGCTCGAACGCCCTCGACCCGAACACATTCGACACCGTCGACGAATGCGGCACCATTTTCGGCCATGAATCTCCCCTGCTACTCCAATACCTAATAAAATTAAAAATCAAAATCAGATCTGGATTTGAATCTGGTGCACAACTGATACTGTTCAACGGAAACAAGTAATACTGTTACTAATACCGACAGTCTAATACAATACTGATTGAAAACAAGTAATACTCTTCAATGAAAACAACAACTGATACTTTTTAGTGAAACAACTAATACTTTGCAAAAGTATACACAAAAGAGGGTATACATACTGTGGGGTGCATTTTCCTCTGGTTCTGGTGTAGAGAAAACCGGGCCCGGTTCGACCCGACGCCATTGCTAAGAAAACAAGGAAGAGCAGAACAAAAAACCGACTTGTGAAGGCCATTATCAGTATCAGCGTGTGTGATTTTTTTACTTCATATGCACGGATATAGATACAGATAATCTTGTATCTATTGGTTTATTTGGGATCGGAATAGATTGATTGATTGATATGTTGCGTGGGATTTATCCACTTACCAAGGCTCTGTTTGGCAATATTCGAGGACGGTATTCTCGTAACTAGTGCATTTTTTATTGCTTCTTTGGACTTCTTTTATCATTTGTTTACTAACACTGCTCAGCTTTCATTTGAATCTTAAGGCCTGTTTGGTACCTTGGTTTATTTGTAAATTTATATACTCCACTACTATACTCATTCTCTTAATAAATTTAAATTCATTCAAGCTCCATTTGGCTCCATTCAGACATGAAAATTTAAAATGAATTTTTTTTTAAATAATAAATGTAAGAATTATTTGAATTTCTGAATTTGTGAAAGTGCTATTTTCAGGTATAGTTTGAATCGGGGCAAATCAGATTCATGGGTTTGGAAGGGATCTAAAGGTGGATGTTTCAAAACAAAAGAAATACACTCTCCGGCATTGTATTACACAAACCTAATGTCCATGCAATAGTGCATATGATTCTTTATCTAAAAGGAATATATATTATTCTAAATAATAAGGCAAAATAATATTTATCAAATTATAACACGATATATCATGATCAACGAGAGATTTTGTACAAAAATATGTCACAAATTTATTTATCTGACATGAAGCTTCGATAGGTATATCTTTATCGATACAAATTCATATAAGACGGTATCATATATGAGTCTTTACTACAAATTAACATAAATTAACAACTTTCAAAATATTAAAGCATCATGACTAAATTCACAAATTCTCTTGTGAAACTTTTTTAGAGTATGACACTGATATAATTACATTTACAAGTTGATATCACTTTTCTTATTAACTAATACCAATAACCTTTAATACTATGATCTTAATTTATAAGTGTAATTATATCAGTTGATAAGTATAGTAATATTAATTTCTAAATGTAATAATATTAATTTTACACTATCAACAAATTTCATTGAAAATATATTCGACTAAATTATGTTTGATCTTATGATATATCGTCCGTCTTACACAAGTGAGCCCCATCTTTAATCATTAAATAATAAGTAATTTAAATTTATCATAAAAACATATTTGTCTCATCAGTGAGGTAATGAGATGCACATATTTCAGAGCTTAAAGATCTCGATAAGAGTAAAAATGATGCCAAGAGTCTCAAAATCTTGTACAGATATTATATATATATATCGACAAGGCACACTTGTATCGGATGATCTCACGTTGAGACGAGATATAAATTGAATATTTGTATTTTAATATTTTGTGAAAAATGAGTGTAATCTAGATTAAATTGTAATTCGTCTCATATGAATTTTTATCACCGTGGATATATATATATATATATATATATATAATATCCAACATATTGGGTTTCCACGTGTCAAAATTAAATGTGTATAGTTGTCTTAAGGAGCCCCGATAAAAGTGATCCACTAAAGTTTAAGTTATGAGCTAATATGAGTATTAAAATAATCATGGGTTTTATATGTGTAGAAATTATTAAGTGATTTTATATCTGTTGATGATCAAATAGAAAATATAGAAAACTTATTCTATAAGTTAGGGTTATTGTCCCCAAACAATATCACTACGTTCATTCCATTATTCTGTACTCTCTCTACGGAAAAATGAAGACGGATGAAACTGTAGTTTGGAAAATCAAATCAGTTTGAGACATAAATCAATTCATGAATTTAAATATACTTCCGCTTTTATGATTAATATTTTTTCTAATTTTGATTAATCATCGCAGATAGTATTTGAATTTAATTTATTAATTTATAACATATATAATTCTTTTCGCAGTAGGCTCTCTTTTCAGTCAGAGTATTATGTATGATCAGTTGATCATTCAATCGAATGTAAAGCATTACATTATACAAATATATATATATATATATATAAAAGATAATAGAATATCCAAACCGCTATTTGTGAGAGCGATCGAGTTAGAATAAAACAGTAGACATATTATCTGATATCAAATCTTTACAAACTATTACTACGCCCCTTGGTCACATTATGAATTTCTCATTTTTATTTTTAGTCCGTCCCACTATATATTTTACATTTCATAAATCGAAAAGATAATTTTATTATTTATAAGATAATTTTATTATTTATAATTTTTATTCTCCTTTTTCACATAATATTACAAAAAATAATACTCATTATTCCACTTATTATTTTACATACCTTTTTCTTCTCTCTCAATATCCAAAATTACCCTTCATTTTTATTATATTATTATTATTTTTTAATTAAAATAACTAAAAGAAACGGAAAAGTTATGGAGGGAGTAATATTTAGTGATCAATAAATAAATAATTACATGATGAATTGAAGATAGAAACCAAACAGTGACCGGGGGAAATATGCATTTTTCCTAAAAAATAATAAGCAGGTGTGATGTTCACTCATGGTGCGCACGTGACTAATGGCTGCACGGGTACGTAAATTGAATTCGAATTTATCTTCGTTACCCAAAGTGAATTATTTGGACACGTGGGGTCACGTGTACGATACAACATTTACTATAGACAACAGCCATGCATATTCATGGAGAAAAATTTGGAGCAAATACATTTTTAATAAAAAGTTTTAAATTTAATAGAATATTTTTATAAATAACAATAGAGTGGGTTTTATGTATATCTAAGTACACCGTACATTCAGTGTTTTTCTAAAATCATGCAATCTAATGATCTATTAGGGTTAATTGTATTTTTAGTCCCATGAGAATGGGTGCTCATGAAAATAGTCATTTTTGTGACAAAAATAGTCCGGTAGGAATTTTCCATCCAAAATTAACAGAAATTTTATGCGTGAAAGTCAAGCGCCGTTAATTTAAAATAAATCTGATTTTTTTTTTAAAAAATATAAATCTGAAATTTTAAAAATCAAAATATTTATAAATACTCTATAACTATCATTATAATAAAATAAAGAATTGACTACGAAAATTTTCAAATGACTACAAAATTTTCTTACAAAAATAATTTATTTTTTAAAAAGTGAGGATTACCTACGATTAGCCTATCAATTTTTAGAATAATCTTTGAAAAAAATACCTACAAAACTAATTTCCTAACCAAACGAATTACCTACGAGCAACCCTAGGCAAACAAATTACCTACGAGCAATATACCTACACATTTGTAATTTTCGTAGGCAAACTTACCTACACAAATAATTTTCTAGGTAATTTATATTTTCGTAGACAATTATATTCTTAGTTTAAAATAGTCTATATAATTTAGAAAATTTGGTAGACGCAAGTCGTAGGCAAATCTTATTATTCAAGAACAAAATATTTTTGTTGAAAATTTCGTAGGCATATTGAAAAAATTCGTAGGCAATACACTATTTTTTTATAGTGTATATTCAAATATGAAATTTAATTAAATTTTAAAAATCCAAATATCAACGACCATCTTCTTCATCGTCGTCTAGCTTCTGCGATTTTTCCCCAAAATTGCAGGTCACCCATGATACCCCGTCGTCACCATCACCATATCACGTTCCCCACTCCACCAGCCGGGCCAGTCCCACTCCCAAATAGAATTGAAACACCCAAATCAAAAGAATAGGGCTTCGATTCCCAGTGTTAAGACGAAATCGAAATACCCAAATCATAGATGACTTCTTCTTTTTCCCCAAATCGCACACCCAAAAATTCATCAAAATCACTGAAATTGCTGATCTGTAATTCTGGCCATGGAATACGTTGAGGCTACCCACTCTATCCTCGTATCAGCGCAAGGAATCAAATCCCCTTATCAATTTTAGATTTTAATTCTTCATTCATCTCCAATTTTTTATTTTTTTAGAGAGTATTTTTGCGATTTTTAGATCCGATTTTGGTGCAATATTTTTTGGAACCGTCATGCGCTTATTGAAAGGGTGCGATTTTGGTTTGGGAGGTTACAATTTGGTTTGGAAGGTACGATTTGGCTGTGCAATTTTTTCCCGTCGACCTATTTACCTTTGCGATATTGATTTGGATTTATTTTGGTTCTGAAATGGATTTTTGGTGTTTTGGTTTTGGGAATCGATTTAGATTTTTTCTGAAATTGAGAAAGTATTGTCTTGATGATGTCGTTTGGTTACTCGTTGTGATTTTTGGCTGGCTTCTTCAGAATTGTGATCTCAATGTTCCTTCTTTTTTGTAGATCTGCCTTTCATATAGTCTAAATACAGATTCTTGCTCTGTTCTCAGGCCATAGTTTTTCTGATTGGTCTGGTGAAGATGACAGAGGTAGCCCTCGTTACCTTATACACAAGTCATCAAAAGATGCATTTACAAATTGGTCGAAAATGGAGAACTTATAGAATGGTTTTTTATATTTTGTGTTGTTACAGGATAGTTTTTTGTGTTGTTACAAATTGTTACATGATGGTTTCATATTTTGTGTTGTTACAGGATGGTTACAAATTGGTCGAAAATGGAGAACTTATAGGTGGCAGAGGTAGACCTCGTTACCTTCTTTTTTGTTTTTGTTTTTATTATTTTAATTTATAACAAATTAATTTTTAAATCTCCTTTTTTTACATGTTACATTTATTATTCATGTAATTTGATTTTTTTTAATTATATAAATTATATATATATTTTTAAAAAATTTAGATTATACATAATTTATTATTAGTTTAAAACTATTTATTTTTGTGTTTGTAATCATATCTAAATTCACTTTATAAGTTTACAGTTAGTTTTTAATTAATTTTATTATATAAATTACTTTTTTTAGTATTAGTTCAAAAAGGAACGGAAACTGTTAGAAACTTAACGGTTGTGACCATTTTTGCAAAAAAAAGGACAAAAAAAAAATGTGGGACTAAAACTGCAAACACAAAATTCACATGGGATCACTTCTGTAATTAACCCCAACCTATTATATTGAAATGTAATTTGTTTACATTGAATCGTTACCATGTTAATATATAGTTGCACAGTTCAATGTAAATAAGTTGTATCATTTAATATAACAAATTGCATGATTCTAAAATAAAAAAATTAATACACTATAAATGCACGGTGCAACTGAAAGATATATCCAACTTATTTTACCTATTTTAATGGTATGAAGAAAATATTTTGTAGTAATAAATGTAAAAATGAGCTGAAAATTAAAATTGATGATCCATACAAAATCAATAAGATGTGAATTAAAGACTTGGTTAAAGTAATTGAAGTGTCCAAATCACCCTATGTACAAAATTGCTTATGTGTGGTCTACTAATCATTTTGCATGATACGTCTAGCATATTTAATTATATTTTGCGTATATTTTAACTTTTTTTTTTTGAAAGGTGCATCTTAACTTAGTGAGTGATGATTTAATTATATTTTGTAGGTCTTTCCCAGTCCTCCCCGTGACAGCCCACTTCTTCCATGTCAAGGTGTGTTGTTAGGAAAAAAAATAAGTTCTACATTTCGAAAAAGGAAATATCTTATACGGATCAGGTTCATTATTAAATGTATTTCTTAACGTGTAATTTTTGTCATTGAAATATTCAATAAAACATGTAATTTATTCAATATAAAATAAATTAAGCATTAATATAAATAAATAAATTGAACTAAATTGCGCAATACATATGATACATTATTGTTTTTTAAAAAAAAAAAAAACGCTTCGCTCATGTTGTTGATTTAGAATAATACTATTTAGACAATATTGTCAATTCTCGTGAATAGTTTATAAAAATTGAGTGTTTCTCAAAAATAAAAATTGTAACACCCTAATATGAGTGGGTCTCGTGTACACCCAAGTGCATCGTGCACTTATAGTATATTTTAGTATCGTGTGATTTATTATATTGAAAATGTAATTTATTTATATTGAACCGTGCAACTATTTTTTCATATCAACAGTTGCATAATTCAGTGTAAATAAGTTACATTTTTTATTATAACAAGTCGCACGATTCTAAAATACACTACTATAAGTGCACGGTGCGCCTGGATACATACAACCCCAAATATTTATCCTTATTTCATATAGGAAACAAAAAATAGCACGTACTATATTATACACTAGAATGAACTCGCTGGAACAAATCCCCTCATATACAAACAGATAACCATTCTCCGCATACACAAAACTCGCAGACAAAAACAGACACCTGCATTTGCATGAAACCTTATGTGTAAGCCATTAGAGCTCCATACACATGCAATTTGCAAAATGGCAACCTCCCTCCTTATCTGTCCACCGCACTCCACCCTTATAAATACCCCCATTCCACTCTCCCTCTCTCACAACACACTTTCCAAGCTTTCTCAAACCCTCATCAATGGCGGCCAAAATCTCCCTCTCTGTTCTCAGCTTTGTTCTCCTCTTCGCCTTGGCAGTGAGTGAAGCGAGCTGGCAAAGGGGCCAATGCGACATCAATCGAATCAACGCCCAGCAGCCGTCGTACACACATCAATCGGAGGGTGGAGTATCCGAGTTCTGGGACCACAACAACGATGAGTTCCAATGCGCCGGAGTTTCCTTCCGTCGTCACATTATCCGTGCTAGAGGCCTCCTCTTGCCTAATTATCACAATTCCCCTGTTCTTGTTTATGTTCTCAAAGGTGTGCTTTGATTAATTGCCTCAATTAGTTTATCACCCCTGTTTTCTCTGTTTCTTCTCTCTGTTTCGTGATTGTTGTGTGTTATTTTTCAGGTAGGGGTATTTTCGGGCTTATGGTTTCGGGCTGCCCCGAAACGTACGAATCCCCTCAGCAATCCCAAGAGGGAACTAAGGGGCAGATGTTTGGCGATCTTCATCAGAAGATTGAGAATTTGAAAGAAGGAGATGTTATTGCTATTCCTGCTGGAGCTCCTCATTGGACTTACAACAACGGCGACCAAGAATTGATTGTTGTCGTATTGCAAGATAACAAAAACAATGCCAACCAACTCGATCAAAATCCAAGGGTCAGATTTTTCAATAAAGAATTTTGGAAACTTAATTATGTTATTTTGAATCCAATGATCTAATTTTCTTGTTCTGCAGTCGTTCTTCCTCGCCGGAAACCCTGCACGAGGACAACAGCAACAACAACAACAACGAGGAGAGCGCGGATCACAGCGTCAACACGAATCTGGAAATATATTCCAGGGAATCGATGTTCAGACATTGGCAGAGGTATTCCAAATGGATGTAGAGACGGCAAGGAAGCTTCAGAGTGAGAACGACAATAGAGGTGCCATCGTCATAGTCGAGAGAGACCTTCAGGTGATCAGGCCACATCTCAGGGAGGAATACGGCGGTCGGGAGGAGGAATACCGCCAACCTGGTGGACGTGATAACGTCCTTGAAGAGACCATTTGCACCGCCAAGCTCAGAGAAAACATTGACCGTCCCTCACGTGCCGACATCTACAACCCACGTGCTGGCCGCTTCTCCACCGTCAACAGCTTCACACTCCCCATCCTCCGCTTCTTCCAGCTCAGTGCCGCCCGCGGTGTTCTTTACAGGGTAATTTATCCGTATTTTTTTAAAAAGTATTAGTTGATTCATTGAGAGGTATTAGTTATTTCATTAAAAGTATTAGTTGATTCACTATAAATAGTATTTTCAGAAAGTATTAGTTTCTTCATTGAAAGGTATTAGTTTTCTAGTATTACTTGCTTCATTGAAAGGTATTAGTTTTTTTTACTGTAAAGTAATAGTTATAAACCATTTGTATTCTCTGTTTTCTGAAACCAGAACGCGATCATGTCCCCACACTGGCACGTGAACGCCCACAGCATAATCTACGTGACGCGCGGAGACGGGCGGATGCAGGTGGTGAACCAGAGGGGGCAGGCGGTGTTTGACGGGAGAGTTGAGCAAGGGGAGGTGGTGGTGGTGCCGCAGAACTTTGCGGTGGTGAAACAGGCGGGCGAGCAGGGAGTGGAGTGGGTGGAGTTCAACACCAACGACAACGCCATGATCAACACCCTCAGCGGGAGGACCTCCGCATTGAGGGGGCTTCCGGTGGACGTGATCTCAAGTGCGTACAGAATATCGACGGAGGAGGCGGAGAGGCTGAAGATGTCCAGGCGCGAGACGCTCTTGTTCAGCGGGAGTTCTAGCAGGGGAAGAGTCGCTTCTGCATAAGTGATCATATATATGGACTCCATGTAATCATAATGGGAGTGTGCGCCCTCTGATCGGTCTTTGTAATGTATAAGGGGAAGATATTTCCAATATAAGTTTTTGGTGAATGAAAGTTTTACCTCTTCTACTTGGAATACGAGTTTATTAAATATCAGTTTTTGGTGAATGAAAGTTTTACCTCTTCTACTTGGAATACAAGTTTATTACCTATTAGATGTTGTATATTGCGTGCGCACAATGGGGTTAATTTTAGATTAGACACATTAAATCGTGTAGATGGTTTCACAAGAAATTAACTTTTTACGATATAAAATCTATTCACGAAAATTTGATAGCACTTTAACAAATTTTAGAAATTGAATTTACAAGTGTGTATACAGAGAAACAAAATGAATCTTCCTTGGTTGCCCGAAGGGCTATCTGATCCGATCAACTGCCTAAGCCGTAGCGTACTAGCGCGCGTACTCTTCTTCTATGAGCGAGACTCTATCCAGATCTGCCACTCGTTGGACGCCTTCTTTTTCTATGAACACAACCCACCACCGAATGATGAACTTTCCAGTTGTTTTCGCCCGACCCGAGAAAAGACACGGTCAAGCCAAGCCCTTACCCTTTGAATTGAATTCATATCTCCTTCGTCTCGTCGAGAAGGAGAAAGCCCGAGAACTGTGCTTGCTTAGCTTACAAAGCTAGCTTACTAAGGCGAAGAATTTGTCGTTGATTGCACGAAGTTAGCCAAAGAAACCCCCCGACTCAACCTCAACATCTATAAAAAGAAAAAAAGCCCTTTCTCCTTTTCATAATAATAAGGTAAGCACCGACTCAACCTCAACATCTATAAAAAGAAAAAAAGCCCTTTCTCCTTTTCATAATAATAAGGTAAGCACCCAACTCTCGATCCAGAGCTACCGCTTCAACAATCAACTCGAGCTCGGAAGTCGTTAAGACGCCGACTTATACAGGAGGTGAAAAAAAAATTCATGTCTTTATAAGTCAATCCCACTAAACTACACTTGTACGCTTGACATGAAAAGTAGAGGCAAAGCGGAGTCAAAGGCCTCGCCTCCACTAGCAAAGGGGGGGACAGCCACGCCAATCCAAGCAGAGCAAAAGTCGCCCACTCTACCTTTCTTTATCTTAGACTTCGTTCTTCAAGGAGACCCATGTGCATTTCCTCTTACGTCAGGTTTGAACTCTTGATTCCCTTGTGCCTTTAGTTTAAGTATAGGTCGTCGATTCAATCTATCTTGATGGGATTTTTCCTTCGCTCGCTGAGTAGTATAGAAGGGATTTTTTCGAGTAGGTAGCGACAAGACTAGTAGTATCGACAAGAGGCTACATCAATAGCGGAAACTTTTTTTTTTTCGTTTCGGGTAGGGTAGGCTTGAGTCATAAGTCTTCTTTTTCCCAACCAAATAAGCACTTTTGCAAAGTTCACCTTCCCCGCTGGTCAAAACAAGACTTACAGATAACAATCGGACCTTACTGTGTCTGAGGACCATACTATAGAGCCTAATTCAAAAGAATTCGGGCTTGCTTTCTCAATTCACATCTATGAGCGATGATTCGTCTATCTCTTGCTTCGATTCGGACTCTCGACAAATTAGGGAAGAATGATGGGTCGCTAACAAGGCCTCTAAATGACCGCTTTCGAAAAAGGCCTACCTATTTTTTTTCCAATCATCACTTGCTCGTCCCTCTCTCATCTTCTTTCTCTCTCCTCTCTCGGGCTTTGACTCATGTCTATAGCCATTCTTAAGACGATTCCCATTCAAGCATTCTCATTCAACGATCTATCAATGTTGCCCTTATTCTTTTCTTTATTTTTTTTTTTTTTATCCAATCTTTCATATTCTCGTAAGTAGAAGCATCCATGGTTTTAGCTATCGGATGCTCGGTTCAAGATCAAGACGAAAAACCGAATAGGCTATTCGACCCGCCGGAGAGACAGAGAAAACATAACTAGTAGGCCGTGGGATACCTAGTATGCCGAATCGGTGTAATCTCGAGGAGATCCGCCTGTGAGTTGTCCATATAATGGCCAAGGCGTAATGCACCGACTTCCTTGACCACCCCCAAACTAACGCCAAGATGGCTTTCACCGAAACCCTCCGACGACAAAGATACACCGATTTAGAATATGCTAAATCGCCCCAAACACATGTCACAAAAAGAAATACGCCACAGAGTGAATACCGTGAGCTAACGAATATTCATCGCTGGACAACCAAATGATGAAAACTGGCCGATAAGTCCAAAGGAAAGTTGGAAGGTCGACGCCAGATCTACTCCAAACTTCTCGACGAGAGCGCAATCCAAAAGTAAATGATCCAGGATTCTCGAGCGGCGACAAACAAAAGATACAAACCGATGGTCCAATAAAGCCACGGGGGAGGACATCGAGGATGGGAAGGTGACCAAGAATAGCCCGCCATAATACAAAAAAGACCGTCGAGGGGCTGCCAATAAGCCATCTAGATTCGAAGCGAAAATGTTAATTTGCTCCCCGACGCCAAAGCGAAATAGATGAAGAAATGTATCGAGTCCTAGGTTGTGCATGAGCGTCCCAAGTGACGTTATGAATGTAGTCGAAGAAAGGAGTTCTTGGGTTAAGAATATCCCATGCAAAGCGAAAAAAGGAAGGCCTTGTTGGCACATCAAGGAACGAATACCCAAATCACCCTCCGCTTTTTGGCGCACAAACCTTGACCGAAGCCACGATTGCATATCCCCTTTTTATTCGATTTTAGAAACATTTCCGTCCCGGATGAAGTTTTTGATAGTCAGATCCATGTGATTAAGCGAGAGATTTCGCCATCTCAGATAGCATCATCGAATGCACAAAGCTACTAAGGATCACCGACTTCGACAAGACAGATTCGGCCCCGACCATAGAAAGAGAAGACCTTTTCCAATTGGAAAATTTAGCTGTATCAATCGACCACCTATCTAACAGAAATGAATCTTCCTTGGAACCCCAACCCAAGGTAGAGAACCCTCTTGAATACGATCAGATAGCTATCGGCTGTAAACGAATTTTAGTGTGTAAATAACTCAATTTCCTGAAACTTCAATTCTCAATTTTATTCTTTGGTTGGAAATTCAATTTTCAATTCTTAGAATCTCTAGTTCTCGACATTCACAACTCTTCACACTTCCTAAATATTTATAGATTCTCAAGTATTGTACCGAAAAGTTGTAATTGAGAAGTCACGTTGACTAAAAGGTTACGACTCTCACTCAATAGAAACTTCACCAAATACACCAAATAGTCATGATGAACCGAAAAGTTACAAATTTCACTAAAATGTGCTCTTTCTCTTTCAACTCTATTATATTATTATGTAAATGTATATATACATACAATAATAAACCACGTTCCTAATCACCGAGATCCATTGGTGATACTATCCCTTTCTACATAGTATCAGATCAAAACTTGTGAAAACCCTAATTCCCCTTACGTCGTCTTTCTCGGCCTTGTTCTCTCTCAACCGTTATTGATCGCGATCTGGTCTCCATCGCCTCTGCACTATCCTCTCTCCCTACTTCGTCGTCACCATGACTGCTAATCAACCAGCGGCTGACCCTCGCAATGATTCATTTAGTGCCGGTCAAGTTGACTATGGAAACATCAACTCAATACCATGCTTATGTGTTTTGATGTCGATAGGTTCGTGCATGGCTCGACGCCTAAACCAGTCGCCGACACCTGCGCAGATCGCTGCCTGGCGGTTAAAGGACAAAAGAATCCTCTCTATTATGGGCGCGACGTTGCCAGAGATCCTCGGGTGCAAGACGTCACGATTGACGTTCTTGGCTCTTGATGCAGTGTTCGCATATTCTTCTCTTTCGCAGGCCAATCAACTCCGTGCACAACTGCTAGCACTCCGTCGTGATTCGCTTTTCGTCGATGAGTTTGCCCCGAAGTTCAAGCTTGTTTGTGATCAATTGGCTACCATTGGTCATCCGGTTGACGATGTTGATAAAACTCACTGGTTTTTGTGCAGGCTCGGTCCACAATTCCTTCATTTCGCCGACAGCCGCTTAGCTCTCTCTCTGGTGTCGTCGTTCCAAGACTTGTTGAACCAAGCAAAACAGTACGATCTCATGGTCCAGACTGTCGCCGACAGTACGATATTATCTTTTCGGATCAATCTTTTGATATTCAGAATCGTCAGACCAAGCAGGTTTTGAACTCTTGCCCTTTTACTCCAGAGTAGAACAAACGAGCTGAGAGAAAGCATCGCTATATATCTGAAACAGGGTTAATATCCATGATGTTTCACTCCCATTGTCCAACAACTTTATGGTTCGATGCTTTTTCCACTATAGTTCATATAATTAATCGTCTTCCATCAACTATCTTCGGTAACAAATCACCTTTAGAGCTTCTTTTTCACTCTGCTCCAAGTTACTCAAATTTTAAGCTCTTTGGATGTCGCGTTTATCCTTATTTATGTGATTATGCTGCTAACAAGTTAATGCCTTGTAGTCGTCCTTGTGTTTTCTTGGGCTACAATAGTTCACAAGGGTTTTCGGTGCTACGATCCTTCCAGTTCTCGTATTTTCATCACTCGGCATGCGTAGTTTGATGAATCTCTCTTTCCCTTCTCGGGAACCGCTGCAGAAAATGATATTTCCAATCTTGAGATCTCCACTTTTTTGGAAGCTACTCCACCTTTGGCTAGCACACCGCCATCCTCTCCTGAGCCATTGCCTAGATCTGTAGGGTCTTCTCCCTGCACACTTTGTCCGGATTCCATTGAAGCCCCGACACCTCCTTCGATTGAGCAACCTGCTCCTCCTGCTAATCCTCCTATTCAGCAACAGCAGTCAGCACCGTCCCCATCGTCATCTCATCCTATGAAAACTCGTG
Source organism: Stenogyne calaminthoides (assembly GCA_037126765.1). Classification (NCBI taxonomy): domain Eukaryota; kingdom Viridiplantae; phylum Streptophyta; class Magnoliopsida; order Lamiales; family Lamiaceae; genus Stenogyne; species Stenogyne calaminthoides. Next base: position 3,943,300 of record JBBCBC010000013.1, read on the forward strand.
CTCAGGCTGGTATTTTCAAACCTCGTTATCCGGTTGACATACCTACTACTTCTCTTCTTTCGGCTCTTTTGGCGACATCTGAACCTCGTGGTTTTAAGTCTGCTGCTAAGCCTCCCGAGTGGCTTGCAGCCATGCAAGAAGAGATAGATGCACTTCGATCAAATTAAACTTGGGATCTCGTTCCTCGTCCGTCAGATACTAATATTGTTGGCTCAAAATGGGTCTTTTGCACCCAATATCATTCTGATGGTTCGATTGAACGTCACAAAGCTCATCTCGTAGCCCAAGACTTTACTCAAATTCTGGGTACAGAATTCGGCCATACTTTTAGCCCGGTTGTCAAAGCTTCCACCGTCCGAGTCATTTTTGCTTTGTCTGTTCAGCACAACTGGCCTCTTCATCAACTGGATATCGATAATGCCTTCCTAAATGGTGCTCTTCATAAGCCGGTTTTCATGGCTCAACCAACGGGTTTTGTGAATCCTCAGTACCCCGATCATATATGTCGTCTTAAAAAGGCTCTCTATGGCCTCCGTCAAGCACCTCTCTGATGAGGGTCTTAATTGCTTGTGTGATGGTCATTTTGTGTGCCTTATTTGATGTGATTTGAGCTCATTTGCAATGAAAAGTGCTACTAATTCCGTTTATTTGAGAATGTGATGAAATGTGTAGGAAGCGGGTAAAAACGAGGGTTTTATGAAAGAAATGAGAAAAAGTAGTTGCTCGAGTCGTGCACGAGGGCTCGAGTCGTGCGGTGCCTAAGTCGAGCTTGTTGAAATGCGATTTTGAAGAAAACACCTTCCGGGACTTGTTCGATTCGAGCAACCTTGCTCGACCTCCTTTGGTAGAGCAAGGGAGGTGATCGAGCGAATTTCCGAAGTTTTGAGTTGCTCGACCCAATTTTGGTCGAGCAACACTGCTCGAGTCGAGCAGCTTGAAGAAAGAAAACGTGCGCGCGATTTCACACTTGCTCGAGTCGAGCAAGCCAAAATATCTGAGGTCTCCCATTCGAACCTAGGGACACGTGCCAAATGAGCCCAAAGCATATATAAGACCCAACTTCATTTTTTTCAAGAGGATGGCCGCTGTGAATTTTCTAGAGTTAGGTTTTTGAGCATTTTTTCTTCAATATATGCCCCCAATTGATACTTTTCAATTTTGCTAAGTACTTTTGAGTGTAGATCTCTTTAGAAATTCATAGTTTAGCTAGATTTAAGAGTTATTTGCATTTACAAGGAAGATTGAAAGAGTTTATGTTTTATATTTCAAGTTTCCTATCTATTTCATCTTTTGAGGTAATATCTTTCTATAATCTCTTGTTTAATCATCATTTTAATATGGGTTTGTCATATATCTTCATTTTAGCCATGAGTCTCTCTTCTAGAACCATGGGCTAAGCTTATTTGCTTTGGGTGTTGAATATATGTGGGGAAATTGATGGGTATGTGAACTAATTTCTTGATTATGTCTGTGTGGGTGATTTTCTATAGTTTCTATTGTTGTGGGTTTAATGCTTCAAATATCTTGTTGGTTCTATTAGCTAGCATTCTTATTTTTTGTGTATTACAACTAGGGTTGAATATGCTTGATTAAGTTATGAATGTGAGTCTCAATTTGGGTAATTTGATGTTACTTAGTAGCTAGTTCAATCAAAAGGTGGCTAGTGGCTAGAATGACAACAATAGACATTAATCGAGTAAAGGTCGTCTATGAGATTGGTGAGGAAACGATGTCTAGGAATTAGTAACCGTGTTGAAACTTTCTATTCGTCACAATCTTGAGAGATTATGGGATTAATTAGGTGCTAGTTAATTCACGTTGTTCACCTAGGCCTCAAAAGGGATTGGTCTACACATTTTAGTGATTGCTCCTAGCTAAATCACCACTTATGACATAATTGAGTAGTTGGTTTGTGAACTTGTTAGTGACCCCACATAAGGAAAACACCCGAAGCAATTCTCTCACCCTTGCACTTTCCCTCGAAAGTTAGTTTTAATTGCTTGATTACTTTTTATTCTTACTTTACTTGATTAGTAGTTAATTGCTAGTTTTAATTCTTGTTTTGTTGTCTTTAGTTGAAAATTGGTACTTGAGTTAATTTGCTTTTAAAATCGAAAAAAAACTCTTATCGCTTCTATAATATCATGGATACGTATAATTTTGGGGGTCCACTCCTCTCCTAGCCTCTTGGATTCGATAAATACTTGGTCAAATTACTTACACTACTACGACGATCCCGTACTCTTGCAGGGGAGTAGGAAAATATTTTTAACCAAAAATTCCAATCAAGTCACTCTCTCCTGGTTTCAACGTTTTAGTGCTTATCTACACAGTCTTGGTCTTCTTGTTAGCCGATCAGACTCCTCACTCTTCTATATTTATCGGGGTTCTTCTGTCATTTTCTTACTTCTCTACATTAATGATATCATCCTGACAGGCAACAATCCCTCCATGCTTCGTCAGTTCATCTCTAGGACCCATACTGAGTTCGCCATTAAGGACCTTGGGAAACTCAATTACTTCCTCGGTCTGGAGGTCTCTTACACGTGTTGGGGTTACTGGAAAGTATGATTTTTACTTTGTATAACCAAACTGAATTTCTTATTTATTTACTGAAATAAATTATTTATCACTGTTGCATTTAAATATGAATGATTGTTATATATTTACTGCATACCTGTTCAATAAATAGTACGTGTTACATTGTAGTTAATTTGGTGATACCAGATCACGGAAGATCAAATTAACAGGTCCTCGTAACTAAGTACAAATTCACAACCTAGATGGAAATGAACAATCCATCGTGAAAGGTTGAAGTGTAAGGCTCAGATTGACTTGTCTTGACCAAGAGATTACACTAGTGCATTATGATGCGCTGAATAGGACCTACATGAGGATAAATTCTTCAGTACTGAATATAGAAGAATTAGACCTCAGTGGTTCGTTATTTCTTAATCTTTGTTCCTTAAATAGGATCGTGTGAAATTAATAATTATTTCTTTTACTTATGATGGGAAGAGAATCAACGTGATTTGATACCTTATATCTTGGGCAATATTATTAGTTCCACGACGATCGCTAAGATTTAATACGGAGAATCGTGTGCAAGTGCGTCTTGCTTGATTTGTTCCCTTGGTGGGCTCAGAAGATTTATCATATCAAATCTTGCAAGTGGAAATTTATTTCCGGTATGAATAATAATGTTGAGCCGTCTTTACTCCAAGGATAAAGATATTAATTAATATAAAGTTTTTTCAGTGGCTTATTTAATTAGTGGACAAAATAATCTTAAACTCGGGAAATAATAACCGGGAGCCATATTATTGTAGCATCGGAATATGGACTAAGATGGATATTTCAATATTAATTTTATAGTGGAGTAAATTAATATTAATGGGCTTGAATAATATTTTAGCTTAATATTAAAGTTTCATAGCCCATTGGTGGTCCAATCTTAATTCTCCTAAAGGTCTCTCAAATAGCCCAATGAAAGTTCAATTAATGAAAAGGAAAAGAAAATATTATTGCCCTATTTTTCCACATAATTTTCGAAAATAATTAATGAAGGAGAGAGAAAAGACTTTCTTGATTTTATTGGAAAGATTTTATGGAATAAGTATGTTTGAGATACACATTTATCCTATAAATTCAAGAAAAGACAAAGATCTATTTCCTTCCATATTAATTTGTATTTTTCAAAAATTCCCATAAAATATGGAGGCGGGATTTTGTGGAATATTTAATTATGGGAAAAAGATATATTCAAGATTTCTTGGAGATCAAGAAAAAGATTTTCCCATCCTATTATACATCAAAAAATCGGCCACCCCTTATGTTATAAATAGGGGATGAATTTTTCATCCCCAACACAATTCCATGTGTTGGAAAAATTAGAATTCCACAAAGGTGGTGGCATATAATTTTGATTTTCTCCTTTATTACAATCGTTCGTGAGAATCCTTCCACCGGATTGCGTTCGTGGACGTGAGATATATTTGAGAAGGCACTTTGGGTTGATCCATCGTCTCAACGGTTGTCTTTACAAGAGGTATGTAATCTCGTAACTCCTAGATTTCACATGCTTAGGATTTACGTGAATTACATGTACGCATGTTGTTATTGCTTGTTTAATTATTATGTTGAATTGATTTAAGACTAATTCATGTTAGTAATTAATTGTATAATTTAAATATGTATTTAAATACACCTCGAATAGATTCGGGCACCCCGTATTTTCCAACAGTATATACTAGGGGTAAGTTCGATACTGTATACTGAAAATATTGTTTCATACCGTATATATCGTACCCAAACTTTTGATATATAAAATTTCATGCAAATACTGTATCAGAATTTCAATATATGGAAATTTGACATACCAAAAATTTCAACAAATTAAAAACACTCACGCTACGATATTGAAATTTCGGTATACCGAATTTTCGAACAACATCGATATATGTTATCCCAAAATGAAATTTATGTATACTATTTCAATGTCGAACTTTTACTAAATACAGATTTTTGGGTATACCAAAAATTTAGAATATGCATACCATTACCAAACAAAAATTATTGTTTTTTCAATTTTAGTCCTCTTGTTTCTATTTTTGGTACTTTTATATTCAATTTTAATCTTTTTTGTTCATTTATTTTTCAATTTGAGTCCTCTTATTTTTCATTTAATCGTTTTTGTTTGGAAAATTCAATATCATGTCGCTGAAATTGCACATGTGGCGACTGATTTTCGACCAAACTGATGAGTTGGGGAGCCACATAAAGTTGTTTGTCCATTTATTTTCGACTTTGAATAGTATATTTATATATAAAAGGACTAAAAATGGACATATAAATACATATATAAAGTGACAAAGAATGGACAAACAATATTATGTTGGGCCCAACTCATCAATTTTGCCAGAAATCAGCCCCACTTGTACAACTTCATAATAATTAGATTTTCTGACCAAGAAGAATTAAAATTGAATACAAGATGACTACAATTGAGAAATAAAAAAATAAAGGACTGAAACTAAATTCACCCAAAATTACAGGATCAAAATTGATATATTCCCCCATTTGAACCCGGATCAATTTGGCCTCTGGCCTCAACTCGCAACTTTTGTAAGTTGTGGTCCTTGAATTGTTGGCGCCAAGAGTTATTGTACTCATTTTGTACCCCATCCTATCAGAGACAACGTTTTAACTAAAGATGTTAAATGGGTTAACTCTAACCCATTAAGATCCTGTAGGTGACCATGGGCTTAAACGGGTTAGGGCCTTAGTGGTTCACTTTTAAACGGGCCTTTAAGAGCCGTAACCTAACCTAACCCAAACCCTAGAGGGCCTCAGGCTAAACGGGCTGACTACACCGTTTATTTTTTCCCTTTTTTATGTTCTATATATTTGCGTTATAATTGATTGATATAGTAATTCGGTTAATTTGAAATACTAGCAACTAAAATGTACATACATGAGTTTTATGTAAAGACCGCAATTTCTTATAAAATTAAAGGTAATAAAACTTTGATAGAAAATTTATTATTTATATTCATTTATTATAATGATTTTATTAATGTGTTTATATTAATATTTATATTTATCTTATTAATTTATTTATCAAAATTTATTATTTATATTCATTTATTATAATGATTTTATTAATGTGTTTATATTAATATTTATATTTATCTTATTAATTTATTAAACCAACATAAGTATATACTCCCTCCATCCCACATAAAGATTTTATTTTTTTCATTTTCGTCAGTCTCACCCGAAGGTTCCCCCCTTTTTTTAATGGTAAGTGTATCTCTACCTTTTCTCTCAATTTCTTTACCTTTTCTCTCTATTTCTCTCTACTTTTTTACTTTTTCTATTATATCTCAGCCATTTAATATTATATTCATAAATTCGTGTGCCAAAAATAAAGAGAAACCTTAATATGGAACGGGGGAAGTGTAAAAAAAAAAAAAAATAAATAAATAAAAATTGGACCGGGCTGATGGATCGGCCCTAACCCACTAGGGTCAGCCCTACAGGGTTACGGACCTTATCGGTTTACTTTTAAACGGGCCACCGAATTATCAACCCTAACCCTGTATTTTCCAGGGTTAAACAGGGTTAAACGGGTTGGCCTACGGCCTGTTTAATATCTCTAGTTTTAACGTTAAAATACTCATAATATATAGAAAGATTGAATATTCACAGAAGAGAGTGGAAAGGGATCTGATAAACATGTACTCCAATTTCCAAGTAGAAAAGGTGCAACTCTTATTCACAAAAGAAAACTTGATATTGGAAAGATCTCCTCTTTTACATTACAAAGAGCGATCAAAAAAGGAGCACACTCTCCCATTATTATTATTATTATTCCACAAAAACTCTCATATTATTACATGGAGTCCATATATATGATCACTTAAGCAGAAGCAACTGTTCCCCTGCTAGAACTCCCGCTGAACAAGAGCGTCTCGCGCCTGGACATCTTCAGCCTCTCCGCCTCCTCCGTCGATATTCTGTACGCACTTGAGATCACGTCCACCGGAAGCCCCCTCAATGCGGAGGTCCTCCCGCTGAGGGTGTTGATCATGGCGTTGTCGTTGGTGTTGAACTCCACCCACTCCACTCCCTGCTCGCCCGCCTGTTTCACCACCGCAAAGTTCTGCGGCACCACCACCACCTCCCCTTGCTCAACTCTCCCGTCAAACACCGCCTGCCCCCTCTGGTTCACCACCTGCATCCGCCCGTCTCCGCGCGTCACGTAGATTATGCTGTGGGCGTTCACGTGCCAGTGTGGGGACATGATCGCGTTCTGGTTTCAGAAAACAGAGAATACAAATGGTTTATAACTATTACTTTACAGTAAAAAAAACTAATACCTTTCAATGAAGCAAGTAATACTAGAAAACTAATACCTTTCAATGAAGAAACTAATACTTTCTGAAAATACTATTTATAGTGAATCAACTAATACTTTTAATGAAATAACTAATACCTCTCAATGAATCAACTAATACTTTTTAAAAAAATACGGATAAATTACCCTGTAAAGAACACCGCGGGCGGCACTGAGCTGGAAGAAGCGGAGGATGGGGAGTGTGAAGCTGTTGACGGTGGAGAAGCGGCCAGCACGTGGGTTGTAGATGTCGGCACGTGAGGGACGGTCAATGTTTTCTCTGAGCTTGGCGGTGCAAATGGTCTCTTCAAGGCCGTTATCACGTCCACCAGGTTGGCGGTATTCCTCCTCCCGACCGCCGTATTCCTCCCTGAGATGTGGCCTGATCACCTGAAGGTCTCTCTCGACTATGACGATGGCACCTCTATTGTCGTTCTCACTCTGAAGCTTCCTTGCCGTCTCTACATCCATTTGGAATACCTCTGCCAATGTCTGAACATCGATTCCCTGGAATATATTTCCAGATTCGTGTTGACGCTGTGATCCGCGCTCTCCTCGTTGTTGTTGTTGTTGCTGTTGTCCTCGTGCAGGGTTTCCGGCGAGGAAGAACGACTGCAGAACAAGAAAATTAGATCATTGGATTCAAAATAACATAATTAAGTTTCCAAAATTCTTTATTGAAAAATCTGACCCTTGGATTTTGATCGAGTTGGTTGGCATTGTTTTTGTTATCTTGCAATACGACAACAATCAATTCTTGGTCGCCGTTGTTGTAAGTCCAATGAGGAGCTCCAGCAGGAATAGCAATAACATCTCCTTCTTTCAAATTCTCAATCTTCTGATGACGATCGCCAAACATCTGCCCCTTAGTTCCCTCTTGGGATTGCTGAGGGATTCGTACGTTTTCAGGGCAGCCCGAAACCATAAGCCCGAAAAATACCCCTACCTGAAAAAATAACACACAACAATCACGAAACAGAGAGAAGAAACAGAGAAAACAGGGTGATAAACTAATTGAGGCAATTAATCAAAGCACACCTTTGAGAACATAAACAAGAACAGGGGAATTGTGATAATTAGGCAAGAGGAGGCCTCTAGCACGGATAATGTGACGACGGAAGGAAACTCCGGCGCATTGGAACTCATCGTTGTTGTGGTCCCAGAACTCGGATACTCCACCCTCCGATTGATGTGTGTACGACGGCTGCTGGGCGTTGATTCGATTGATGTCGCATTGGCCCCTTTGCCAGCTCGCTTCACTCACTGCCAAGGCGAAGAGGAGAACAAAGCTGAGAACAGAGAGGGAGATTTTGGCCGCCATTGATGAGGGTTTGAGAAAGCTTGGAAAGTGTGTTGTGAGAGAGGGAGAGTGGAATGGGGGTATTTATAAGGGTGGAGTGCGGTGGACAGATAAGGAGGGAGGTTGCCATTTTGCAAATTGCATGTGTATGGAGCTCTAATGGCTTACACATAAGGTTTCATGCAAATGCAGGTGTCTGTTTTTGTCTGCGAGTTTTGTGTATGCGGAGAATGGTTATCTGTTTGTATATGAGGGGATTTGTTCCAGCGAGTTCATTCTAGTGTATAATATAGTACGTGCTATTTTTTGTTTCCTATATGAAATAAGTATGAGGGGATTTGTTAGAGTGAGATCAATTTTTTATAAAATATTACTACAATTAATAAAATGCACATAAAAAAAGCACAGGTAAATTAGATTAACCATCTCAAAATTACATAAAAGACTAAAATTGTTAGTTCTTAAAAAAAAAAAAGAGAGAGAGAGAGCGACAAAGTACAACAAGATATCGAAAAACACAAAACATCAATTTAAAAAAAAAACTCAGAGTTACAAAACGTGTTCAATTAAAAAGTGACGAAAATTAATTTTCTACATACTTTTGTAGAACACATTTGAGAGAGTTTTGTACATATTTTATAAAACATATGAGAATTTTATGCATATTTTATGAAATTGGGGCAGGGGCGGGGGGGTTGGGCGGGGAGTGATTATAAAATATAGAGATAATTCATGTTTTTTGTATAAGCAAGAGCCAATACCCAATCTCACTAAGGGAGAGTGACGCACACTCTCCATTTAAAAATGAAGAAAGGGGTTTTGTGCATTCTTTAATAGAGAATTCATTTTGTATAAGCATGAGTCAATACCCAATCTCACTAAAGGAGGGTGACGCACACTCTCCATTTAAAAATAAAAAAATGGAGTTTTGTGCATACTTTAATAAAATACAAGGGGGTTATATGTATTTATTAAAACACATGGATATTTTGTGCATTATATATGAAACATAGGGGTGTTTTTTGCTTTTTACCCCTAAAAGGACAAAAAAAAAATTATCAAGTGTAGGACAAAAAAAAGTTTGAACTATGAGCCCCTAAATAAGGGCAGTGAAAAAAAATAGTTTGCCCCTAAATAAGGGTAGTGAGGAGTTGATATATTATCTATTACATTAAATTAATTAAATTAAGTGATTGTTTTATTATTCTTAATTCGTCTTCTTTAAGATAAAAAATAAATAAAAATATTAATAATCTCGAGTAAACGGGGTATTCAACAGTAGTCCAAACAAAAACTAAAAATCTGGAAACAAAAATTACAACTTAGATGGGATAGACTCCAACGGATTAGAGACCTAATCATGAGTCGAGCAACAAAAAAAAAGAGTATTGTCAGCGTGGATTCACTTCTACGAAAGAATAATATTTAATACTATTTATTATATCTTGTCCATCGTCTTAATTAACCCTTTAAAAGTAGCATTGTTTCTAGCTTTCAAAGTCTCCAAATTACATGTTGCCAAATCAAATTCGAACCTTTTTCTCAACATAGCCGAATCCAAGGTTGACAAATTCAAGATTATGCTCCTAGAACCAAGTTGTCTTACTAAGTACCCGTTTGCAAACTCTACAAGTGCTCTAGAAGCACATATTTTTTTTAAAAACTGTGTGTAACAACTTTAAAAATTTAAGTGCTTCTGGAGCACTTTTAAGAGATCTAAAACAGGCCCTAAGGGGTGTTTGCAAACTCTAGTGAGAGGGCCAGAAGCACTTATTTCAAAGTCGCCTCCTCACAACTTTTGGATTCTAGAACTGTTTCTCATTATTAAGTAGTGGTTGCAAATACACATTAATTACAAATAGAAGATTGAACAAGGAGGGCACTAGTGCAAGAAATAAAAATGTGGTGAATTGTTTTCAATTTGAATGAACTTATAATCTCTTTAAAATAGCTTATAAACTATTTATGAGCTTGTAAGCTCTGTAAAAGTGTATGACAGAAAAAGATGTTTAATAACTTAAGAATTTTTAAAATAAATTTGTTATAACTTAAAAGCTTTAAAATAATAAGTTGGGATATCTCAATTTATTTTTATAATCACCCCAAACCCACACCCCTTGCCACTCATCCCCCAACTTAACATAAAATGTCGCTTGTACTTGGCATGTCATCAATGTTAACTGCATAGTAAGTATTTGCAAATCCAGCTAAACTAAAATTGAGAACCAGTGAGAATAATAAACCACAAGTTAGTGCATGTGCCCTTCAAATATATTTAAAACCCGTTTACACGCCTTCCAATAATTCTGAGTAGGGGCTCAAAGAATCTGAGATAGTTTATTGACACCATAGGATATAATATCAGGTTTGATAGTTTATTGACACCATTTTTTTTCAAGGATATAATATCAGGTTTGATTTTTAATATTTTCAAAATTATTTGGTATCTTTATATTAACAGTACATTTATATGCCATATTCTGTTTATTTTGATCGAACGAACGGCTTGATTTTTACAAGGATTATAATAGTGGTGTCACGTGTTTTTTAACATTTCCATCTAAAAATAGTTTTTATACACGATTAATAACCTCCTAACACAAATACATACTCTATTCTCTATCGATCTATCCTAACGGAGGGTAATTTTTCTATATATAAGAAATTCATAACTTAGGGCCCAATGTGATGGTAAAATGAGGTTTACAATAACTTTTGACACGTGTTTTCTTTAACATTTCCATCTAAAAATCACGATTAATAACCTCCTACCTACATACTCTTTCTCTATCGATCTATCCTAACGGAGGGGTAATTTTTCTTAAGGATCATAACTTAGGAGTGATGGTAAAATGAGGACAATAACTTTTCGGGCAGGCAATTTAAGGTCCAAAATTTTCGAAAGTCGCAAATTGAGGTTAAATTGGCCCGAGTCAATTTAAATTGGGCCGAAATCGCGTGAGCTGCCCTTATCGGGTTAAAGTCCAACTCATTACTTGATAAATTATAAAATTATTTTAAAATTCAAATACAATACGAATAAAACATAAAATCAATATTTAAAATTTTAAAAAAAATTATCTAAAAAATGAAAATTATAATTTTGGTACTTTTGTGTTCAATTTAATCTTTTTTTATCACAAAAATACAATTCCCCGGAATTGCACATGTGGCGGTTGATTTCCGGCCAAATTGATGAGCTGGAGAAGCCACATAAAGTTGTTTGTCCATTTTATTTTATTTTAAATAATATAAATATATATACATATATATATATATATAAGATTAAAAATGAACAAACAATATTATGTGGGGCTCCAACTCATCAATTTTGCCGAAAATCAGCCTCATTTGTACATTTCCATCTTAATTAGATTTTTCGACCAAGAAGGATTAAAATTGAATAGGACCAAAATTGAATACAAAATGACTAAAATTGAGAAATAAAAAAATAAAAGATTAAAACTGGATTCACCTAAAGTTACATGATCAAAATTGATATTTTTCCCCATCTATCAATACCCGAGCTCCAGCTTTGCTTGCGTTCTTCACCGGCGAGCGCCGGCCTCAAACCCCCATTTCTTGTTCACTCCTCCTCCGTGAGGAAAGGAGCCTAAGGGTTAGATCTCTCCAACTCGGGCACATTCCGAACCTGGGCAAATCCATCGAGGAAGCTCCTTCCCGGATCCGGCAGGTAGGCCTTTACTCTATTTTCCTTCTTAGGTCGGAAATAGTGGGCCATTAAGCAACAGAACTCCAGATTCTCTTTCTGTTGAGGCAACAAACCTTATAATTTTCCCCATCTGAACCTTGATTCGGATTGATTTGGCCTCAATTCGCAACTTTTTGAAATGGCCTCAATTCGCAACTTTTTGAAAGCCGCGGGGCCTTCAGTTGTCAGCACCGAGAGTTATTGTCCTTATTTTGCCGCTCCATCCCATCGGATACAGCGTTTTAACGTTAAATTACTCATAATCAAAAGATTGAACATACACAGAGGAGAGTAGAAAGGGAAGTGATAAATATGTATTCAATTTCCAAGTAGAAAAGGTGCAACTCTTATTCACAAAAGAAAACTTGATATTGGAAAGATCTCCTCTTTTTACATTACAAAGACCGATCAAAAAAGGAGCACACCCATTCCCATTATTATTATTATTATTCCACAAAAACTCTCATATTATTACATGGAGTCCATATATATGATCACTTATGCAGAAGCGACTCTTCCCCTGCTAGAACTCCCGCTGAACAAGAGCGTCTCGCGCCTGGACATCTTCAGCCTCTCCGCCTCCTCCGTCGATATTCTGTACGCACTTGAGATCACGTCCACCGGAAGCCCCCTCAATGCGGAGGTCGTCCCGCTGAGGGTGTTGATCATGGCGTTGTCGTTGGTGTTGAAATCCACCCACTCCACTCCCTGCTCGCCCGCCTGTTTCACCACCGCAAAGTTCTGCGGCACCACCACCACCTGCCCTTGCTCAACTCTCCCGTCAAACACCGCCTGCCCCCTCTGGTTCACCACCTGCATCCTCCAGTCTCCGCTCGTCACGTAGATTATGCTGTGGGCGTTCACGTGCCAGTGTGGGGACATGATCGCGTTCTGATTTCATCAAAACAGAAGATGCAATTGGTTCACAATTAACACTATATAGTAAAACAACTAATACTTTATAATGAAACAACTAATACTAGAAAACTAATACCTTTCAATGAAGAAACTAATACTTTCTGAAAATACTATTTATAGTGAATCAACTAATACTTTTAATGAAATAACTAATACCTCTCAATGAATCAACTAATACTTTTTTAAAAAATACGGATAAATTACACTGTAAAGAACACCGCGGGCGGCACTGAGCTGGAAGAAGCGGAGCATGGGGAGTGTGAAGCTGTTGACGGTGGAGAAGCGGCCGGCACGTGGGTTGTAGATGTCTGCGCGTGAGGGTCGGTCGATGTTTTCCCTGAGTTTGGCGGTGCAAATGGTCTGTTCAAGGCCATTGTCGCGGCCGTACTCCTCCCTGCTTCCGTACTCCTCCTTGAGAGGTGGCCTGATCACTTCAAGGCCTCCCTCGACTACCACAATCGAGCCTCTGTTGTCATTCTCGCTCTGCAGCTTTCTTGCCGTCTCAACATCCATTTGGAATACCTCAGCCAACGTCTGAACGTCAATTCCCCGGAATATATTTCCGGCTTCGTGCTGATGTTGGGACCCACGCTGTCTTCGTTGTTCGTATTGTTGTCCTTGTTGAGGGTTTCCGGCAAGGAAAAACGTCTGCAGAATTCCATAATTAAATCATTTACTAGTTGTGCGACTCAATATCCATTTTTAGATGGTATTAGCTGTTTTACTAAAAAGTATTAGTTAATCAGTGACATGAGTAAGTTTCACTAACCCTTGGATCTTGGTCGAGCTGGTTGGCGTTGTTGGTATTATCTTGCAAAACGACAACAATCAATTCTTGGTCGCCGTTGTTGTAAGTCCAATGAGGAGCTCCAGCAGGAATAGCAATAACATCTCCTTCTTTCAAATTCCCAATCTTCTGATGACGATCCGCAAACATCTGCCCCCCGATTCCCTCTTTGGATATCTGAGGGGATTCGAAGGTTTCGGGGCAGCCCGAAACCATAAGCCCGAAAATACCCCTACCTGAAAACACACTACAATCAAGAAACAGAGGAAACAGAGAGAAACAGAGTTGATTGAGGCAATTACTTCAAACACACCTTTGAGAACATATACAAGAATAGGGGAATTGTGATAGCTAGGCAAAAGGAGGCCTCTAGCGCGGATAGTGTGACGACGGAATGAAACGCCGGCGCATTGGAACTCGTTGTTGTTGTGATCCCAGAACTCTGATACTCCGCCCTCGGATTGACGCGTGTAAGAGGGCTGTTGCGCGTTGATTCGGTTGATGTCGCATTGGCCTCTTTGCCAGGTTGCTTCACTCACGCCCCTATTTGAGCGCACGCCATCCCACTCTCTTTCTCCCCCAGATGTCAGGTAACTATTCTTCTTTATTTGTTAATTTTAATTGTTTTATGCCGAAAATAATTATATGCGACATAATAAATATACTACCGGGAACAAGCTTAAAATTTTACCTCCGTTATATATACAAATTATGATTCTGCTACAAAATTTCTTCATATTATCTACAGTGGATCACACGTTGGGATGGTCTTATTCAGACAACACCTACGTTCGGTTCGAATCCCATAATCTTCGCGACGAAGAAGAAGAGAAATGAATATATATACCACATTTTTTGACCTAGTGGGCCGAAGATCTGATGGGCTTTCCATAACAGTAAAAAACAATGGCAATGTCGCAATATAAGTGAAAAACTCAAGGATATTCTGGACAATGCGCAAACAGGTATGTTGGACGGCAAGCCCATTGATAACTAATCTCACACCCTTAGCCTAGATGAACAATCTGCTTCTGGTGGGTTAAAAAAGAAAATTGGACCCGGGCCCAATCCTAAACTCGGACCTATAACCCATACACAAAACAACTTATAAAGCCCTACAAATTAATCTAACCTACATAATCCACTAAACAAAACACACCCTTAAGGTGCGATTGGTAGGGAGTAATAAATAAGTTTGAGATAAAGAATATTCGAATAATATAATAGGAATTGATAGTATTACACCGTTTGTTACGACGTAATACGAATGACAGGATACAAATAGTATTTCAGAGGTAATAAATACATATAAAATTAGTATATCAATAAAATTAATATGAAGTAATAAACATATATAAATTCGGGTCAATACTAAATTAGTATGATGTACCAAGTGAAACTTTAAAATTTTATGTACCACGGGTGCTACCGATTGCACCCTTGTTAACTAGAAACTGTGAGGGAGAAGTAGATTTGGTACACTTACTACTAAAGTCGCGTTTTTGGGATCGTTCCCTACAATTCATTTTTTGTAGAACGAAATGAAACTGTATATGCGCATATGCTCCCTCTCTCACACACAAACACACACTACTGTATTTCACACATTTTGGCATTTCCCTCTCTTTCGCGCTTTAGACATGGAAATTCCTATCTCCCCCACTCCGTGATTTTTCCCTTTCAAGTCTCCGATTCCGCCATAAACGGAAATCATTCAAATTCTGAGTGTGTGGTTATCTCCTTCAAAGCCCTAATTATTACTCCCTACAAAACCCTTAATTTTTCAAAATTTAGGGGTTTCGTTCGTTCCCACCATGCCGTCTCTTCCCACCTGCGGCAAAATTATCCGACTAGAGTTGGAGAACTTCAAATCATACAAAGGCCACCAAGTCATCGGCCCGTTCTACGATTTCACGGCCATAATTGGGCCAAATGGCGCCGGAAAATCCAATCTCATGGATGCTATAAGCTTCGTGCTCGGTGTCCGTACTGGTCAGCTCCGTGGGGCGCAGCTGCGGGACCTCATTTACGCCTTGGACGACCGTGAGAAAGAGCAGAGGGGACGTAGAGCGTACGTCATGCTCGTGTACCAGCTTCCTGATGAGTCGGAGCTCGAGTTCACTCGGTCAATCACGCCAGCTGGTGGTAGTGAGTACAGGATTGGACACCGCATCGTAAATTGGGATGAGTACAACGCCAAGTTGAGGTCGCTTGGTATTCTCGTTAAGGCTCGGAATTTCCTTGTTTTTCAGGTGATTATTCATTTATTCCTCACGTGCTATTTTTTTTTAATTCTTTAAATATGATTTTTGTTTCAGCTTCTCGATTTGTTAACTGATTATAGGTTTGTATTTAGTTCTATGGAAATTCCAAGTATATGGAAATTAGGAATTGCCTAGTTTTACAGTTAAATGAAAAAAAGTGTCTGGGGAAAGGTGTTGGAGGAAACTGCCCTATATTCTTGCTCAAGAGTGATTTCGATTGATGCTTACTAAAATAAAAAAGAGGTGGACCACTAAGAGTATTTTAACCGAACAGAATAGAGTACAGGTGTAGGTGAGTGTATTCTGTGAAACTTGTAACCTTTTGTGGTAAATCGTTAGAAATTAAGTTTGTTATTGCATCACCAAAATAATAATAACAGCAATAGTGATGCTTGGAGAAAGTTTTTGGAGGAACTGTCTTATCTTCTTGCTCTAGAGTGAATTGAAGTCAGGAAAGAAACCTGCTGAGTTGAGTGTATGTGCAAGGGTCAGCGCCTCTCCTTGACAGAGTCAGGTGATGTTTGCTAGACACATTCCTTTTGAGCCTTGTCCAAGTCGTCTTCCTCGGCTACTGTAGCATTTGCAGAGACTTGAACTAGTACTAAGTGGAATAACTTAGTAACATGTGAACCTACTAGTTCCAGTTCTATGCAATTTTAAGGCTCTAAACAAGTGGAGAGGGGAAAGGGCAAGGGGAAGATTGTGAGAGGATCCTCTTCCTCTTTTACAGTTAGAGATGAAGAAGAAGTTGGATTTGGCTACTTGGATGGTGAAGATGAGGAGGAAGAAACATTTGCGATGAAGATCCCCAATTTGATGATGAGGAGGAGGAGGAGGAGGAAAAGGAGAAGGGGGATTTTGTTGATGAATCATGAATGTGATAATGAGGATGATTAGTTTGCTACTTGTTAGCCTTTGATTTGGATGTTTATTGTTTGTTACTTGTTTGCTTTTGAAGTTTGTCTGTTTCTGCCTTTTATTTGTGTCATTTTGTGATATTATGTGCTTTTGAACTTCAATTTGTTAGTTCAATATATGCTCATATATTAATTTATGTTTCTGTAATGTTTTTGTGAGTTTTAGCCTTAATGTACAGAGGGGCGCCTCAGGCAAGAGGTGTGCCCTTGTGCCCTTAATAACCATGAGTGCTTACTCTCTATTTTATATGTTAATGTTTCATTGGTAGATGATTATTTCCTATGCATGGAATAGTGGAGCAAGCATAAATAGCGAACATGTGAGAATTGAATAAATTTACACAGGGAGAGACATATGCAGACTGTTGCACAATATTTTACCTATGTAAATTTAAAGAAGAAAATCTTAATATCCTGGAGTTGCTCTATTGCTTTCTCATGACTGGCTAAGGGACAAAGACTTAGAAAATTCTGAAATTGATATGAGTGAGGGATTAGGTTATGTTCTTCGTCATATTGAATTTATCTTTATGACTCAGGGAGATGTGGAGTCGATTGCTTCTAAAAGCCCCAAGGAACTCTCTGCCCTTATTGAACAAATCTCTGGCTCTGAAGAGTACAAGAGACAGTATGAAGAGCTGGAAGTTCAAAAAGCTGAAGCTGATGAAAAGGCTGTGCTTGCTCATCAAAAAAAGAAAACCATTTCAGCAGAGAAAAAGCAGAAGAAGTTGCAGAAAGAGGAGGCTGAAAAGCATCTCAAATTGCAAGAGCAACTGGTACACGTTATTTTGTTTTAAAGCGCTCTTTTCTTCAAGTAGATATTCGAGTTAACATTTTAACTGGTGGCAGAGCCTTTAATAATTTGAAGTATACAAATAGTAAATTGAATACCCCAGTCTCTATCATGGGTCTAAGGAATCTCTTGGCCTCCTGTATTAAGAATATTATCCTTTCTCACATTTTCATATCTCCCTTGCAGAAATCTTTGAAGCAGGAACATTTTCTTTGGCAACTGTTGAACATACAGAACGACACTGAAAAAGCTAATGAGGACCTTGATGTTGAAGACAATAGCCTGAAAGAAATTGTGCGAGAACTGGATCTTTATGAAGCTGAAGCAAGGAAAAAGAGAAAAGAAAAAGCTGGATATAATAAAGAGATTCAACAATGTCAGAGGAGGATTGCAGAGAAACAGAGTCGACTTGATAAAGTAAGATATCTTTCATGGAGACTGGGTTTTTTTTTTGGCACGACTGTTTGTTCAATCTATAGAACACTCCAAAATCACTTGAAAAAAAGTGATTCTGAGTTTTCTATTTCTTTTGCAAACATCACCATAGTCTATGAAAGTATTTCTTTTCAAGGGAAAATATACTAGTAAAATTAATCTTCAGCAGTAGTAGGGATAAGAATCTTGCTTCAAAGTCAAGGTATTGGGTATGATTGAAAGTCATATTTCTGTTTGAAATGTATAACCGTTTGGTGATGTTTGTTTTGGGTTTTAAAAACCCGGATTTGGATTTTGAAATTTAAATTGGTTCTAGTTCGGATATAATATAGGATTGAGTTTGTCATTACTCCCTGGAATGTATTCCATCCAAAACATAGACCAGTATTCTGAAGAAAGAGAACTGAGAAATGTTTCAAGCCCTACAGATATCAAACTTTTATCAAAGTGGATACAAACATTATAGTCTAAATGAACACCTCGAGCTTGTTCCTCATGACTAAAAATATGCCTGTGCAATGCATGGTCTGTATATCTAATTTATTATTTTTAACGAAAAATATTTAATTAGTTATACCTATGTAATTTTATATTATATTTATGTTTTAGAAACTTCATATTTGTAAATTGAACCCACCACCAAATATTGAAATTTATTATAAATATCTAAGTTCAATACATATTCAAAATCAATCAAAATCACTTCGAACCAAAAAAAATCCACAGTTACAGGTTAATATGGGTGTCAAATTAAAGATAGTAAAAAATGATTATATTAATATCTTGTTCGGTAAAAAATGAATGTCAAACAAAAGAGTTAGTATTATGTTTTAGAATTTCGATTAAAAAGGCTTATTAAAGAAGAGCAGCTTTTTCCAACTTGATTCACAGACTGATATAGCCTTTTTTTTGGGGGAAGGTTTCTAGTTCTGGAAGCTGCATTTAGGTGGGAAGATTTTATTTTTTCCTTTCTTGGCATGGTTCTGTTTTTATGTATTTAGATTAGATAGAACTATTTATTTGTTGATTCCTCTTCTCTCTTTGTTCAGCAATCTCAACTCATGAAGTTAAAAGAGGAGATAAATCGTATAAATTCAAAGATAAAAACTACTAACAAGGAGCTGAATAAGAAGACAGTAGAAAAAAAGAAACATGACATAGAGATTAAGAAACTGGAGAATGACTTGAGGGATGTGACAAAGCAACTTGAAGACTTGCGTGAGAAAAGCCAGGATGATGGTGGAAAGCTTCAGTTGGTTGACAGTGAATTGGAGACATATCATCAGATGTGAGTCTGCATTATCCATTCTCAAGCTTTGTAACTGACCAATCTCTTCTTCAAGTCCAGTGGTTTTCAAAGAAAATATTGATACTGAATATGTACTTATGTTGCAGTAAAGAGGAGGCTGGGACAAAAACTGCAAAATTAAAGGATGAGAAGGAGGTTTTAGACAGGCAACAAAATGGTGATATGGAAGCACAGAAGAATTTGGAAGAAAATATTCAGCAGTTGGAAAATCGCAAACAGGAGTTGCTGTTGCAGGAAAAACAAATGGAAACGAAACTCAAGAAAATGCTTGATGCAGTAGGGAAACATAAAGAAGATCTTAATAGAGTGCGTAAGGAACAGCGTGACATGAAGGACAAACTTTTAGAATCCAGGTTGGGTCCTCATTCTTTCTGCTCGTACTTGTTAGTTTCTTTGAGAATGCATGTATATTGAGTGATTTAACCACTTGGATATACATTTGTTCAGGAACAAACATGATATGTTGAAGAGAAAAATTAGTGATTTGGATGAACAGCTACGGGAATTGAAGGCTGATAGGCATGAAAATGAGAGAGACGCCAGGTTGTCTCAGGCAGTCGAAACTCTAAAACGCCTCTTTCCGGGCGTACATGGTCGCATGACTGATCTCTGTAGGCCAACACAAAAGAAGTATAATCTTGCTGTCACTGTTGCTATGGGTAAATTCATGGATGCAGTAGTAGTTGAGGATGAACATACAGGAAAAGAATGCATCAAGGTAAATCATATCATGCATTGAGATTGTTCAAGTTATATTACTTGGTAAGAATTTTAATGAATTTATTAATTGTCTGTGTATGCCACTTGCCCTTTTTCAGCTTATAGATTAAAAAGCTTACCACACACACCAACTAATCTTGACTGAATAAGTCATACGAAGTGTTGTTGTTGCATTGTTATATATGTTGTTCTGTGTAATGTTGGGACATTTTATTTTTGATAGTTGATTCTCTTATAATTTCCTTGTTTTGATAGTAAACTTTTGCCATAAATAAGAATCCTAGTGTGAAGTTTTGGTTTTATTGAACTTATGCTAAATTTTTAGCTGAACTACTGAAGATTTCACTTTGTTACGCTGTTATATATCTATAGTTTAAAAAGGTTGCTTGTTCCTGACTAGCCAGTTTGCTTGGTTGTAGTATTTGAAAGAGCAAAGGCTTCCCCCCCAGACATTTATTCCTCTTCTGTCGGTGCGAGTGAAGCCAGTAATGGAGAAGCTGCGTGCCTTGGGTGGAACTGCAAAGCTGGCCTTTGATGTTATACAGTATCCTTAACTATAGCTTTCTTGTTTATTATTTGATGGATTATCTGAATTAGTAAGCAATTACCTTTTTTACATTATCACAATTCTCATCTTATAAATGATGGGCATTAATGATCATCCAATAGTTAGTTTTGGAGGCAATTTTTGTGTGGATATGTACCACATATTCTTGAGGTGATACATAAACCCATTTTGGCCTTGAAGAGAATTTGGGCATTGCTCATTTCCTAGCCCTTTACGCTTGGAATGCTGCCCCGCCTTTCATGGCCACCAATTCATCCTCGAGTACCTAGGTTTAAAATGTTGAAGATAAGTTTATCTTTGCTGCTGGAGAGTTTGTTCTCTCCGCAATTTTATTTTTACATTTGTTTCCTTGACAGTCACAGATTCGATCCTGTGCTAGAAAAAGCTATTTTGTTTGCTGTTGGAAATACCTTAGTGTGTGATGATCTTGATGAAGCTAAACAACTCAGCTGGAGTGGGCAGAGATTCAAAGGTACAATAGTCATTTGATCTGTCTACATCCAAATCTGACTCATGCAATTTATACTTTTCCTGTTTGTGTTTACAGTTGTGACTACTAATGGGACCTTATTGAGCAAATCTGGTACAATGACTGGAGGGACAAGTGGTGGAATGGAAGCACGTTCACATAAATGGGATGACAAGAAAATTGAAGGTCAGTGGGAAATTTCGGTCCAAGCAATTCTACTTGCATTCCTTATTCTCTCTATCTGATTGCTTTACATAAATGGGATGACAATAAATTGCCCTGCAGGGCTTAAGAAGAAAAAAGAAGATCTGGAGTCTGAAATGGAAAAGCTTGGATCAATAAGAGAAATGCAGCTTAAGGAGTCTGAAGCATCTGGCAAAATAAGTGGCCTTGAAAAGAAGATTCAGTATACAGAAATAGAAAAGGTTATCAATTTCCTCTTTCTGGAAGTTCTCTGTTTGCAAACTTTTGCATCCGTAACTTCGGAATTGGTCATCTTTTTTAATATAAAAATGCAGTTTCATTTTTGCAGTCCTAATTCTCTTTGTGGTTGTTGTGTATGATAATTTTAATCACTGTCTGCTGAACCAATTCCTGTTTAAATTAAACAATCTGAAAACCTGAAAAGATATTTTGGAAGTTATCATTGTGGTCTGGTTTACCTTCCGTCAATGACTGGTCCATTAAATTGAAGCCAGAGTATTTTATATGTACTGCTCATGTTGGCATGTTTTGCTGTTGGATTTAATTCTTTTAGATTCTGTTACGTAGGAAAAATTGAAAAGTCAATTGTACACTTGTGTCATGAAGGTCATCCTGAAATAATCAATTATGTCGAGGTTAATACACTATACCAAGTTACCCACTAAAAATGATATTGTATTTTTGGTATGCTTAGGATAAATAAGATTTTGGTATGTTTTGCTGGTTCTTTAGAGGTTTTAATGCCAACAGAAGCAGAGATGGTCATCAACCTGAGTTGCATGGTCTTTATGTTCTATGTAGTTCTGCTATACACATTTCTCCAATTTGTGTGCTGTCGTTGTGCTTGATCTCTGTCTGAACTTTTCTGATATAGTTTTAGTATCAACATAGGAATTACCTTTTCAGACTCCAAGTCGAGTCCAATCAAAACCAATGTTAAAAAGTAAGGATGACTATGAGACTGGTTTAGGATATCCGGGGCCTGCCCGCCACGAAAAAATTGGGCACCTGACCTGCCTTGCCATTAATTAATTATTTTATGTTACTTCTTTATAAAATACAAAATATCATTTTGAAATCAAATAATTATGTTTAAAGGCTTAAAGCATATAATTGCTTATAATAACATAAAATATCCATCTACTTACCTAAAAATAACATTTGTAATTGGCACGCACAAACATTATATATTACTATAAATATAAGGTTATTGCTTGATTACAAATCCAATTTTACATTTAATATCTATTTATATACTTAAAACTAAAACATATACTCCTTCCGTCCCATAGCTTGTACATTTCACTTTTTGGCTCTTGTTTTAGCGAGCGAGTTGTTTACAGTATATGAAATGATAAAGTGACTTTTAAGGAGGTGTAGGATAGATGAGGGATAGGACTATCATACCCCACCTTAAAAATCTCTTTATCATTTCAAATACTAATAAACAACTTGCTCGCTCACGAGCCAAATAGTGAATGTACAAACAAGTGTGGGACGGAGGGAGTAATATATATAAACACATATATATATTAGTTTTGACAAGTTCTTGTGTGAGACGGAAATATGAGATGGGTCGTGAGAAGAAGGGTGAAAAAATCAAAGTTGCTGCTGGAAAATCTGAGATGATATTGACATTGCGGCTTAAGATGATGATGTACTGTAACAAAAAGAAAAGAAATAAAACAATACAAGAGCGAGAATCCCTTTTTCGGAAGGGTACTTGGGGAAAGCAATGCTTTTATGCAGTTAGTGAGGCTGAGCTTGGATACAGTTGTGAGTTTGGATATCTGTCTCATACGTCTGCATCTCACAAGAAAGAGCCTCATATATATGTGTGTTTGATGGGTTCGTGGGGCGGGTTCATTCAGGGCCTGGGCTTGAAATTTGAACTGCCCCATGCAATCCCTATTAGAAAGCAAAGTTGTGAACCTGGCTTCTATAAATGAGGCATGCAATCTGGGTTGTTTCTGATCATGTGACAATATGTATAGCGCTACTACTCATTATAGAATATTCTCTGCAGAAAAGTATTGAAGACAAACTGAATCAATTGAAGGTGGATAAGCGCAATATTGTAGATGAAATCTCTCGTATCACGCCCGAACTTCGGAAGGTTCTTTTTTCTTTTTTTTTTGGTTCCTTACTCAATATTTCTATTTCTTTTTCATCAAATACTAAAGAATTTTAATTTCTTTTGTAGCTGGAAAATGTTATTGCCTCTAGAACATCAAAGATCTTATCACTAGAGAAGAGGATCAATGACATTGTTGATATCATCTACAAGAAATTTAGTGAGTCTGTTGGTGTAAAAAACATACGTGAATACGAAGAAAATCATCTGAAGGCTATTGAGCAGATAGCTGCAGATAGATTCAACCTGCATAACCAGCAATCAAAGCTCAAATACCAGTATGTAATCTAGGTTTTTATTTTATACTTTATTTTTTTTCCATATTCTCACTAGGATTGCACCCACACGATGCACCATTAGTATATCTGATTTATTTTCTTTTAATAAGTATCATTTAATTAGTTCTATAGAAGTAGTTTTAATAAATTTAATTACTTATTTAGGATGTGATAGTAAGCCCACCAAAAATATTCGAATTTATTTCACATATCCAATTAAAACACATTTAAATTCAATAGAAAGAACTTTTCAAACCACCAAAAAAAGCCCATGTTTTAGATTTGGAATCTTGTTTTGGTGTGCAATATGGATGTTATATTAAAGATAGTAACGGAGATCAATTTGATATATTATGCACTAAAAAATAATTTTGAAATGAAAAAGTTATTATATTTTAAAATTTTGGTGGAGAAAGTGTGAAAAACAAAAGGATTAAAGAAAAGAAATGCACATTTGGCAGTGCTTCCAAAATAAAGATAAGATTTGGACAGGAAAATTCAAACTTGCTATTTTGGGCATGGTTCTGCTTCTATATAGAAATAAAACTTGGGCATTAAAATTAAGAACTTGCTATTTGGGCATGGTTCCGCTTCTCTTTAGAAATAAAACTTGGGCAATAAAATTAAGAACTTACTATTTGGGCATGGTTCCGCTTCTATATAGTCATAGATGCTGCTTTAATTGCATATGACTTGGATTTTGGAAAGTTTATTGCATCTGTAATTGTATTTTGTATAACTTTTTAATTTGTTTATTGAGTTATCACATAATCTTTTGAAACTTTCTTGCATACGTAATCGTAGTTTCAAATTCCTATTTGTTTCCTTGTTACTGCAAATAAATCTGAATTTTCCCCAATTGATTCATGAACTATTATAGTTAGTTTATCTTGCGAAAAATAGGTAACATTTAAATAACTTAAGTATATGTTTTCTCTTCCTTAATGTTGAAATATTACTTAAAGTTGTTGAACTAGAACTTGGCCAGTTACGAAAAAATCTTGAATCTTTGTTCCAGAGGTCTTCAACTTGTTCAGGCTTTTCTTTATTTGACTTCTTGCTAATGAGGAACTTTGCTAATAAAAGTGAATTTGAGTTGATTCAGAGATTATAGAGTCTAAAAAGGTTAATCTAGTCTGTTTAGGTCAGTAGAAATTGTTTGGAGATATATTAATACGTGTAATTTATATATGTGATGTCCAAATCTTTTCACTTTCTTAACAAAAAAGAACTAGACAAATTTAGAAGTAAAAACAATTCGACATCTATAATTTATCTCTCCAGGCTGCCTCACATACTCTTATGATTTGGTCCCATAGAACTTTCACCTTCTCGTTTAACTGTGGGCTTCCATTTTCACTTAAACTAATTAATGGCCTATGATCGAGCAATTATCTTGGTTAAGATCAAGTGGAATTTTTCTTTTGTGAAGATTGAAATTTATAATTGCACAAAGGAGCAAGAGGGAACAAAAATAAAGTCCATTGTGCTACTTATATGTTGAAAACTAGTGAATCCCTAACCAGGTTACGTTATGGGCTTGACAATTATTCCTTGTTATTTAGATAGACAGATACTCACATTTCCTTTATTTATCGCCCAAACTGCAAAGTTCAGAATAAAAAAAGGTTCATCACATCGCATTGCATACTTAGCTGTAATTTACAAGAAACTAAATTATTTTACAGTCTTGTAAACTGCCGTTATGTCCGTGCATGTGGGTAGGTTGGAGTATGAAAAGAAACGAGATGTTGATTCACGTATAAAGAAGCTGGAAACAACTCTTGATAACTTAAATACGGCCTTGAAACGTGTCGAGAACGAGCAGAAGGAATTGAAGTCAGCAGCGGAGACAGCAAATGCTGAGATTGAAGAATTAAAAGAACAAGTCCAAGGTATGTTAAGGTTTTTGTTTCTTAGTTGTTTACTCCTTAAGAATTTAAATAATAGACAAGAACAGATCCCAGCCAAATTCCATAGAATCAATCTTACTATTATTATATATTTGCTTTGTTTTTACTTAACTGGGGACGTTTGGTTCATGAAAGAATTTCATCTCATCTAAACTCGAACTTGTAGAGAGGGTGAAATCAATTCATTTATATTAATTCCTAACAGTTCATTTACTTGAGGAAATATTTAATCAGGTAGATGAACTATTAGTGTTGAATTGTTTTTGTGGAGGCAGATTAAACTTTTGTGTTTCATTCAATTTCACTGCTAGTTCTTCAGGTTATGCCTGTACATTTTCTGTCCTTTTCTGGAGACAAGTTGTTTTCTTGGGATCCTATAGTTTTTTTTTTTTTTTGATCGGTAATCCCTTTAGGTTTTTCTGCTTAACATGAAAACTGCCTATACCCGTTTCCCTTTTTTTCTAGATTGGAATTCAAAAGCAGAAGAGTGCGAAAGTGATATCCAGGCATGGGAGAAAAAGATCTCTGCTGCTACATCAAATATTTCCAAGCACAATCGTCAGATTAAGGCCAAGGTTAGTCTTAACTGCTGATTTCTGTCTCAATCGATGTCTCTGAATTGCCATGTATTATATAATAAACTATCTTACTCCGATGGTCTCCATGTTTATAAGTTTCCAAAATTTTAAAGAGGAGCTATTAAATTAGGTTTACATGGCATATGGAATTTACAGGAGGCTTTGATAGATCAACTGAATTTGCGAAAACAAGAGATACTTGAGAAGTGTGAACTAGAACACATAGACATTCCAACAGTTGGTGACCCTATGGATACGGAGACATCAACCCCTGAACTAAATATTGATTTTAGTTCACTGGGCCGATCGCTTCAGCAGAAGTCTAAAACCATCTGAAAGAGAAAAGATTGAAGCTGACTTCACACAGAAAATTTCTGCTTTGATAGCTGAAATTGGAAGAACCTCTCCTAATTTAAAGGCGATGGACCAATACGAGGCTGTCTTGGAGAAGGAAAGAGCTGCGTCCAGAGAATGGGAAGCAGCCAGAGATGAACAGAACAAAATAACTGCTGATTACAACAAAGTTAAACAAATGAGGTACTCTATAAATTTCATCATTTGTAATGCTCTTATTGAACCAGATACTGTTTCTTGATTTAAATGTAATAGCTCTATAACTATAACTATTATCTGATGAGGAAAGATCTGTATGACATATTATTTCAAGTTGCGGAGCAACCAATTTCATTGATAGTAAGGTGACTTGATGAAGTCAATGAACAACCTTTTGCTTATCCTACTAAATATTATATGCCTTGATCCTGTGTGTCCATATATGTAGTCATAATATGCAGTGAAGACCCTGATTTTTTAGTACAATCCAGGCACGATACGTTTATGGAAGCTTTCAACCACATCTCCAGTAACATCGACAAAATATACAATGAACTTACGAAGAGCAATACTCACTCTGTGGGTGGAGTGAGCAGCACACATGCAGTAGGTGGAACAGCATACCTGAACTTGGAGAACCCTGATGAACCCTACCTTTATGGCATCAAGTACAGTGCCATGCCACCAACAAAGCGATATCGGGATATGTCACAACTCTCTGGTGGTGAAAAGACCGTTGCGGCACTTGCATTGCTCTTTTCCATTCACAGGTGTGCAAAGATCTTCAACAGGAAAAAAAAAACTTATCCCTCTTTTATCTCTTCATGAATGAATAATTTTCTGTTGTCTTTAGGATGTTGGTTTCTGTATCATCGTTTCTTATGATGCTTGCATAATGTTGCCTCTTCCTGTGTATGGACTATTTGCTATCTGTTTTGTTCTAATCCTGTCTCGTAGTATTTAGGTTACTCAACAATCTTAAGGTGATCTTTGTTTTGGGTTTTAAGTGTTTTTTTTTTAAACTGGTTTTTGATAAATAGGGGATTTTGAAATCTTGATAAATAATAAGGTGTGTGTTTGTTTTGGAATTTTGAGTTGGGTGAGATTTAACTTTATGTCAAATTCATATGTGTTCTGTTATAATGTTGTTGGGTGTGATTGTAAGGATTGGATGTGGATTATGATTTTAATATATTAAAGTGCAAGGAGAGAGAAATGATAGTATTGGAAAGTGTGATCGTAGAGTTATAGGTGTTACAGTGATGGTTTTTTAAAAATGATTTTGAAATCCCAAAGTAGAACTGGATTTAGATTTAAAAATCCAAAACCTGGTTTTTAAAACACAAAACAAAGATCAAGAGGATAGCAGTTTAAGAGATGTATTTGAATTAATTTTTTATATGGTCGGTTTTGCAGTTTCAAGCCGTCACCATTTTTCATATTGGACGAAGTGGATGCTGCATTAGATAATCTAAATGTTGCCAAAGTTGCCAGCTTTATTCAATCAAAATCTTGTGGAGGAGCAAGGTTTGAGCAGAATGTTGAATTTGGATCGGGTTTCCAGAGCATTGTTATTTCACTCAAGGATAATTTTTACGATAAAGCTGAAGCTTTAGTTGGCGTTTATCGGGATTCTGACAGAGGGTGAGAAATCTCGTCTTCTTTCGCTTTGTTCATCTCTTATTTCTAGGATACTGTTTCTAACATTAAATGTATTTGTTTCAGGTGTTCACGGACGTTGACCTTTGATTTGACACAATATCGCGAATCCTGAGAGGAACTGGTGTGGCCTCTCTGCCTTTTTATGAAGCTACTATGTTAGATATTTTTCTGTTGTGTAAATGAATTTAACCGAGATTAAACTTGCTAAACAAGTAGGACTGGAGTTGTGTCACAAAAATATTGAATGATCCCAGGGCTTTTTATACTTGACTAGTTGAAGACTCGTGCAATGCACTTTTTATTTAAAATTCTAGTTAAGAAAATAACGAAAAAGCCCCTCCTCTAAGGGGTATTAGATTGACAAAAATTAAAAAATAGATGTAGAAAAAGAATTTTTTTTTTTTTTTATCGGACAAAGTTAGTTGTTAGTAAGTACATCAAGCATCCAAATACTTCACAAATTCACCAAGCTACCTTATAACTTTTATACTTCAATTGCTTAAAGAAAATTTGAACTCGAGCTTCCTTTCAATCGGCGAGGTAGTGAAGAAATGGGTTTTAGCCAAGCCATCTGCTTAAATGTAGAAAAAGAAATAGTTGGGGCTGATGCAGCTGAGGATACCAGGCACAGCCCAACCTCCTAACATAAGCGAATTCTTTATTTGTATCAATTTTAATTTTAGTCCCCTAAATATTTGACTTTAAAATTAGTTCTCAAAGTTTTCAAAATTCAATATTTTAATTTATTTATCGGCTAATAGAGTTGGTCCATCCAACGATATGTGACGTGTTATGCATTTTTTATATTTAAAAAAAGGCCCGACTAATCACACATGGGTTTTTGTTTTACACACTCAATTCTAATTTTTACATTTTACTCAATTCACATATTGTGAATGGTCTATTTTGCCCATCCTATAAAATGTCGACCACACTGATCAAATTTTATGAAAGTTGGCCAATTTTGTCAATTTTTTAAAATGTCAATCAATCTTACAGATTTTGGAAAATGACGACCACACTGGTTGACAAAACAAAAAGTTAGCTATGTTCGATCAATATTTTTGTGATTTTCAATTGTGATTTTTTAAACTCTAAACACGCAAAAACTCTATATATCTATCATTTAAACTTACGAAATACATAAAAAAATTTACAAAAACTCTATCTATCTATATATAATTTGATACGTGTTTTCAAGATGTAAAAATTTTGGAAGATTAGGGTTTATATATTTTTCTTCAAATATCAAGAATGATGTAAATAAATTGGGGAAGATAATGTACATGAGTTTAAGTCCAGGGTGTATCGAGTAAAAAATATTTTAAAATTTTAATATGATAAAATTTATCTTAGTCTATTCACATTAGGACATTTTAAACCTAAAAATATTTCGAATGTGTAAAGTAAAAACTTTGTGTTATTAGCCCTGGCCTTAAAAAAATTAAAACGTTGTTTTGAAGAAACAACCTACATTCTTTTTGTCAAATCAAAGGCCCATTTAAAGATATGAAAACGGCTCCATAAACTAATCAATGAACACAACGAAGAATCCTAACACGCAAGGTTGTTTGTATTATGAAAGATGAGATATTTACATATTTAATTTTCAAAGAAAAAGAATATCCTATTTAACGTGTAGTCTTAACAGGAGGGAATACGATAAGATAAAGAAATACTCATAAACAATATAATACAGTTTTAGAAAAAGAAACGAATTAAAAACCCACGTATAGCACATGTTCTCAACTGGTTAAATAAAAACAGCCCCCTTCATTCTAGCATATGAATCTTGTTCATCTCAAACGTTTCACAGTAAAAATAACCAACTAGAAATGATTTTTACGCAGCAAACTTATTCTTTACCGATCAAAAAAAATAAAAAATCGCCAACTATTACCACATAAATCGTCAGACTAAGAACTAATGGTTTCCAATCATGCACATTCTACTTATGTTGCAAAATTGAGCTACGATAATTACATGTATACATATATATCTAACATAGTAGCTTCATAAACAGGCAGAGAGGCGGCCACACCTGTGTCCGACTTGTGTCAAATCAAAGGTCCATGTCTGCGAACACCTGAAAGCAAACCATCAATTTTAGAAATAGTATCCTACTGTAGAATGAAATATGGTGAAAGAAGATGAGATTTCTCACCCTCTGTCTGAATCCCGATAAACACCAACTAAAGCTTCAGCTTTATCGTAAAAACTATCCTTGAGCGAAATCACGATGCTCTGGAAACTTGAACCAAATTCAACATCCTGCTCTCCTCCACAACATTTTGATCGAATAAAGCTGGCAACTTTGGCAACATTTCGATGATCTAATGCAGCATCCACTTCGTCCAGTATGCAAAATGGTGACGGCTTGAAACTGTGAATCCCAGGATATAAAAATAAGCTCCTCTAAGTATGACTAGTTAGTTACTTCTAAGAGCCAGTTTGGCTGTTAAGAAACTTACAAGCTCTCAAAAAGTTTTTCTTTTTTTTTTTTTTTTCGAAAAAGAGATGTTTAACAGCTTAGAAAATCTTAAAATAAGCTTTTTACAACTTATAAGCTCCAAAAATTATGTATCAATAACAAAACTTAAGATATGCTTAAATAATACTCCATCCGTCCCATAATAACTTGCAAACTTTTCTTTTTGGGACGTCTCACAGTAACTTGCACGCCCAAAAGTAGAAAACCCTCCATAAACTCACCCTCAAAATATCCACAATTTTAGACAAAATGTTACTTTTGGACACACACATACACACAATACAATCAATTTATTTATTTTATATATAAAGGTTTACAAAATTACCCCTCAAAACACTACTCATTATTCAACTTTCTTATTTTGTGTGTCATGCCATTGGTGCAAATAAATATGGGACGGAGGAAATATTTTTTTTTAAAAAAATTAGAGAAAAAATTCACTCCACCCAGCCACCACCTCACACCTGCCATGCCCCGCCCAATCCCACTTCAACTTAATAAGTAAAAATATAATTACTTTATATAAAAATAAAAATTAAAAAAAATCTTTCAAATTATCAAAGAACTTATAAGTTTTATTAGCTAAACACTTTAAAAACTTATAAGCTACTTAAAAATTACATCTTATAAGCTCTTGAAACTACTTACAAGATATTAGAACTTATAAGATATTTAAAATAAGCTTTAGCCGAACAGGCCCTATTACATCTCTTAATCTGCTATCCCTTAAGATTGTCGAGTATCCTCAATAATATTAGACAGGATCGGACTTGAAAACAAACAGATCGAAAATAGTTCATATATAAATATAAGAGCTCTGGGAAGACACAACAAAAGAAAACAATTGCCAGCATCATAAGAAAATTTAAAGCACCCTTAAGACCACAGAAAACTATTCATTCATGCATGCAGACCTAAAGGGGTGAAGAATTTTGTACACCTGTGGATGGAAAAGAGCAATGCAAGTGCCGCAACAATCTTCTCACCACCAGATAGTTGTGACATATCCTGATATCGCTTTGCTGGTGGCATGACACTGTACTCGACGCCGTAAAGGTAGGGTTCATCAGGGTTCTTCAAGGTCAGATATGCTGTTCCACCTATTGCATGGGTGCTGCTCACCCCACCCACCGAGTGAGTATTGCTCTTCGTAAGTTCGTTGTATATTTTGTCAATGTTATTGGAGATTTGGTCGAAAGCTGATATAAATGTGTCATACCTGGATTGTACTAAAAATTAGGATCTTCACTGCAGAATCTAAGCAAGTAAATTTTAATGATGTTGGAGCAAAATTAAGAGGAAGGAAAAGCTGAAGATGTGTTTTTTTAAAAAGGATAAGCAAAGGGTTATTCATTGTCTTCATCAAGTCAACTAAGATAAGACTACCAATGAAATCCAGCAAAGATCAAATTTGATTGCTCCCAAACTTGAAAAGGATGTTTTATAGATCCTTCCTATTCAGATAATAGTTGTAGAGCTACTACAAATAATTCAAGAAATTGTATCTGGTTCAATAAGAACAATACAAGTGATGATGTTAGACTTTGTGTAGTTCTAGTTATAGAATCTCCAAAAGTATGCAAACCATTTTGTGGGATTTAGGGAGTACCTCATCTGCTTAACTTTGTCGTAATCAGCAGTTATTTTGTTCCGTTCATCTCTGGCTGCTTTCCGTTCTCTGGATGCAGCTCTTTTCTTCTCCACAACACACTCATATTGTTCCACTGACTTTAAATTTGGAGTGGTTCTTCCAATTTCAGCTATCATAGCAGAAATTTTCTGTGTGAAGTCAGCTTCAATCTTTTCCCTTTCAGATGGTTTTGACTTCTGCTGAAGTGACCGTCTCAGTGAAATAAAATCAATATTTGGTTCTGGGGTTGATGTCCCAGTATCCATAGGGTCAGCAACTGTTGGAATGTCTATGTGTTCTAGTTCACACTTCTCAATTATCTCTTGCTTTTGCAAACTCAGTTGATCTATCAAAGCTTTCTGTAAATAAACCTAATTTATTAGCTCCTCGAACTTACAAAATAAAGGCCATCAGATTAAGATAGTTTACTATATCATACATCACAATTCAGAGACTGTTTCAAACAGAAATCAGCCGTTAAGACTAACCTTGGCCTTTATCTGACGATTGTGCTCGGAAATATTTGATGTGGCAGCAGAGATCTTTTTCTTCCATGTCTGGATATCAATATCACAGTTTTCTGCTTTTGAATTCCAATCTAGCAAAATAGAGAAATGGGTATAGGTAGTTTTGACGTTGAGCAGAAAAAACTACAGGGTCCCAAGAGAACAACTTATCTCCACAAAACAAGCAAGAAAATGCACAGGCATGAGTCAAGGGACCTGATGAACTAGCAATACAGTGAAATTGAATGGGAAAAAAAAAAAAGTTTAATCTGCCGACATAAAAAATCAATTCAACACAAATAGTTTATCCACCCAATTAAGATATATGAACCAAACGTCCCAGTTAGGTAAAACAAAACATATATAATGATAGTAAGATTAATTATATGGAATTTGGCTGAGATCATATTCTTGTCCATTATTTAAATGCTTGAATAAACAAATAAGAAAACAAAACAAACAAAAACCTTAACATACCTTGCACTTGTTTTTTCAATTTTTCAATCTCAGCATTTTCTTTATCTGTTGCTGATTGCAATTCTTTCTGCTCATTCTTGACACGTTTCAGCGCAGTATTTAAGTTACCAATTGTTGTTTCCAGCTCCTTTATAGGTGAATCTGCATCTTGATTCGTTTCATACTCCAACCTAGAAGACATAACAGCAGTTTACAAGACTGTACAATATTTTAGTTTCTTGTAGATTATAGCCAAGCATCCAATTGCATGTGATGGACCTTTTTTAATTCTGAACTTTGCAGTTTGGGCAATAAATAAAGGAAATGTGAGTATCTGTCTATCTGAATAACAAGGAATTAATTGGCATGCTCATAATATAACCTGGTTAGGAATTCACTTTTCTTACATATAAGTAGCACAATAGACTTAATTTTTGTCCCCTCATGCTTCTTTGTGCAATTATAAATTACAATAGTCACAAAAGAAAAGTCTCACTTGACCAAAGTAATTGCTCAATCATAAGCCATAAATTAGTTTAAGTGAAAGTGGAGTGATAAATTATTAGATGTAGATTGGTTATCCATTTTCTGCTAAGAAAGTGAAAATTTTGGACATCACATATATAAAATTACAATGTATTAATATATCCCAACACAACTTCTATTGCCCTAATCGTTACTAGATTAGCTTTTAGGACTCCATTATCTCTGAATCTGCCTGAATTCACTTTTATTAGTGAAGTTCCTCATTAGCAAGAAGTCAAACAAGGGAAAATCTGAACAAATTGATTACGTACTAGTATTTGAGCTTTGATTGATGCTTATGCAAGTTAAATCTATCTGCTTCTATCTGCTCCATCGCCTTCAGATGGTTTTCTTCATATTCATGAATGTTTTTTACACCAACACTCACTAAATTCCTTGTAGATGTTATCGACAATATCTTTGATCTTCTTCTCTCGTTTCAAGATCTTTGCTGTTCTTGTGGCAATACCTTTTTTCAGCTACAAAAGAAAATTTAGATATTCTTAGTATTTGATGTACAGGAAATAGAATTACGGAGTAAGGAGTAAAAAGGACAACAAATAACCTCCACAAGTTCGGGCGTGATACGAGCAATTTCATCTGCAATACTGTGCTCATCCACATTCAATTGATTCAGTTTATCTTCTATACTTCTCTGCAAAAGATATTGTCATATGTTGCATGCTCAGAAACAACCCGAAATGCATGCCTCATTTTAATGAAGCCCAAGTCCACAACTTTGGTTTTTAGTAGGGATGGTAATGGAGTTCATACCCAGATCCTGAATGAACCCGCCTTCATATCCACCACACACACACACATGTATATATACAAACATTAATGAGGCACTCTCTTTTGAGATGAAGACATGTGAGACGGATATCCAAACTCACGATCATATCCAAGCTTAGCCTCACTAACTGCAGTTGTAAAAGCATAGATTGCGTGTATTTTTTTTCTTTTTATTTTGTTACAGTTCATCATCTTCAGCATCATGGCAATATCTTCTCAGATTGCCCAGCAGCAACTTTGATTTCTTTCTCCCTCCCTCCTTCTCACGACCCAACTCAGATATTTCCGTATCACACCAAAATTTGTCGATATTAACATGTGTTTATATATATAACATCTTCTATTGTAAGAATATAAATAGATATTAAATGTAAAATTGATTTCGTAATCCAGTCAATAACCTTATATTCATAATATTATATAATGTTTGTGTGTGTATTATATTACATATGTTATTTTTAAGTAAGTAGATGGATATTTAACTGTATTATAAGCAATTATGTAAGTAGATAGATGGTCCAGACCCGTCAACTTATTTTGGGATAGTCCAAAGCCGTCCCATCGCCATCCCTACTTTTTAGCATTGGTTTTGATTGGACTCAGCTTGGAATCTCAAAAGGCAATTTCTCTATTGATATTGAAACTATAACACTAAAGTTCAGACACAGATCAAGCACAGAAACAGAACATAAATTGGAGAAGTGTGTATAGCAGAGCTAATAGAATACAGAAACCAGGCACCACAGGTTGACGACCATCTCTGCTTCTGTTGGCATTAAAACCTCTTAAGAACCAACCACGTTGAATACAATCTCCTAATGTCCACATGATTGGAATCTTATGTTATCCAAAGCATATACCAAAATTACAATATCATATTTTGTTGGTAACTTGGCATGTATTGTTAACCTTGACATAATTGAGTAGTTAAGGATGACCTTAATGACCTAAGTGTAATATTGAATCTTCAGTTTTCTCTATTCAACTAAATCTATACGAATTAAATCCAAAAGCAAAGCAACATGAGCAGTACATATAAAATACTCTGGCTTCAAGTGCTCACATTGTTTTACTTAGACAGAAATCGGTTCAACAGATTGATTATAATTATCATACTGGGCTGCACCAAGATTTAAAAGAATTATTACTTCAAAAATGAAACTGTAATTTTATATTAAAAAAGATAACCAATTCTGAATTTATGGATGCAAAAGTTTGCATATGGAGAACTTCCAGAAAGAGGAAATGGATAACCTTTTCTATTTCTGTATACTGAATCTTCTTTTCAAGGCCACTTATTTTGCCAGATGCTTCAGACTCCTTAAGCTGCATTTCTCTTATTGATCCAAGCTTTTCCAATTCAGACTCCAGATCTTCTTTTTTCTTCTTAAGCCCTGCAGCGAAATTTATTGCCAACCCATTTATGTAAAGCAATCCAATAGAAAAGATAAAGAACGCAAGTAGCATTGCTTGGAGAGAAATTTCCCACTGACCTTCAATTTTTTTGTCATCCCATTTATGTGAACGTGCTTCCATTCCACAACTTGTCCCTCCAGTCATTGTACCAGATTTGCTCAATAAGGTCCCATTAGTAGTCACGACTGCAATCCACAAACAGGAAAAGTATAAATTGCACGAGTCAGTTAAGCATGTAGAGAGATCAATCGACTAATGTACCTTTGAATCTCTGAACACTCCAGCTGAGATGCTTAGCTTCATCAAGATCATCACACACTATGGTATTCCCAACTGCAAACAGAATAGCTTTTTCTAGTGCAGGATCGAATCTGTGACTGTCAAGGAAACAAATGTAATAATAAAATAGCAGAAAGGGGCAAACTCTCCAACAGCACGTTAAATCTTTTCTTAAACTTAATTACAAGGGTGAATTGGACCAATTGGTCACCATGAAAGGAGGGGCAGTATTCCAAGCGTGAAAGGGCTAGTTAGTGAGCATATCAAGGCTTGGTAGATGCTTGAACCAACCTATCTTTGTTTGGTCAATACAATGAGGCTTTGGAAATGAGCAAGCCCCGGTCAATCTTTAAGGCCAAAGTGGGTTTATGTATCACCCGAAGAAGGTGTGATACATATCCAAACAAAAACTCCCTCCAAACCTTTTGTATTGTCATCAATACCCGTCATCTATAAGATGAGTATTGTGATATGTAAAAATTTAATGGTAATTTGGACTTCATTTAACTAATCCCAATCATTTAGTTGTCCAACAATATAATGCAATGGGACATCAAGCGCTTTAATAGATAAAGATTGTATTTTAACATAAAAGAGCATCAAAAGTATACATTCTTATCCCATGACTTGATACATACCATGTCCATTGCAAAAGTATATATCCTTATCCCAGCAAGGCCACCAAACGAGCCCTAAGAGGATAAGCATTAAGGTACACAAATATATATTTAACCACAAAAAAAAAAACTGTCATACTTTAATAATAAAGTGTGAAGTTAGGACAGAAGTTATAAATTTGTGTGCTGGGCAATTTAAAGATAACTAAAAGGTGCCTCAAATGTGTCTCTACAAAGAAATATGATCAAAATGATTTTTAAGGGGGAAAAAAAAGGACCGTTACATTTAACATCTTTTTAAAGATCATGAAAAACAAAGAAAACAGAGGACCAAGACATATGAGATAAAAATAACGCAATCAAAGTACCCAAGCTCAAAAATGGAATGTATAGTAGAAAAATATACTGGCTTAAAGCATACAGTGTCGAGATATCTAGTTTGTTTATGTAGAAATGGAGCAGAACTGCTAATGAAATATCGCTTTAATTAAACTACAAAAATCTCCACAAATGTTGCACATGAGGAATGTCATGTGATTACAAAAAGGATGTGTGTAAAACATCAAAATTGGGTAAATCATATTGTTTACTGATACCAGTAATCCATCAACTAATAAACAAAAAAGCTATAGTCAAGGATACTGTATAACATCAAAGACCAGCTTTGCAGTTCCACCCAAAGTGCGCAGCTTCTCTATAACTGGTTTCACTCGCACTGACAGAAGAGGAATAAATGTCTGGTGGGGGAGCCTTTGTTCTTTCAAATACTGTAGACAAGCAAACTAGCTAGTCAGGAACAATCAACCTTTCAAAATACAAATATGTAACAGTCTAACAAAGTGAAATCTTCAGCAGTTCAGCTTAAAAATAGCATAAGTTCAGTAAAACCATAATGTTTAAAGGATAAACGAAGAAGAAATTCAAGAATATAATACATTTATCCTCTGCATAGAATATATGAAGGCATGCAATGAATTATTAAGACCATGGGCTGGAGACTGGTCACACATTTGTGAGCTATGATTGGCAAACCCATTCCATAACAAAATTTTCAGGCATATACCTGACAGTACAAATCCAGGAGCCAAAATTAAGTGACCTACACAGACTATTCATAAATTCATTAAAATTCTTATCAAGTAATACAAGTTGAACAATCTCAATGCATGATATATATTTACCTTGATGCATTCTTTTCCTGTATGTTCATCCTCAACTACTACTGCATCCATGAATCTACCCATAGCAACAGTGACAGCAAGGTCATACTTCTTCTGTGTTGGCCTACAGAGATCGGTCATGCGACCAGACGCCAGGAAACAGCCGTTTTAGACTTTTGACTGCCTGAGACAACCTGGTGTCTCTCATTTTCATGGCTATCAGCCTTCAATTCCCGTAGCTGAACATCTAAATCACTAATTTTTATCTTCAACATATTATGATTGTTCCTGAACAAATGTATATCCAAGTGGTTAAATCACTCAACATTTTCAAAGAAACTAACAAGTACAAGCAGACAGAATAGGACCCAACCTAGATTCTAAAAGTTTGTCCTTCATGTCACTCTGTTCCCTACGCACTCTATTGAGATCTTCTTTATCTTTCCCTACTGCATCAAGCATTTTCTCAAGTTTATTTTCTATATTTTTCTCCTGCAACAGCAATTCCTGTCTGCGATTTTCCAACTGCTGAATATTTTCTTCCAAATATCTCTGTGCTTCAATATCACCATTTTGGTGCCTTTCTAAAAGCTCCTTCTTATCCTTTAATTTTGCGGTTTCCATCCTAGCCTTCTCTTTACTGCAAAAGAAGTACATATTCAGTATCTATGTTTTCTTTGAGAACCATTGGACTAGAAGCAGAGATGATCAATTACGAAGTTGAGAGAGAAAAATGGACACTCACAGTTCATGATATGTCTTCAATTTACTATCAAACAACTGAAGCTTTCCACCACCATCCTGACTTTTCTCATGCAAGTCTTCAAGTTGCTTTGTCACATCCCTCAAGTCATTCTCCAGTTTCTTAATCTTTACATCATGTTTCATTTTTTTTACTGTCTCCTTATTCAGCTCCTTGTTAGTAGTTTCTATCTTTGAATTTATACGATTTATCTCCTCATTTAACTTCATGAGTTGAGATTGCTGTAGCATGAAAAAAAATATCTATAAAGTGAGTCGTTGTGGGACCTGTCTCGGTGGGCACAGATACTATGTTGAAAGCTCTTCCCAATCAAAAAAAAACTACGTTGAAAGCTCTTACGAGAGATAAATCAGGAATTCAGAGAGGAGAAATCAACAAATAAATAGATCTGTCTAGTCTATATACATAAAAACAGAACCTTGCCAAGAAAGGAAATAACAAAATCTTCCCGAGACGGGTCCCAGAACGACTCACTATATCAGAATGTACATCAAGTTGGAAAAAGTAGCTCTTCCTAATTTTTAATAAACATTTTCCATCAAAATTATAATCATAATAACTCTTTTGTTTCACATTCATTTTTAACGAACATTAATTTGACACCCATACTAACCTGTAAACAAATCGTATTAAAACGTTGATCCTTTTTGTTGTTGTTCTAAGTGTTTTTGATTGAATTTGGATATATATTGAACTTGGACATTTATAATAAATTTTAATATATGGTGGTGAGTTCAATTTACAATATGAAATTTTTAAATTCTAAAACATATATGTGTATATATATATATATATTATATATATTACTAATTAAATACTTTGTGTTAATAAGTAATAAATTAGATATACAAACCATGCATTGCAAAGGCACATTTTTAGTTACAAGGAAAAAGCTTTACGTGTTCATTTAGGCAAAATGTTTGTATCCACTTTGATAACAGTTTGGTATCTTTAGGACTTGAAACATTTCTCAATTCTGTTTCCTCAGAATACTGGCTTAAATTTTGGTTGAAATACATTCTGGGGAGTAACGACAAACTCAATACTATACTTATTTCCAGGAGTAAACTGAAAAGGTTTCAAATTCCATAAAAAAAATGACTTTCAATCATTCCCAATAACTTGACTTTGGAACAAGATTCTTTATCATCTACTACTTCTGAATATTAATTTACTAAGGTATCAGTGACTTGTATATTTTCCTTTAAAAAGAAACACTTTCATAGAGTATATGGCTGCTTTAGTTTGTCATCATCCTATGCCTCTCTCTCTCTTTTCTCCAAGCGTCATCCCTTATCCCCTTATGAGTTTGTAGAGTAATATGGTGTGCCTCAAATTCAAATTGTATGGATGCAGTAAAGTAGAAGAGTGCAGTTAGCTCTACCTAGCATTAGAAAGGAGAATGGCAAGAAAATCAATCCGGGAAAAAACGGTTGTGCAAAAGGCCAGTCTCCATGAAATATCTTACTTTATCAAGTCGACTCTGTTCCTCTTCAATCCTCGCCTGACTTTGTAGAATCTCTTTATTATATCCAGCTTTTTCTTTACTTTTTTTCCTTGCTTCAGCTTCACAAGTATCCAATTTAAGCACAATTTCTTTCAGGCTATTGTCTTCAACATCAAGGTCCTCATTAGCTTTTTCAATGTCATTCTGTACGTTTAACAGTTGCCAAAGAAAATGTTCCTGCTTCAAAGATTTCTGCAAGGGAGGTATGCAGATGAGACAAAGAACAGCATTCTAAACAGAGGAAGCGAAAGATTGCTTAGACCCATTCTAAAGGCTCTGTCACCAATTAAAATGTGAGACTAGAATATCTACTTGAACAAAAACGCGTGGTTTAAAACAAATACAGTGTACCAGTTGCTTTTGCAATTTGAGATGCTTTTCAGCCTCATCTTTCTGCAGCTTCATCTGCTCGCTCTCAGCTGAAATGGTTCTCTTTTTCTGATCAGCAAGCACAGCCTTTTCATTAGCTTCGGCTCTTTGTACTTCCAGTTCTTCATACTGTCTCTTGTATTCTTCAGAGCCAGAGATTTGTTCAATAAGGGCAGAGAGTTCCTTGGGCTTTTAGAAGCAATAGACTCCACATCTCCCTGAGTCACAAAACTAAATTCAATAAGACGAAGGACATAACCTAATCGTGTCAATTTCAGAATCTTCCAAGTCTTTGTCCCTTAGCCAGTCATGAGAAAGAATAAAGCAACTCCGGGATATTTAGATTTTCTTCTTTAATTTTACATAGGTAAAAATTGTGTAACCAGATGTCTGCATATGTCTCTTCCTGTTTAAATATCTTCACTCCACATATGTTTGCTAGTTATGCCTGCTCCTGTATTTTATGCATAGGAAATAATTACAATGAATGAAAAACAATAATACCGAGGCAAAAGGCACACCTTTTTTACGTAAATGCTAAAACTCACTAAAAACATCACATAAACTTAAAAGCACCTAATAACTCAAAATGACACAAATCAAAGGCATAAACTTCAATAACAAGTAGCAAATGGCGAATGAGTAGCAAACAATAAATATCAAGATCCACGGCTAACAAGTAGCAAACAATCATCCTCATTATCAAAGTCATCAACATAATCACCCTCTCCCTCCTCCTCATCATCAAATTGGGGATCTTCATTGCAAAATTCTTCGTCCTTCTCATCTTCACCTTTCAAATAGTCAAATTCAACTTCTTCTTCATCTCTAAGTCAAAAGAGGAAGAGGATCCTCTCACACTCCTGCCCGTGCCCTTTCCCTTCTTCATGTGTTTAGAGCCTTTAAATTGCATAGAATTTGCACTAGTAGGTGCACGTGTTGCCAATTTTTTCCCCTTAGTACTAGTTCTAATCTCTGAAAACCCTAGTACTACAATTATTATTTTGCTCATCCAATAGCAAACTAAATTTCTAAAGAGTTACCATAAAAGGTTACAAGTTTCTAGAATAGACTCACCTTCACCTGTATTCACTTCAGTTAAAATAATTTCAACAGCTCACCCATTATATTTTACTAAGCATCAACCAAAATCACTCTTGAGCAAGAAGAAACGGCAGTTTCCCCCAACAACTTTCTCCAAGCAGTTTCCTTCATTAATTGTAAAACTAGGCAATTTTAATTTTTATATATATGGAATTTCCATAGAACTAAATGCAAAACTATAATCAGTTAAAAAAATCCACGGAGTTGAAACAAAAATCATGCGTACAGAAAAACAAAATT
Source organism: Stenogyne calaminthoides (assembly GCA_037126765.1). Lineage (NCBI taxonomy): Eukaryota > Viridiplantae > Streptophyta > Magnoliopsida > Lamiales > Lamiaceae > Stenogyne > Stenogyne calaminthoides. The sequence goes on from JBBCBC010000013.1 coordinate 3,985,347, forward strand.
TCTTATGATCTTTTTTTTCATTTTTCCTACATTTGATGATTTTTCCATTGTTAAAGAACACAATACATAAACATAACACTAATATGAACTCAAATTTATCCAACCACAAGTCAACAACTCATCAAGTCAAAACATAGTTCATAATACCAAGATAATAACATAGTCCACAACCACAATACACAAAAATGATAGAGTGAAGCCTAATATATTAAGTAATTTTTTAAAAGCCTAGCATGTTTTTTATTAAGTTATTAACTATAAAAATACAAATACAAATACTATATGTATAAATAATTTCGATTTTCAGTTTAGCCAAAATATATTTTTCCTGAAAACCGAACCGAAAATCAAACGCAGAAGTTTTCAAACCGAAGTATTCAAGTAAAAGCCGATAATCACCTGAAAAACAAGGAAATTCCGAGCCTTAACAAGAATACCAAGCGACCTCAACTTGGCGTTGTACTCATCCCAATTCACGACGCTGAGTCCAATCCTGTACTCACTGCCACCATCTGCCGTGATCGACCGACTGAACTCGAGCTCCGATCCATCAGGAAGCCGGTACACGAGCATGACGTGCGCCTTGCGTCCCCTCTGCTGCTTCTCGCGGTCGTCAAAGGCGTAAATAAGGTCCCGCAGGTGACCGCTACGGAGATGACCGGAACGCACACCGAGTACGAAGCTTATAGCGTCCATGAGATTCGATTTTCCGGCGCCATTAGGCCCGATTATGGCAGTGAAATCGTGGAACGGGCCGATGACTTGGTTGCCTTTGTATGACTTGAAGTTGTCCAATTCTAGTCGGATTATTTTGCCGCTGGTAGATAGAGACGGCATTGTGCCCTAGTTTTGAAATTTTGACACTCGGAATTTGAGTGCTCGTTAATGGGGGTGGAGATTTTGAGAGGGAAAATTATGGGGTGAGGGAGTTGACGAATTAGTGCGCAAAAGAGAGGGAAATTGCGCGTTTTGGGGGATCTCCAATTGAAAATTCCAAGAATGTTAGATTCTATATTTTAATTTGAAAATATTTACTATATCCTAATTTCAAAATAAATCCAACCATAATATAGGAATTGCCAAATTGCTAGAAATATTATTAATACCTTAAAATTTTAGGAATATCGATGAAAATATTGATATTCCTAAAATTTTAAAAAATTAAAAATTTGATACTCCCCCTCCGTTTTATACTTTTTTATTCTTTGCTTTTGACATAGTTTTTTATTGGGAAGGAGGGAGTAGTATTTAAAATGATAAAATGATTTTTGATTAAAAGTATTGTAGTCATTTCTATTTAGTTATTAAAGTAGATGATTTTTTTTGGGTAAAACTAATGATTTGGTATGTAACTTTGAAATGTCATGACAGACCATTTTTTAAAATGGGTAAATAAGTATGGGACAGAGATAATATGAAATTTTCGAAAATTAATACATAAAATATACGTAAATTTTTAGACTAAGTTTTGTATGCATCTAGGTGCACCGTGAACTCATAGTGCATTTTAAAATCGTGCAACTTGTTATATTGAAAAATGCAACTTATTTATACTGAATCATGTAACTATTAATAAGAAAAAATAGTTGTATGATTCAGTGTAATTAGGTTGCACTTTTCAATATAACAAGTTGCATAATTTTAAAATGTACTATGAATGCACGGTGCACTTGGATGTACATAAGACCCAATATTTTAATGAAGTAGATTGCTTCAAGCATATCAAATACGAGGGATTTTACCGTACAATATTTCAAGTACAATATTAATATATAATAAAATTGAAAATTCGTGGATTCAGTGAGGTTGAATCAGATTAAGCGGATTTTTCAAAAAAAAAAAAAAAAAGAAAAAAAAATCGCACAGAGACAAAATTGAGAACCCACTCAAAATCTATGTTACTATAAATTAAACATGTGTTACTGTAAGAACATATATGTGTTACTACGTGATAATGGAAAAAGAAAAATATTTTTACTAATTCAATGGTGTAATTTGGTGATTTTGGTGTTTATTTAAGGTATTTGGTCACATGTCAGCAAGAAAAACATATAAAAGAACAAATGAGGAAGCGGGTGAAATAGAGGAGTGACATTTTGTTCATATAATAACACTTCATCATCTTTATAATAACACAATATCTTACATGTATTAATATAAATAACAGTATGTGAACTAAAAAAACAAGTATGTTTTACTTGTTATTACAATAACACATATTTTTACTTATAAAAATACATGTTTGTCCTTATAGTAACACAAATTTGAGAATGGGTTTTCCAATTTTATCTTAGGATAGTTTTTTTGTTTAACCTGATCTGATACCAAATAATCGGCGAATTTTTGTCTAATGGATAGAATGTGCGGGGTAATGCTGCATATAAAAATTTGTCATGAGTCTCTAGACATTCCTGTAGAATATTGGTTCAGGGAATGTGCTGGGAATTCACATGGGTCAAAATGGATCAAACAAATTATTCCTAAAAAAATTGCGCAAACTTAAAACAGGAAAACTCGTTCCACGATATGTGTTACTATAAGAAACATGTGTTGTCATTGATATTATTGTAACGATCTTGTCCTTTCAATACACATATTTATCCTTATAATAACGCATATAAGATGTTGAAAATTGTGTTATTATATGTACACAAAGATTTATCAATGTCTACCTCTGTTGGTCCCGAAAAACCCGATTTAAAACTCGTAAAATCTCAATGGGAGGTGACTTAATTTTTTTTTTCGAATGTGTTATGCAGATTTGCTAAAGTATGTATGATGAATATGAAAGCAAATAAGAACACACGATTTTTATAAAGGGTTCTGACAACTCGCCCTACATCCACTCTTCCCTTCAACCAACTTAACCAACAGATGTTTAATGAAGTTCTCACTCAAACGGACTTATCACCCTCTAAGGGATCGCCACCCTCCCTCCTGGATTGCTTAGATGTTTACTGTAGTTCTCACTCAAACGGGACTTATCACCCTCAAAAAATTGCTAGATGTTTAATATTCACACTCACCTACAAACTTAACCAAGTATTTGGGTAAGGTTTGTTTGGTTTCTTCAACTACAGATTTTCACTTACATTTGTTTAAATTTCAATTATGATGAAAAAATCTCTAAGCTTAGGATATAACATTTGTGCTAGATCTTAGAACACTTTTGAATATATGTGTGTATTTCTTGCTCTGTTTCTATGAATGGAGTTGCTTGAATTTTGGCTTTTTATTTCAATCCTCCATTATCTTCTTTTGAAGATATTGAATGTATTTATAGTTGGATTTAAATATTACCGTTGAAAGTAATATTCAAATCCATACTAATAACTTCCCTCTTTTTCATTGTCACTTTTTCAGACTTTTCCTGCGAACTTTATGTCATATCAATATGTGTGTTTTTTCTTATCAATGTCTACCTTACTATTCATCTCTTCCGATTACGTCACGTTACATGAGTTTAAAAATCAATTTGTTCATCGAAGTTGTTTTCACTTTGTTCATCGATTCTTTGAAATCACCGTTCATTTTCATTGTTCATCCACTTTCCATCCGAACCGATTTCTTTTTCATCAATGTTTCTACCTTTGATTTCTTCTATTGATTTATATTCTTCTCACCGATATTTCTTCACAAAATCCATCACAAATCGAGATACACCTTGTTCCCCAATTTCGATCTCGATCTCGATCTCTCGTCTCGATCTTTTCTCGTCGATCTCGATCATCTTCGTCTTAATTTTTTTGAGTTCCCCTTAACTTGTTCTCTCGTTCATACATTATCTTAAATTTTTTTTTTGAAAATTAATCAAAATTAAAATATCCCAACAACCTCCGACAAGTAAAAACGAAACTTTATTTTCATCCATTATAATCTTTTATTTAACCTGATTATTATATTCACGGATATTAAATCCATAATACATGCACAATGTTATATATTGGTAAATCATTAAGATTTTTTTTTTTTTTTGAAAAGGTAAATTAGACAAGTAAAATTTATATTATAATCTTATTTAATGATTATTATAGTTTCCAACATAAATAAACCTATATATTTGAGACATTCATAAAAGAAAAACAAATTTATATATTTTGGACGGATGTAGTATATTTTTGTATGAATGTTTGTGATATTAAATACTTTTCAAGTATATTTTTTTTTTAGTGTTTTCATAATCGAACATGCGACCAAATGGGATTGGATCGGTTGACGTTTTTAACGTTAAAATGTCTCTATTTATTTTCTTAAAATATTACCTATGTAACATTAAAGAAATAAAAAAAATGCATTTATAAAAAAATAAAATTATAACCTATAATTTTCCCATTGAAACAAACACAATAAAATTATAGACAACACAACATAACACAATTTAAAATACTAATATTATGATATAAATTAGTATTAAATTTAAAAGTAATAAATAAATAAAAAATAATAAAAAATTTGGTTCATCGAGCTTAACCTATTTTTTTTTTTTATTCTGGCCATTTTTGTCTGGTTCAATCGTAAAAATTACTTATTGGTTGTAATTGAACCGGTTCCACAACCAATTTTCGGTCCAATCCGATTATGAAATCATTGTTTTTTTTTTTTTTTAGTTTCAAGATGCAAGATTTTTAAAAATAATCAACCAATTAATTAAATAAAAGAAATTTATCTTACAATAGTATAAATAAATAATAAAATACATATAAAATAATGTGAAAGAATTTCGACGAGGGTTCAAGAGGAGCAGAGCCTGAAACCTGAGAATTCACCTAACAAAGTTGCAATGGCTTCCTTGCCAAATTTGTACCGGTACATTGTCACCAAAATTGATTACACCGTCTCTCTGACTCACAAGGTAATAAAATCTTAATCTCAGAATTATTTTATCTTTTTTCTAAAATAAAACTATAATGGGAACCGATTTTTCAGAATGATGGAGCTACGAGATTATAGCTGTTGGGCGTTTAGGTCAGATATATCGTAAACGAGGGTTTTTGGGTTTGATTTGACAATTTTCTCGGATCGTGGATGGCAATTTGGTTAAATTTGTTAGACTTTTTAATTTCTCTGGGTTTTCTGGATATATGATCCGATCAGCGGATTGAAAATTAGGTTGGATTTTTCCTCTTTTTGAAGAATATTTAAAAAAAAAGCGGAAAAGGGTTTCAGTGCTTGAACTAACTATACAAGCAAAAATTTGTGTATTTTTACATAGTATTCAGATTTCTAGGCCAAGTATATAGTTTTATATTCATGAATTTATAGCATGAGAGGAATTCAGAATACCTTTTCTTTGGTTATTCAGTCCAGTTCTCCTGATTTCTTTCAATTTTCGTAGTGTTTTTTGTTGGTGACACTTTTAGTTGTTTATGATGATGGTTCATGTGCTTAATTTAGAATTCACTCAATTTTGATAATGAACTGTGTTCTTCTGCTTGTTAAATAGAAAGTGATGGTTTGCTTAATATTATACTACCTCCGTTCCAACTCTTTTTTCACATTTACTGTTTTCTCGTGTTTTAGCGAGTTGATTTTTTTTATTAATATTTGAAATGATAAAGTAATTTTTAAGGATACATATAATAGAGGAGAGGTAGATCTATCATAGCTGACACCCCTTCTTAAAAGTCACTTTATTATTTCAAATACTAATAAATAACTCGCACGCTAAAACACTAGAAAAAATGTAGTGTGAAAAAAGAGTTGGGTCGGAGGGAGTACTTTTGTTGCAGAGATGTTATGATTCACTGTCTAACAGTAATGCACAAACTAGATTTTTATGTTGATAACTGAAATCATATGCTGTAATATATTTCATCTGTTGTTTGGGTTGTGGGAATATTTCGTTACATTATCGATTGAGTCAGTTTTATTGTGACTGCAGACCTATGCACAAGGGAGACTCACAGAGGCTGAAGCTCTTAATGTCATGCTGAGAACCTTTTTTGCGGGAAGGTTGACTTTCTTGCACCGAAGTAAAGGAGAAGAGATGGCCCCAACAATTGGGACTGAGGGGGGAACTCTTCTTGTTCGGAAAATTCCAGAGGCAGACACTACGTATGCTGTTCAATTTCAAACAATATTTTCAGTGACATTGACAGCTATGTGGCTCTTGGAAATATTAAGTAACAATGGGGTGCACCAGTTGCAGCGTGCAACTGATGCGCAACTAACACTGTTCAGTGAAAACAACTAATACTGACCAACTAACACCTTATTAAAACAACTAATACTATTTAAAATGCACTTGAGTCGCACGGTGCAACTGGTGCATAGAAGTATTTTCCATATCCTTTTCTTTTTCCTCTGTCAAGTAGTTCACACGAAGTATTTTCCCCACATATTCTACCTTTTTGTGGATTTGATTACTTCTCGTTATTTGTTTTAACTTGGCCGGAGGGTTTGTTACCAATTTCTATCATCGAACTTTGAGCGCTAAATGTGGATTATACAAGATGTTATTTACTAGTTTCTGCTGCAGAAATAACCTTCCACTGCTTGTGCTTCCTTTTCCATTAGTTAATTCATGTACCTGCTATGATAGGAAACTTAACATTGGAGATATGGTAATGCTAAAGGACCCAATCAAGTCGGATAAATATCTGGTTCGGAGGTTAGCTGCCACTGAGGGATATGAGATGGCTTCTGCTGATGAAAAAGATGAATCTTTTGTCCTTGAAGAGAACGAATGCTGGGTGGTAGCTGACAATGAAGAAGTTAAACCCAAGGTAAATATTGTTTATGCTCAAAAGGTTCTTTTCGATCGATTCATATAATGCCTCCTAACTGGGTGACTCCTAACGTTTGCAACATTTTACTTACTTGGTCCACCACTTTACACCGATGGTTTTGGAAGAAAGCTAATCATAATTACACAACTGAATGGGTGGAGCGGGGTGGGGGTGGGATAGGGGGTTTGCAGAATAGAAAAGGCTCTAGCTCAAATACTTGATATAAGAAATTGAGTAGGATACCTGATTTCTTTCTACTTTAAGTACACCAAATGCCTTAGGAAGGGCCATATTTCGTAATAACCGATTTTCCAATTATGTAATTCCTTTAAAAGGTTCTATGCAGAATACTCCATCCTCAATAAGTACTTTTACTTTACAAACAAGTTTCCTTGCTCTTTCTTCGTTATTAGCTTGAATTGGATTGTAATCTTCATCATACAAACAGACTTGTTCAAGTTATGCATGATTTATTAATATTCAGGGCACACAAATGCATGTATACCAGTAGATGATGCTTTCACTTAGACGGACATAAATGCATGCTTATTCTCTGTTTCTTAGTATATATTATGCTGTTTTCTGGCATCATTTTATTGCAGGACTCTTACGATAGTCGAACATTTGGTCCAGTTTCCATGACAAATATAGTTGGTAGGGTCATATACTGCTTGAGGAATGAAGTGGACCATGGACCTGTGGCTAATAGGTTAGCTTCTTTTTGTTATACTAGTATTTTCTCTCCGAGTGATGCACAATTTGTAATATTGATAAATTTTATGAGATCGTACATGTGTGATTATCTTACAAGTTTTAAATACATTATATAATTTTTATTTATACACTTAACTCGTCACAAACCCTAATTTTTTTTAAAGAAATAGTGTAAAGTTTATTAAAATTATTAAAAAAGTATATTTTTCATATAATCAAATCAATTGAAAAATGTTTTTAAAACATTAAAATTCATGTTTAAAATCTGATATTTGTTTTTGCATACGCAATATGAATATCAAAGTAACGGTCATAAAAAGACAATTAATTTAACTCATAGTACATTTAAAATAGATTTTAAACAAAAAACTTAATCAAACTTACCATACTTATTTAAATCACTCTGTTATTGAGAGTGAAGTTCACCCTCATTTAATGAAATTTTGACAAACATCTATCCATATATATATATATATATATATATATATATATATATATTCTACTCTGTGTATCAATGTTTTCTAGTTCTGATTACATGTACATGCTGCTTTTTCAGCAAAGATAGCGTGAAGGAGGATTCACCCGTTCTAGCAATGGAACTTGATGTTGATGAGCTCAAGGAAAAGCACAACCAATAGATTTGCAGAAATACATATCTTTCTGGGGTGTTTTGACGAGCTTCATCATTAAATAAGTATGGTAAATCGTCTAAACGATCATCTTTTACGGATGGCATTCCTAATGCTAGGTTGGCTGGTCAAAGTATTTTGGTTCTTCTTGAAATTACAATGGACATAGTTTATTTACTATGCATCGTTGAGTTCACACTTCACACTAGTTTCTGATATTTGTTATAAATCTTTATATCTGCTTTCTTTGGAATTTAATCAATTCCATTTTCACAATTTCTGGAAATTTAAGTGAAAGTAGTTATCATTTGTTCTTCAATTTGTAGGTTCCGTTTGGATTGAGGAATTTGCTTTGACTAGAGGATTTTGAGCAAGTGTTTCCAGTGAGTCCATATGGAATGGATTTCAAATCTACCAATAGCAATAACTCATGCTATTAATTAAAATCCATCCTCAATGTCAATCCAAACAGACCCTTATTGTTATTTTACCAATTGCACCGGAAAATTTTATTTTGTGCTCTATATTTAACATATAATTTGACAATTAGTTGAAGACAAGACCTACAATTTTTAATATAAATTAGGAAAACACGTGTATAGATTGCAATATTATATATAGATCTTGGGGAAATGAAGAGCTATATATACTCTTCTGGTATTAACACAAATTTCTTTGATTCTGTGGTTTAATTTCGAATCAAGTTGCTTTGGTTTCTCTGGTTTAAGAAGTCTAATTCTGTATTTAAAGGTTCTGAATTTGATGGTAAGGTTATATAGATACAGATTAGTGATGTACCGTAATGACATTTAAGAAATCTATTTTATGATAATTTGAAGGTCTTGAAATCAATGGTAGAGTAGACCATTAAATCTCCAATGAATCCGAATTCACGGTGAACACTCTCACTATTATATATAAACATCATCACTCTTATGTTTATGCATTGTTATTGTTTATTTTTTATGCATAATATTGACGTTTGAAGAAATGTATTTCACCGTTAACTCAAATTCACACAAGTTTTTGTCTCAAATGGTAAGGTTTCGGTTCTTCCGAATTTTTAAGTTTACGGCAATTTGATCCACAAAACGATTGAGTATCCTGTGAAATTTGTTCGCGGTAAAATTAATTTTTTTTTAAATCGTATCACTAAATAGTATTAATTGTTTCACTTAAATATAGTGTAACTGTTTTCATAATATGAAATTAGCGTGAAAATAATGGATATTGTTCACTGAAAATAACTAATACCGTTGAATGAAAGCAAGTAATACAATTTTGTGAAACAAATAATATGGTTAAGACAAAAATCAATTCCCCAGGAAACTCCTCATGGCAGAGAATGTGGGAGAACTTTTCTTTTTAATATAGGAAATAATGCGAGAATTGACAAGGGTTTCTGTACACTAATAAAACTCCTTGCCTCGGAGAAAACGTTTCCACGGAATAAAATGAGAATGTTTCTACGGAATAATAAGCAGGTAGGATATGGGTCAATTTTATGGATTCTAAATTCGTAAAAATATTTTAAATAAAAACTTGTGTGAACCCAAGTTTATTATGAATTCTATTTCTTCAATATTATTGTTATGCATATATTTTATTTATATTATGCATAATAGTGATAGAGTTCATGTATATATAAATCGATTTATAGGACTTTCGCTCAATATTTAAAATGTAAATTTGGTGTAAATAAATCTTTCAAAAAAAAAAGTTTGGTGTAAATAAATAAATACTCCTACATGATAGATAATTAACCCATCTCTCCGTCTCTACATAATTAGTTAATTAAAAGTAGAAATAATGTGGTGGAGTGAAGAAAATGAGATAAATTCAAAATCCAGTTGGGTGCAAGGCCCTCCCTTTTCCCCCATCTTTCAACCTTCTTCTGTCCCCATCTCAACCTACTAATTTACTCTCTGTCTCTCCAATATTTCCACAAAACCCCTAAATAATTAATTCATCAAACTAGGACCCTTTGTTCCCTATATTTTATTATGGGCAAATACCAAGCATTTCTCTTCATTTCTTTACTATTTGTTTAATAAAATAAAATAAAAATAGTAGTACTATGTAACAACTGGCAACAGGGGTTTTCATCTCTCTCAATCAAGAAATTTAACACCCTTAATTTTCTTTGTTCCCTTTTTGCTTTTTTTGTTGTTTCAAAGAGAAAAAAAGGTGAGGAATGATAAATTGAACTCCGATCAATCAGAATCATCGAGCTTATAGACTCATGACCCATGCTACTACTATCAAAATATTTTCTTTTCTCTTTCTGGTGGTTTCTCCAAAACCCTAGAAGTTGCAGAAAAAGCTTGCTATATTAGATCAAGAAACACCATTTGCTACCAGAAAAAGTTCCCAATTTTGGCAAATCTCATTCCACATCAAATCAATATTTCCAGAAATGGAAAGCTCCAATTCCGACAACACCTTACCAGGTAGGTATCCAGTAATGGATTTTAATATCTTTCCACTATACTATATGTTAATTTTTTTATTTAGACCCGTATATTTTACTGGATTTTAATATCTTTCCACTATATATGTTAAAGCTTTAATTTTCTCCATGAATTTAAAATATACTCCTACATTATATCATATTATATTATAAAGAATTCCATCCCTTTGAAGCAGGACAGATTTAGGGGGGCACGAATTTAAATTTTTATAATATATATAAAAAAACTAATTTACGCTTTAAATTCGTAAAATTTTATGTTTTTGTCCTTTTGAATTATAATTTTTTTTCAATCTTACTCTATGAAAAAGTTTCAACTTGTGACAAAATTCTGGATCCGTCACTGTTTTAAAGTAAAATTCTACATGCGTCCCTGCAGGCGGCTCGTCCTCGAGCGGCTCGACTCTAAGCCGATACGAGAACCAAAAACGGCGCAATTGGAACACGTTCGGTCAGTACCTAAACAACCACCGGCCGCCACTGTCGCTCATCCGGTGCAGCGGGGCCCACGTGCTCGAGTTCCTCCGCTACCTCGACCAGTTCGGCAAGACCAAAGTCCACACGCCGATCTGCCCGTTCTTCGGCTGCCCGAGCCCCCCCGGCCCCTGCCCCTGCCCGCTCCGCCAGGCCTGGGGCAGCCTCGACGCGCTCGTCGGCCGCCTACGCGCCGCCTTCGAGGAGAACGGCGGCGAGGCGGAGACGAACCCTTTCGCCGCCCGGGCAGTGCGGCTTTACCTCCGGGAAGTGAGGGATTCGCAGTCGAAAGCTAGAGGGGTTAGCTATGAGAAGAAGAAGCGGAAGAGGCGGCAGCCCACGCCGCCGCCGCAGCAACGGCCGGCGGCGGGTGGAGGTTTTGATTGATTGATCAATAAGCATGCACGAGTAATTTTTCGAGACTATATAAATTTGAGGTTAGCTAGTTAGTTGCTTTTGGAATGATCTTTAATTATCATCCTATATATATGAATTACGTACAATTTCAAATCTTGGGGTTTGTTTTCATTTATAATTAAGCTTTCAATTTGGCAAAAATAAATAAATAATAATAATAATAATAATTTGTGAAACAGATCATCTTATGTTTAAAACAAGCAACTGTTGGTGATGTCAGTTTGTCGGAGTAGTAGTGTGCATATTTAATGATAATTGCAGGTTTTCATTTCTAACATATCATCAGATATTTTGGCTTATATATTTTGAAACTCAACAGCTAACAGTTAGAAATATTTTTTCTTTAATCTGAAAGCCAATTATTTAAGTCAAAATAGTCTTATAATTTTGCACCTTTATTAAAATGGTCTTATAATTATTAATTTTTCCAATTTAATTTCACATGCATTCAATTTAATCCAATTTAATCCCAAACCGTCGAAGGTCGTTCAAAATTAATAAAATGAAGTCCTTTAGGACACGTGTCTTACATATTCCAGTCAAAATTGAGGGCGCGTGTAAGATAAAATGACGTCGTTTTGGGCAATTTTGAGCGATCTCCGGCGGTTTGGGACTAAATTGGATCAAATTAAATACTTAATAATAATTATGAGACAATTTCAATAAATGTGCAAAGTTACGAGACTATTTTGGTTTAATTCCCAAAAAGGGTGTTTATGGTGTCCAAATGGAGTTTCAAAACAGACACTTTTTGCTGAGTTTATTGATTGAGAATATGAATAAATTTTTGTGTGAGACGGTCTAATGATGAGACAATTCATAAACTATAGAGCAAATTAATATCCACCCCTTTTAAAATGTTAAAGTGTCATTTTTAATTATGTTCCGTCTTATTTCGAGACTATGTCTCACGCAAGACCTAATCGCAAATTTGCAGATATATTAATTTGAAGAATTGGAATGGAGTGGGTGATGCAGGGAGAAGTCGACTTCTCCCTGCATCAGTGACTCTCATGTGTTAGTACCTGCACTCATAGACTCACGGTGCATTTTAAATACAACTTGTTACATTGAATCGTGCAATTATTTTTTCATAAAAATAGTTGCACATTTTAATGTGAATAAATTGTATTTTTCAATATAACAAATTACATGGTTTTAAAATGCACATTGAGTGCATGGTGCATCTGGATGCATACACGAATTAGTCATTGGAATGATATTAATTCATGTGGAATTTTCCTAATTAAGATTCTGAAATGTTGATTTTCTGCTAATAAATTGATCAGTACTTATGATTATGAAAGCATAATTAACTTATAGTGCTGTTTCTTGATCAGTGATATATATTTTATGAACATTGGCTGACAAATTTAGGTTTTAGGTTTTAATACCAAAATTGTTTCTCCCTCCCTGGTATAGGGCGAAAGCATCTCATTATGCGATACTTTTACAAGTTTTGGTGCTTCTACTAAAAATTTAAATTACATACACATTACATTTTTGTGCTCCACATATAGCATGCTGGATAATAAAATGTAGATACTAAGTAAAATGGCATGCAAACCAAGTAAAATGGATTTTAATGGGTTTGAGTGAAATAAATTAAGAGTGTTGTTAGTGTTTTAATATTATGTTAATTTATTTTTATTTTGGGTATGTTCAAGTAATGTTGGGACGTCCAAATAAGATAAGTGTTCAAGTAATATCGAGATGGAGAGAGTATTAAATGGTGTTAATCTCGTGAGTTTGGTCGTACGATCATTTAATGTCGTGTATAAATAATTAATAATATCATCATGATCTAAATCTGTCATATAATATAACTTGAGCGGTTCTCCTGTGCATCAGAGGTACTGTGCAACTCAAATATATTTTTGAAACGTTCAAGTTCTTTTTTATTGAAAAAATTGAACATTTCAATATAAATTATAAGTTGAATATTTCGGTGAAACAAATTGCATGCATATTTCAAAAATACACTTGCATTAGCACGTACGACGTATCCGGTGCATACAAGATTTTATCATATATATAAATTTATGTTGTACGATATATGTTATGCTGAAATCTTACACATTACTCATTACTTTCTGATGGGAATAGTATCTGCTGATGCAATTTCCATGGTGGTATTAGTTGAATCTCTTCTATTTTATTTTGTTTCGAGGGGGTGGTACGATGAATGGACTTCGAGTTGAAGATTTTTAATTCTATGAATTTGAGCTGGTTTAGTTAATACTCCCTTCGTGCATCAATCTTATGCGCACTTGTCTTATTCGTTCGTCCACCTATTTTATGTGTACTTCATTTTTGACAAAAGTTAATTTATCTTTATCCCCCAATCATAATTTAATTATTTTAAATGTCATTGTAATTTATTCACAAATAATTATTTTATTTATAAATGGATCTCATAATATTTTATATTAATATTTTTACTTTATCTATTTTTTTTCTTAAAAACAATATTTTATATCAATATTCTTACTTTATCTAATTTTTTCTTAAAACATGTGTCAAAAGCATCATGCATATGCATAAAATTGGTGGATGGAGGGAGTAATAATTATGATGGATATTTACATTTAATTTCTACTTTGAGTTTGTTAATTAGATTAGAAATTCATAGAATGGAGTATGGTAGAAGCACCAGCCCCGCTGTCCTGGGAAATAGTGTAGGAGGCAAATAGTAGAATGTATGTATGATTGAAAGTTTGTTATAATATTTGATTGTGATTACTTTGACCTCGTTTGTTTCACATTACTGAATAGAACTGATTGAACTGAATTATTTGAATCAAGAGATATATTTGGATTGTAATTTTTTTTTTAATCATGTATTGAAAAATTAATATTTGTATTTAGATTGAAGAATTAGATGTGTATCTATTGAAATGTCATAAGTGTTCTTAAATTGAATTAAAATAATCACAATTAATTCTTGTGAATCTATTTGATATGATAATATTGTATTTAGGATAGTTATGTCTCGCCTATGTTGCATAGCGGGGTGCAGGGATGATAAGATACAGGTATTTAGGGTGCGATACACAATGATATGTTTATTTATTTATATTTTATTATATATCACCCCTATAAAATATATAGAATTTTCAAAATTAATATATCAAATGTATGTAGTTCACATGAAACTAAAACATTTTTAATAATTTAATGTAATTAAGTAACAAAACATTAACTCAAATAACATATGAGTTTTATTAAGAAATTCAATTTTAAAAAAAACATGTGATATATTGTCAATTGCAAGTTCGACTATATATATGCAAGTGGAAAAAAATTGTATCTTAGAAATGAGTCACTCAACTTTGTATCTTAAGGTGATGGCCCCTATCATATCTAACTCATGTATCTTGTATCATATGAAAAAAGTAAATCTCATAGCTTGATAATGCCCTCAAATGTAGTTATTATTGAATAACTAAGTTAACAAATATATGTTTTTAAACCCCCAAGAGTTGGTCTAGTGGTGTAGACTTGAGACTTAGGAGCGTGCTCTTCACGGAGTTTCAGGTTCGAACTCCCAAAGTGCGATCAATATACAGAGCTAAACTCTGGGCATGAAGTGGGGACCCCACTGGTGGACGGTGGGTTCTGGTCCCTCAAATTAAGAGTAGCTAGAAAATCAAAGGGTACAATTTTGAAGGTATACAATCGGAGGGGATGAGATGACCAATCGTGATAGGCGTAGCAAAAAGATAATGGGTACTAGTAAGCCCTCAACCACACTTTCAGAATTATTGACCTGACGGTCCCTGGTTGGACCGCATAATCATGCAAAGGGTAATAGTGAAATAATCTAGGGTGTAGCTAGCGCGAAAAATAATGTAATAATATAGTAATGATTATTAAATAACTGTTAGAGAATAAATGAATAAACTGAATTGGAGCTTTCGAAAGTTTAATTGTTTCACCAGTATTACTATTTAAGCTATCAATTCAGCATCCAGAACAATTACTTTCTACCCCACTTACTGGTTTAGGGGTTAAAAGATATTTATTACCGTACGATATAGTATATAGGATAGATCTAAAAAAATCAAGACATCAATTAAAGAATTTTATCTAATTGAATATTCATATATGAATAAATTTGATTGGAAAGTTTGTGTTAATTTATTTTAAACTATCATAATAATAACATAAATGAGATTAATTAAGAGATTTATACTCCCTCCGTCCTTTAGCAACTTGGACATTGAAATTGACACACATATTAAAGAAAAAGTAAGTATTTGGTGTTTTGTTGACTTTTCAAAGGGAATAAAGGGTGTAGATTGTGAGGTGGAGATATTGAGGGTGGAGATTGTGAGATTCTTTGTCATTTTAAAGTGTGCAAGTTGGTAAGGGCCAGACCAAAAAGGAAAGTGTGCACATTACTAAGGGACGGAGGGAGTATATTTCAAGATATCTTTCTAATTAAATATTTATATAAAAAAGACAATCATGAAATTGTAACCACATATATTATTTTTCAAGAAAAACTCTATATATTCACCAAATTAGTGTTGTGCCTCACAGAAATTATACGGTAAGTTATGTGCCAGAGTTCTGAGTTAACACCTTGAGGTTTTTGAAGAAAGAATATAAAGGTAGTTTGTCAAAGCACGAAGAATACATAGATCGTTTGTTAAAGCACACTTCAATGTTGAATTATGGAGCCAGACTGCACACCAACCAACGGTCATGTTTATCCAGCTGACTCATTGTAATTCATCACACAAGTTCTTACACCTTTTTAAGTACAGTTTAATTCCTAACATTCTAGACAAAAAATTGTGTACACTCGAGTTCACCGTGAACTCGAGTTCACGATTTTTGTAGTATCACTGTTATGTATATAAACTATTATTGTTATGCATAAAAATTATCACTGTTATGCACAAAAAATTATCACGGTTTAAAATATGTTTTATATTTTCAAACAAGAAAACTTTTTTTGTGTATAATAATAATAATTTTTGCACATAACAATGATAAAATTCATACATAGACCTGATTTACAGGAATGTTACTCATCTAACGTATTCATACTTGTCTTATGCATAATTAATTAATTCGGTTAAATACACATTATAATTGATCCTTCAATGAAGAGTTATTTAAATTGTAAAGATTAGTTACAATTTGGATTTCTTGTTTTCCAACAAGTTGTATCCGAGCCAAAATATATTGATATTATCTTAGGTATATATTCTGGATATAATTATTTTGACAAAGTCATGAAAATTTTCATACATGAAAAAAATTTAATTTACAATCAAATTTTGTAATTGGTGAAGGTAAGACAAAATTGAGTGGTTCATGATTCACTCGGCCCAAGTGTTTCATGGTTCACCCGGCCCAAATATGTCATAATTTAGGGTTCATTATTAAGTATTTAGGGTGTAGATGGTTGATTTATGATAATTTTATAAATTTTCATACATGAAAATTCTCACAATAGATCTACTCAATTATTTTTGCACAAACTCTCCGATCCATAATATGAAACTGGTTCAAGATTGGTTGTTGTGCAATTATATATGTGATTTTTAAGTCCGGTACCAACCAATTGTGGAGAAGAATCAAGAACTGGTGCGAGCAATTAGGGGTTGCAGTGGGTGAAATCAATTGGGGTATGTTTGTTTTGGGATTTAGGTGTGCCGGAGAAGTCATGACCTTAAAATCCTGATGAATAATAAAAATATTTGTTTATTTTGAGATTTTGGTAGGGTGAGACTTTTGCTTTATGTCAAATCAATATGAAATAATGATTCACGTGGTATTATTATATTGTATTGGGTGAGAGAAAAGTAGGAGAGAGAATAAGTGAGTGGAAGAAAAGTGGTGATATGATTGTATTGAATCTTGTGAAAATAGATGTATAAGTATATTTTATGGTAGTGGATTTGAAAACTGGATATGGAAATCCTCAACTAGCATGTAACTTGGATCGCAAAGTTCTAAGTCCATCCGGATGAGTTCCAAAACAAACATACCCTTGAAGACAATAGTTTGTAATAGGCCAAATAATTAAATCTAACTTATACTTTTAGTTTTTCATTAATTTTAGCACATACTTTTTTTTCATTTTAAATTTAGCGCATACTTTTCACTTAATATTTAAAAACATCCCGATTCATTATTTTCGACAAATTATGTCTGATATGATCACCGGAATCCATCCGTCTTATTTACGTACTATTAAAATAAAAAAATAAAAAATATCAGCACATGAGATTATAAAAACAACTCGGGTCACTATTTTCTAATTTTAAGTAGTGATATTTTTTATTTTTTTATTTTAATATTTACACATCAGCAAGACAAGTGAACTCCAACAACCACATCAGGCAAACCTAGCCGAAAATAGTGACCCGAGATGTTTTTAAGTATTAATTGAAAATATATGCTAAATTTGGAGAGAGAAAAAAATATGTGCTAATTTATGAAAAACCAAAAGTATGTACTAAATTTAATTATTTGACCTTTGTAATATCACATGAATAAACGAGGACAAAAGTGATACTACAAAGATTTAATCCAATTGCCTAAAAATTATCACATGAGTTAATTAACAGGGACAATGTAAATGCAGCGACTAGGTCTTGTATGTATCCAGTGCACCGTGCACTCATAGTGCATTTTAAAATCGTGCAACTTGTTATTCTGAAAGATGCAATTTGTTTATACTGAAACGTGCAATTAGTTTTTCAAATTAATAGTTGCACAATTAAGTTGAAAAAGTTACATCTTCCAGAATAATAAGTTGCACGATTTTAAAATGCACTATGAGTGCACAGTGCACTTGAATGCAAATGAGACCCACCCAATACAGCCTAATTCTATGCTGAAATTTAATCAAGGATGATGGGCTCAATGGGCCTAGTTAAGAATTGGGCCAAGATTTAAAATTAATACATCGGGTATGTCCTAGTTCTATTGGGTATTATATCCACCCCACTATTATTTTGATGACGATGGTGCAAGTAAAAATGAAAGAAAATATATAGTACTTTTTATTCTTTCAATTATACCTTTTAATTTAATTCAGCTTAATTTTCTTTTGATTAGAAGTGTGAGCAAGTATTGTGATATAAAAAGTGAAAATGATATATGATAGGACAAAATTGGTTAGTTTTCTAGTGAATAATGTAATGCAATAGTTTAGAAATAATGCCTCTAAAGGACAAAGTTTTTGATCAAAAGACTCTAAGGTATAAAGTGCAAAAAATTAATGATTCTAAGGTACAAAGTGCGTTAAATGTAAAAAACTGCACTCCAAAATTGGCTTATTTTCCGCAAAGGCCAATTTTGGAGTGCGCTTTTTTTAATTTTAACGACTTTCAGACTTTTTAAATCGGCTTGGGTAGTGACTTTGTACCTTAGAGTCACTCCCCCAATAGTTTAATGTTATAATTAAAGTACTTAATCAAGGGATCATAACTAAAGAGGGCTGGGGCTACGAAAGAACATAAAATATTCTAAGGCTTTGGTGATTAATGAGAATGAAGATGATTAATTCACATTTTTACACTTTTTAAGTGACAATCAATTAGCACAAACCTCATTTTGATTACCTGTATGCACTTCTATATATCCACCCCGATTTCACAAGCAAGCATCATTTCTTATATCCACCCATATATGAAGAGCAGACTCAAACCACTAACAATATAATCACCATTCCTATTAATTTCAAATGGTAATCTGTACCATTGTCTTTTCTTACAAATTACAATCTACACTATTTTTTTTTAAACAAAACGCAATATGTACTAATAAAATGTGACTGATTCTAACATCGATTCACTTTTTTGTGAAACTTTCCGTCTATATATAGCGTACTAATGATATATTGCATATACCACAATGCCAAAAAGTATTTTAGCAAACATCAGATTGAAGAAATTAGATAAAATAAAATTAAAAAAAAGTGAACCAGAATTGGAATTTGTCATTTTTTTCTAGTATAAGTTGCATTTTGTTTTAAAAAATAATACATATTGCAGTTTATGAAAAGAACAACAATACATGTTGCAATTTGTTATTAACTCTTCCTATTATAATTGATCATTCAATAATTTTCAATACTATTTATATTGAAAATTTTTGAACCAAAGCGATTGTCATTCGAGCTTAGCCTCATTCCATTACAAATATGGTGTCTCTTAAG
This sequence comes from Stenogyne calaminthoides, assembly GCA_037126765.1. Classification (NCBI taxonomy): domain Eukaryota; kingdom Viridiplantae; phylum Streptophyta; class Magnoliopsida; order Lamiales; family Lamiaceae; genus Stenogyne; species Stenogyne calaminthoides. Next base: position 4,004,961 of record JBBCBC010000013.1, read on the forward strand.
ACAAGTATCAGCTGCTTTTCATTCACTATTAATTAAGATAACTGAGTTGAAACAAAAATTTTTACGAAAGTAAAAAGAAAAAAATAAAACAAGTAAAAACCTTATTCGCCCTTTTATAAACTTTTCACACTCTAATCGTGCCCAATAATATACTAGTTTTTGTTTTAATAGTATTAGGTCCATGTATTACTCAGCCCATTTAAGTTCTCCTTATAGTTTGGGCTCCCAAGTTTCAATCCACCAGTTTCTTAAATTTATCAACTTCAACAATTGGCATGAAAAGTTTAAGGTTTCGTTATAAAGACAAAAACTTGTATGAACCCAAAATCGATATTTTTAGTATCACTATTATGTATAAAAATGATCACTATTATATATAAAAATTATTACTGTTATGCACAAATATTCTCAGTACTGTTTAAAAAAAATGCTTTATATTTGGATGAAAGAGTAATTTTATACCCATAAATATATTGTGGAATGACTTTATTACCCCACGTCTATCCACCCCCTCCCCACCTTTAAAAAAAAATCATATTCATATGATTTTAAAAAGTTGAGTAAATTGTTTAACTAATGTATCATAAAAAGTTAATTAAGAGATTAAATTATGTGATTATTTAATATTTACAGGTAATAAATTATTTTAGAGAAATTTTTATTTACTAAAAAACAGTTATTATGAAAATGAGGGAGAACTAAATAACTATTGTTCGAGCACACAATTTGATCATTAAAACCTACTCCCCCTATTAAAAATATATGTTGTTTTGTATCGATGCACACATATTAAGAAATTATTAACTTTCTATTATGCCATTAATTAATTTCTTCGATTTTTTCCTGAGACTTTGAAAACTAGTTATTTTTAATGGCTTTATTATGTATAGATTAGGAAAAAATATAATTAATTAATATTGAAAAATGCATAACATCATTTAAATTCCAAATAATTAAGTGAAGAGTCAAAACGTAATTTAATCTGAATAAGAGGGAGTAGAAATTAATCTTCAAGTAGTCATGACACAAAAGAAGTTTTATTCATTCATGTAAAAATAACAAAATATTCCTTTGCAAATCACAAACTAAAAATCCTAACCCTACCACCTAAACAAATTCTAAATATCCAAATCTCAAACAAATTAACCTTTACTTCAAAAACATACACTAACTAGCTACACCATCTCACATTTCTACATACATACAAGCTGATCATGAGTATACATATATATATTTATATATAAATAGTTCATATAAAAATTGAGCTTCCACCATTTCCAAACCCCACATCTTCAACATTCGGGCAGTCCGAATAATCGAGGCTCATGTCAAACAAGAATCCATAATCATCCTCACATTTGGCCTCAACCAATTTGTTGCACCCTTGATTTGAAGTCGATGGATTTGGGCCGTTGATCTGATCTTGATGATGAGACAAATTATTAAAATAGGTGGCATCAAATGTGCTAGGGTTTTGGCCTTGATGATAATTGGTTAAGGAAGTGATGTGTTGATAGGTACTAGGGAATGCATGTTGACTTGTGGGGGATAAGGCCATGTTTGGCGAAGTGTCACCAGTTGTAGCATTGTTGTAACAATTATTCTGTGGGCTGTTTTCACTTCTTGATTTGTAGAATACTCTGCATAGTACCCAGTCTTCCTGGCAATCATTACAAATTTGTGTGAGCATTATAATTTAGAGCCATGATTGAATAAAGTTTGTTGGATATGTGATTGTGATTTTTTTGATGAGGAAAATGATGGCTGTTTTAAATTATCTAGTGAATTCTTGATTTTGAGCGCTGGAGAAGCTTTTTGGCTACATGATTGGTACATGCTTTCAATTTGAGTAGAACTTTTTAGAAAGAGCATGTTTTATGTGAGACCGTTTCACAGAGTGTGTTTCGTGGACGGGTAAAAGAAGATATTTTTAAATAAGACGTAATATATTTTGAAGATGAAATAAATACTTTTTACAAATTTAAAAATTATTTAACGAAGAAACACAAGTATCACCTTTTAGGCTAGTAAAGTACAATGAAACACTCTAGCTAAAACAAGAAGTACAATGAAACACATTCTCTGAGATATATAGTGTCATACTATTTTTTTTAAATAAATAAATACTTCATTCTAATTATCGATTGCCACAAATATTTAATTAAGAATAACATGCTAGCATATTTAATTTTAAGATATTTAATTAAGATTTTTAATACATGAAAATTTAATTAATTATAATGGGTAATATATATATATATATATATATATATATATATATATATATATAAAAAAAAAATTGGACCTATGGGAAAGAAGATATACTAATACAAGCAACAATACCTTAGGAGGCACGTGAAGGTTTTCGAGACGAAACTCGTGCATAATCCATCCAGTTTTGATCCCATTTGGAGCCCTATTTTTGTAAAAAACCAAAGTCTTTCTCATTCCCACAATACCCCTGGTGGCCGGGTCTAGCACAGCCCGATCTTTACCCGTGGCTTTCCAGTACCCCGAAATGGTGGCCCGATTAGCCCGAAAACCAGTAGCATATTTTCGATCACGAAAGCTAAAAAAGTACCACTCATTTGAATTCAGCTTTGCTGCATCTGAAAAACTCTCACATTGTTAGCCTCAATACTATAATTATAAAAATATTAATTCAATCATTAAATGAAAGATTTAATGTAATAGTTAAGAAATTGTAGCGTGCGTAGCTAACATACATGCATAAATAATATCGTATTATGTATTATAGTTAAGGTGGTCCATTAGTTATGCTAAAAATGGATTATATATTTCTAGCACTCCAAAAAAGGATTAATCAGCTATATATTTTAGGCTAATGGAGTACTACAATACAATAGATAATCAATAAAGAAATGGAAAAAAAATCACGCACCAACAACTTTGTATGTATTATGTATAATCGAATTACCGTGTAATGTCAGACGAGTTGTGAGACAGATCCAATTAATTGATACTATAATTTGGATTTTTCTCAAATTAAATAACGAATTTTGAATAGCGTGACGTATTTTTTCACGAGAGAGTGTTTCTTAATTCATATGATATACTAAAAACTTGGTGCACTTATAGAGTGGTACTATTTCATCATTCTGATTACGTTAGCTTGTATGAATTTTCTGGTAAAGTGACAAATAAAAAGTTGGTTATTAGTCATCAAAAGATTCTCTAGCTAGGGCCAAGCCATGTTTCTGCATTCACAAAGCATTAATGAAATTTCAGATGAATTAACAGAAAAAAGCATTTCAAAGCCTTTTCTAAAATTAATATATGAGAAAATTGTAAACTTTAAATTTATGTTACAAAGTCCATAATATCACACTTGTTTGGCTTCACCTACAATCTATACATTCTTCGAGGATAAACATAAGATATATAGACTCAATTATTATATTCACACACACATGAGTGTACGTGCGTGTTTGTGAGGAATCCTTATCCTAGCTAGCTTGTACTGATTACAAAAGGGTGAAAAAAAGTTCACTTTTTTTTTGTAAAAGTAGTTTAATAGTTAACAGAATATTAAAAAAAAAAAAAACCCCCAAAAAGAGAGAACTAAAATTATAAAAATACTTTTCTATTCCTTTTCTCAGATGGTGATCACCACTCATAATTAATTTCTTCTCAATCTTCGAAAGAATTGTAATGAAAGTAACTACTAATTTCATGATTCATCATATATTTTGTATATATTTTTTCTCAGATAGTGACCACGAATAATTTAAGTTATAGTACAACATAATTGTTTTGACAAAAACTTGTGTAAATCCGAGTTCATCGTGACCTCGATTCATTTAGTATCACTGCTATGTATAAAAATTCTCACTATTATGCATAAAAATTATTACTGTTATGCATAAAAATAATCACTGTTTAAAAAATACTTATGTTTTTAAACAGTGAAAGTTTTTGTGCATAACAGTGATAGTTTTTACCCATAAAAGTGATAGAGTTCATGCATAGACCTAATTCACGGGAGTGTTACTCAATTGTTTTTCCCTTGAAAAGAGAAACCCTTTTCAGAATTAATCTATTAACGAAAATTGAAAAAAAAAAAACCCTTTTCAGAATTAATCTATTTCAAACCAGAAAACAAATATTTTTCTTTCTTTCAAATATTCCATATTTTATTTTTTCTGTATTTAAAAAAAAAATCAAATGCATGCACCATATTGTCAAAAAACCACCACAAAAAAATTAACCTGTTATTTGTCATCCTAGCTTCTCCAGCTAAAAATCTTTAATTACAGAAAATAATATTTCCTGTCATTAAAGATTTTATAATAACAAGATTTCTGTCATTATAGGTAAATTTTCTTATACGGAATCAAGAAAATTTACAAAAAAAAAAAAAAAAAAAAAAAAAACCTACCAGGAAGTTGCCATGGCTCGCAGGTATGCAGATCAATTTCGACTAAAGTACCTCTAACAACTTGTTCATTTGCAATCTTTTTATAAAGATAATGGCAAACAAGTTCTTCATCGCTAGGATAAAACCTAAACCCCGGTGGGAGTGAATGCCCAATGTCTCTCAAACCCATATTTTTTTTCTATCTATATATATGTATGTGTTATAAATTATGTTGATTAAATTTCTCTCTCTATGAATATATATATATACAAGGTCAAGAATTGTGCATTTTGCAAAAAGTGGGTTTTAATGGAAAAAAGATGAAGCTTTTATGCAAGAGGTGGAGGGAAGGAGTTGGGAAAGTCATGCGTTTATATATAGATAGATATAGGGATATAGGAAAAATATGTATGTATGCCAACTTGTAATATAATTTACATTATTGTGGGGGTGATGATGCTTGTTTGAGTTAGTTATTGCTACATATATATTTTTTTTGAGAAAAACCAAACTCACAAGATATGTATTTGTGGGCAACACCTAATTGGAATATTGCTTATAATAATAAACTAATAACATCCAAAATCTTACAACTCATTATAGAGCCTCTCCAAAATTAGGGATGATGATGGGATGGGATGGATTCGGATTTAAATTCCAAATAATTCAACTTTTAAATTTGATTAATTGAGTAGATCTGAAATGGGTAGTGGTTTTTATGTGGAATTCGTTTTTGAACCCGTTTTATGTAATTATTTGTATAGATATATGTATAGGCATTATCACATATAATTTGACATATTTAAATAAATTAAATGAAATATTTATATAAAAACATTGTACTATTCGAATAATATTTTGCATTTTTTAAAATTACTCGAAAGTAATAAATAAATTTTACATAATGGCAGAACTAGACGAATTTTTTAAACTATTTTTTTATGGTGGGCAAGTCATGATAAAAATCAAAATCATTTCATACGCCTTTTTTATCATTCCTATTCAAAATATATCTTTCTATTATCTTAAATAGTAGATAAAAATTCTTATAAAACGGGTCATATTTACTTTATTATCTGTGGGTATATATGAAGCTCGAATTGAATGTGTTTTAAAGAAAAACATGATTCAAATAATTAATTAAGTGAAATTTCATCTCATATATAAAATAATCACACACAAAGCTCCCTCTAAATAATATTATATCTTTTATTTTTGGATAAACAACTCAATTTGTAAGTAATTTATTATAGTTATTAATCTTTATTTTATTGTTATTAATCATTTTGGTCCGACTTTTTCCTATTTTGCATTGATATTTACTTTTGTGTACAAATCAAGTGCTTGACACCTAAAAATTAAAGAACTAAATAGAAAGAGACATCGACAACCGCCAGGCAAGGGGTTAGATATGGTTTCGAAAGTATTTAAAAATTTTAATTCAAGGCCAAATCGCAACTGTCTTCAATTTTTCCCCATAAATGAGGACATAATATAATTTGGATATTAATGCTTTAACGTTTTGGGAGATCGTGTTAATTAATTTATTTCAAACCAAACCACTCTTATTAAATTGATACATAACTTGGTCTTGATATATGTAGAAGTTGAGGTTGAGGTTGGTGTTTGATACAAACCACTTAGTAAATATTAAACGTACAAGTTTTCATACAAGTTTTTTCATTTGTCAAATAGAAAAGGAGGCACAACTAAACGCGATTAGGAAACACGCTCAACCTCATTTAAATAAATGAATTATTTAAATTTATTAAATATACACACATTTTCCATTAATTTCTTGCTGAAAATTAAGAAAATTAATAACCCAGCCCAAATTCATGTTTCTTTTTTCCACAGGGTGTAGTAGATTTTTCAAAGGATCAACTTATAAATTGGTTCTTCAAGAAAGTCCCATCTCACCAAATCCATATCCAAAAATGCTAATTATTCCATAATTAACAAATTAACACTTCATTAAAAAATAAAGAAAATCCTCATTGAGTTCTTGTAACTAGATCTCATATTCTTTTCCATTTTCCTGTTTTGGGTGTTTCATGTACAATGTGAATGTGAAATCCTTCGTTGAATTTCCATTTTCACTACCTAAAAGAATTACAAGAAAATAGCCACGTGTCTCGAAAAAAGGAAATGAATTTAAAGATTTGAAGCAAATTAAACCACCAAAGTTTTTGTAATTTATTTTAGGTGGCAAGATTTAATTGAAAAATTATCTTACTTCATCTTATTCATATTAACTGTCTGATTATTTGTGATAATTTTAATTTCAAATTAAATATTTTTTTAGCTAATTTTTCACGTTTCTTCCTAATTTACTATATATATATTTCCTTTAACAAATTTTATTTGTATTGGAAAAGCAGATGAATTGTAAAGTCAATTCTGCGACACAATGCATTTATTTATATTTAAATTAATTTGTTTTCGTGTAAACTAATATAATTATATATAATAAATAAATTTCAAAAAATATAAATGTATAATTATGTTAAAATTATGTATCAAATACATTAAATAAATTGTTTAATATTATATTATAAATATATGTAATTTATTGAACATCTAGAAAATATATATGTATATATTATTAATTATTTTTGTGATATCATAGTTTAAGTATGAGATTAGTTCAAACATTATATCATTCATTGTTTAGCCTAATTTTGAGGCATATATATAAGACGGAAAAGCAGATGTTTAGTATTTCCATTTGTTCCTTATTTGTTTAAATAATCAACGCTGTCTGACAATAAGGGATCCGTGGCGCAATGGTAGCGCGTCTGACTCCAGCTCAGTTGGTTGCGTGTTCGATTCTCGTCAGGTTCAAAATCCCCCAACAATAAATCCCTTCTTAGTTTTTGTATTTTTAAATGGTTAATATGAAAATTTCTGTGTTTTTGTATTTTTTTTCTCTTCTTTGTTTTTGTTTTTTTATTTTTTTTATTTTTTTTTTTCTTTAAATGGTTAATAGTTTTTGTATTTTTAAATGGTTAATATGAAAACTTCTGTGTTTTTGTATTTTTTTTTCTCTTCTTTGTTTTTGTATTTTTTTTTCTTTTTTCTCTTTAAATGGTTAATATGAAAATTTCTGTGTTTTTTGTATTTTTTATTCTCTTTTAATGGTGTAATATGAAAACAGTATCTTTTTTCTATTTTAAGGCTATTATTTTTGTTTTTTTTTTTATTTTTATTTTTTTTCTCTTTAAATGGTTAATATGAAAATTTATGTGTTTTTGTATTTTTTTTTCTTTTTAATGGTGTAATATGAAAACAGTATCTTTTTTCTATTTTAAGGCTTATATGTTTATGATTGTATGTTTATTTATTTCATGATGTGTATGTTTATTAATTTATTTGATGTTTTTGGTATATATATGTGGTATAAGTTTTGGTTTATGGTTTTATTATAGGATTTTTGGTTTATGGTTTATGGCATTGACGATATATATAAGTTTTTGGTTTATAGTTTTATTATAGGAATTTTAAAAATATAAATTAATAATAATAAAAAAAAATTGACAGCGGTTTTCAAATGCCTATGTAAAATAATAAACGAATTTAAAAAAATATATTGACTTAGACAATGTTGATAATTTATTTATTTAAAAGCGGTTAAAAACCGCTGTTACAATGAATTTTTAATATGGGAACAACCGGGCTAGTCATTTTTCACGCACCGCTTTTGTGTACAAATCAAGTGCTTGACACCTAAAAAAATAAAAACTTAGAAAGAGACATCTGACATGAAACAGTCTCATAATGAGATAGAATATAATTTGGATATTAATGCTTTAACGTTTTGGGAGATCGTGTTAATTAATTTGTGCTAAATTGTACACAATCTCATATGTATGAAATCGTACGCCTCAATGTCAACTAAACGCGATTAGGAAACACGCTCAACCTCATTTAAATAAATGAATTATTTAAATTTATTAAATATACACACATTTTCCATTAATTTCTTGCTGAAAATTAAGAAAATTAATAACCCAGCCCAAATTCATGTTTCTTTTTTCCACAGGGTGTAGTAGATTTTTCAAAGGATCAACTTATAAATTGGTTCTTCAAGAAAGTCCCATTTTTAATTATTCCAAAAACAAATTAACACTTCATTAAAAAATAAAGAAAATCCTCATTGAGTTCTTGTAACTAGATCTCATATTCTTTTCCATTTTCCTGTTTTGGGTGTTTCATGTACAATGAATGTGAAATCCTTCGTTGAATTTCCATTTTCACTTCCTAAAAGAATTACAAGAAAATAGCCACGTGTCTCGAAAAAAGGAAATGAATTTAAAGATTTGAAGCAAATTAAACCACCAAATTTTGTAATTTATTTTAGAAAAGATTTAATTGAAAAATTATCTTACTTCATCTTATTCATATTAACTGTCTGATTATTTGTGATTAATTTTAATTTCAAATTAAATATTTTTTATAATTTTTTCACGTTTCTTCCTAATTTTATTTTCTATTTATGTTTTTGTTTTTTTTAAACTAATATAATTATATATAATAAATAAATTTCAAAAAATATAAATGTATAATTATGTTAAAATTATGTATCAAATACATTAAATAAATTGTTTAATATTATATTATAAATATATGTAATTTATTGAACATCTAGAAAATATATATGTATATATTATTAATTATTTTTGTGATATCATAGTTTAAGTATGAGATTAGTTCAAAAATTATATCATTCATTGTTTAGCCTAATTTTTGAGGCATATATATAAGACGAAAAGCAGATGTTTAGTATTTCGATTTGTTTAAATAAAACGCTGTCTGACAATAAGGGATCCGTGGCGCAATAAAATAGCGTTTGACTAATGTCCTTGGTTGATGTTCGATTTTTAGTCAAAAATATTTTAAATGTCCTTTGTTTTTTAAAAAAATGGTTAAAAAAATAAAAGTGTTTTTGTCCTTTTTTTTTCTTTTTGTTTTTAATTTTTTTTTTTTTTTTTTTTCTTTAAATGGTTAATAGTTTTTGTATTTTTAAATGGTTAATATGAAAACTTCTGTGTTTTTGTATTTTTTTTTTCTTTGTTTTTGTATTTTTTTTTCTTTTTTATTTTTTGTTCTTTTTTTTTTTATTCTCTTTTAATGGTTAATATGAAAAGTATCTTTTTTCTATTTTTAAGTATTATTTTTTCTTTTTGTATTTTTTATTCTTTTTAATGGTGTAATATGAAAACAGTTTTTTTAAGGCTTTTTTTAATTTTTTTTTTTTTTCTTTTAAATGGTTAATATGAAAATTTATGTGTTTTTGTATATTTTTTTTCTTTTAATGGTATATGAAAACAGTATCTTTTTTGTAAAGATATATATTTACACGCCAATAATGAGATTTTGTTTTAAGCGTCTGTCTAAACATAAAAGTTTTTATTTATTTCGTAAAAGATTTTTTCTAATAACATAGTTGTAGTTATTCATATTTGTATAGTTGCATCTTCTTTCACGTTAAACCCCAAAGACTCACTTGTATTTTTTAATGGTGTAATATGAAAATCGGTATCTTTTTTGTATTTTTTCATAAAACAATAAATTTTTAAAAGACCCGGGTAGCTATAACTTCATTTTTAATGGTAATATGAAAATTTTGTATTTTTTAATAAATCCCTTCACTTTTTTTGTTTTGTTTTTGTATTCTTTTATAATCACTTTTGGAGATTTGGTCAATCAATTTAATCAATTTCCAAAAATTTCATTGCGGTCAACGATGATGAATTGGGTAAAAGTAATGAATATAAAATTTTGTCCTAGTTGATATTTTTTAGAAAATATTTTATATGTCCTAATTTTTCAAAAAATAAAAAATAAAAGGTTAATGTCCTACTTTTGCCAAAAAAAAAAAGGTTAATATCCTATTTTTTCCGAAAATAAACTTATTGTTCTTAAATTGCCAATTTCCCTAAGTTACGGGCCTTTAATATTTTCATCTCTTAAAAACTTAAAAAGATATAAATATATGAATTTTTTTCAAATTTTTCTCATGTAGTTATTCATTGTACATTTATTAAACCCCAAATGTATTTTTATTGCTATAAAAAATTTTGTTTATTAATTGTTTACAATCAAGATTAATTAATCAATTTCCAAAATTTATATATTCAATTTTTTTAAAAAATTAGCCATTTTAAGTACGTATTTTATATCTCTAAATATAAATATATGAAATTTTTTAAATTTGTCGCTTTTACATTTATTAGTTCATAAATTTTGAATTTACATCAAGATTAATTATACCAATTTATATATTCAATTAAAAAAATTATGTAATTATGTGAAATAAGAAGTATTAGTTCATCATGAATGAGATTACTTAACAATCATGTTAGAGGACTGTACGTGTAACACTAAAAATTGCAAACATAAAAAATTGTAACATTAAATAATCAATATTTTTCCATTAAAAAATAATATTATCCATGAAAAAACAAATACTATAAGAACTAATCATGATAATATAATATATTTATTTTAGTTCTTTAATAATTTAAATTTGTTATTAAAGATAAATAAAGTATACTTATATACCAATAAATCCAATAAAAATTTAAATGAAAAAGTACATAGAATTTTTCAAAATGTTCATACGCCTGATACTTTTCAAGAATATACTGCTACTAAATAATTTATTTATTCCTCTTAATATGTACATTTAAATACTTAACAAAAAAACATTATTATTTTATTTAATAATCAGATGATTTACATTAACGAATATTTTAATACACGTACATTATCTAAAATATTTAATAAATTAGACCGAGAAAATTAAAAAAATATTGCATCTAATTAAATATGGTTTGATTTTGTATATTTAATATTAATTTATAATCAATTATCATTAATTGGACATGAAATATAATTAAACCTATACATAGAAAAAAATAAACTTAATATTCACCTATGATTCTTAAAATAATTATTGGTTGCCATGAAATATTTCGATCCATAATTATCGGTACACAATTCTTAAAAAACAATTCCATAATCTTCGCTATCTTGAAGGTATATTTTAATTTTAAATATTGAATGTATTGTAATTTAAATTGTAATCCATAATTTTAAAAATATTAATGTCCTTAAATCAAATTTTTAGATAATATATTTTGATTTGATAGAGTATTTTTAAAACTACGCATCATTTATTTTCTTAAATGAGATGGTTTTAAATAATTAATAATTAATTATATCACTATAAATAATATATAAACATGTATAAGTGAGAAGACACTATTAAAGACACATACACAATATATATATATATATATATATATATATATATATATATATATATATATTATAATTGAGAGAATTAAATTATTATTTTTTAATGTCTTAAATTATATTTGTATACCTCAATTATAAATGATTGACATGATTATAGAATGTGATTGACTTTCATTTTATATGGATTGTTATTAATTATGCCTTATTTTATGCATTCTGTCAAATTTTTACCATCTAAAAAAGTCAACCAAGCCGAATTTTCAAATATTAGATTCCACGTATTATTTTCTAAATTATTTGAACCAATTGATACATAGAACACTGATGTTTATTTAATTAATAAAAATGAGTCTAACATATATACCCAAAAAATTAGTGTTGATAAATTCACACTTAAAATTACTCAACAATATCGATAATGTCCATAATAAAAAAGAAAAAGTCAACATCCGAATTTAATTAAATTTCTAAAAAGATTTCATAAATTTATATTTATATACTTAAATTAAAAAATGAATGACATTATTATAGGATGTTATTGATTTTTCATATTATATAAATTTGTTATTAATTATTTCTTGATTTATGCATTATGTCAAACTTGAATACTAAAATAAATAAATTAATTTATATTGCTACTTAGCTTCAAACATGATTATTGAAGTGATTCACCCAAATATATTAATTTATATTCAAGATTTAGCTTCAATTTTTATCATATTTCATGAGCATATTCAATGATAGTAGTAATATTTTTAATACATATCACTTTTCAAGGTGTATAAAAGAGAAAAAGTCATATATTGCAAGTATATTGATAGACCACACTATTAATTTAGAATTACTTAAATTAATGCTAAAAAATATACTACATTTTTTCAAGGATCGATTAAGGCATCAATGTATTTAAGTTTTTTTCTTTTGACCACAAATTGTAACATATTTTAACGGAGGCATCCAATTTTTTTTTAATAAATATTAAAATAAAAATGCACAAATCATTTTTAATTATCTTGTCAGCAAACAAATCATATTTACAAAAAAAAAATATAAATACGGTATACAATCTGTCTCACAAATCCTAGAAATATATAATATCCTTTTAAAATTTTAAAAATATTAGTTTAGTTGACTAAAACTATATGAAATATTAATCAATTAAAATTAAAATAATCAATTTTATATAATCTCATAATATAATAGTTTATGTTTTTAGTAAATATATTATAAATTAGTTATCATTAATTATTGTAATTAAATGGACTTTGACTTTATATTTTTAGTAAATATATTATAATTAATTACACATTATATTTAATTAAAGCAAGAATATTGATATTCAAATAAAAATTACACGATTATATTATTAGTGTTCACTATGCAAAAGTATCAGACATTGAAATAATCTGAACATCGTAATGGATTTTGTTGGAAAAATATTACACCAAAAAATTTAAAGCAAACTTGAAATATTTTATCAAATCATCACTAAAATATGTTAGTTGAAGAATAATTACCACTTACATTAAAAAAAGTACAATAATTTAAATCTTAAACGAAAATTTATAAATTTTGTACAATGATCTTCGTATTAGATTGATATACATATAATCTTGTTCTCATAATCTCAAAATATTTAAATTGAAAATAATAATATTTACAATGATCTATTCATTTGAACAATGCACATACAAATTTACAATGATCTACTCATTTAATCAATTTTTTTAAAAAAGTTGTTATCGACTTCATTGTAGAAATCAAATAATTTTCATGTATTCAATTTCATGTGTAATCTCCTCCTTCTCAATATAACAATCTTCTCCACAATAATATATAAATCTAAAAATAAAAAAATAGTTATTAGAAATTTAAATAACAATAAAAACAAATAATAACATTCATGTTATTAATGCTATAGAAAAAAAAAATCGACAAATAAAATCTAATGAATATACGAATACCTTCTGAATATGCTTCAATTAGAATGATTTAGACATCTATACTTCTTCAAATCATTTGAAGAAATCTTTTTATGTGCACACAATACAAATAATCTGTTTTAAAAAAAGGAATATAATTGATTTTTGAATGATCTACACAAATCAAGAAATATGAGAATGATCTGCACAATATGAAACACAAAATAAATAATCACAATGAATCAAAATAATTACTTGCAAAAAAATAAGAGAGAGAGAGAGAGAGATAGATGAATGAATGAAAACTGAATAAGAGATGTGACAATTTATAGAGAGAGAGGAGATGAATGAATGAAAAATGAATAAGAGATGTGAAAATTTATAGAAAATAGTAAAAAAAATCAACGACTGATTTAAAGGACTTTGCCACATCAGCTGCCACATCATTTTATTATTTGACACATCATCTTTTATAGGTTTTGCATTATATATAAATATATATATATATAATACAATTATACACGTATCACATATGCTAGCCGTTTATCGAAAATTTTTCAAAATTTATAGATATTTTTCAAAATTTATCGATATCTTTCGATAATTTACTGATATTAAGCTCAATTTGTGTAAGAAAGTAACCGATATCGATATTGTCTACTGATATTTTCAACTTTTTGCCAAAAGTCGTTCTCCCCAATATCAATATCGGTGCCTCGAAAAAGTGGATATATCGTGATATTTTCGAATATTCTCATCCTTGGATATGAGCAATATCCACTGGTATAAGATCCATGCAATATTGTCTTCTTTTACCCGGTTGCTTAATATATTGATCTGTCTCTTTCCCACACACAAGTTATTTTTCCCTCTGACTTTTCAAATATTCCATGGTTGTTACATATCTTGTGCTTTCGTTCTCTTCCTCGCAATATTACATATCCCTCAATTTAAACCCCTTTTTTGTGTTTTCTGTCTTGTTAATCTTTTTAAACCTATGCGTTTCTTTGTGTTTTGAATTGATATTTTGTTTGGTAGCACATATTTTATAGGTAACACTTTTTATTAATATAATAATATATTTTTTAGTAATGCACATTGTATACATACACATGTTTTATCATATGAACCGTCGCACACAAAAGTACTTTTATTTATAAGCGTAAAAGTACAAAGAAATCTAGTTAACTATTTAATTTTTTCTAAAGTAAACTTTATTAGTCACACAATTATGAAACATGTTTAATGGTATTTGCGATTCTTCTAATTTTATGAATTTGTTAATTTTATTTTGTGTTATATATTTAATTTGATTTTATTTTTCATATCGCAGGGAGTCACTAATACTGGCATTTGAAACGGCAACAAAAAATGACCTTGGAGAAATAAGTTATAACCGCTCTCCAAAGATCATTATCCAAGATTTGACAACTTATTAAAAAAAATTGTCCCAAGAAAAAGACTTGGACAACGGTTTTTTAACTTTTTATGAAGTTTAAGATTGATAAATGATTTATCAACATCTAAGCTAATATATATATTTTTAATTAGTTTATTATTTTACATAGACAAATGAAAAACCGCATCCAATATCTTTTTTTTAATTATTAATTTACATTTTAAAAATTCTATAATAAAACTATAAACCAAAACTTATATATACGTCCAATACCATATAACATAAACCAAAAATCCTATAATAAAACCATAAACCACATATATATACCAAAACATCGAAATATATAAACATACAATCATAAACATACGTCAAATACACCAAAAACATGAAATATATATCATCACAAATATATAATTTAATTACATGCTACCAATATTTCAAACAACATTCTCTCAATATTGATCGTATGAATATAAAAATCGATTGAAAGGTACCCCGTCCAATCGTTTTTCCATTTCTCCAGTCTTTTCTTAGAGTAAGACTTGAGCTCATGTTCATAGACAAACTGCAAACGAATCAATCAATATAATATGAATTTTTATTCAATCAATAATAATTTAAATAAATCAATAATTGACTGACATTGGGAGGAATGTTCGTTATAGAAGCGCGGATTATATCTTCTATAAAGCAACACACAAAATGACCACAATGGTCATTATCTCATTGCCTCGGAACCTGTTGATTAACAATATAATCACGTATTACAATTATGATTTCTTTCTATTAATTAGTTTGATAATTTACTAAATTAAATTTACCTTAATGTTAATCCAGTTCACTTTATTTAACCTGGATCTTGAACCTCGACTCAAGGCGACTCGATACATCGTCATCACACTATTATTATTATAATTAAAAAATAAAAATAGATTAAATATGCATAATTTTAAAAGTAAAACAAATCATTGTATAGAATATTAAAAATGAACTTAAGCTTCCATATATGAAACGAGATCGTATGATTTGAATAAACTCCATCATGAAATTTGGTCCATAAAATACACACTTAATGTATTCATTTGTATGGCGACCAACACCCAATGGTTCCTATATTATATTGAGAGTATTAAAATTAACTGCAAATTTAGCATATATATGTGCAAATATTATAAACATGAATACAAATTTTAACGAAATGTTTATCACTCACCCCACATTTGTTGGCCAAAAAATGAGATGATTGCTCCCGCTTAGATTCAAAGATATGATTAACGAACCCATCCATGGTCTGCACCCTATCACCCATTATGCAAGACACTTGGGAGACGAAGAGTACATTCCACTTGCTCGGTTATCTCCGGAGAGATATAGCTCACCCAAATATCTTTAACCAACATATATACGCTAATTAATATTTAAAAAGAAAATTAAACTATACAGAAAGTGAATATTGAGAATTAGTAAACACATACCTGAGGTAAATGACTATGGTCGCCGCGACTCAACCACTCGTCATTCAAGACTTCGAGCACACGTGTTCCTCATTTGATTTAATTCTTGGAAAGTATTCTCATGAAAGTGAGCAAGCATGGGAACTGTGGATTTATATCGAAAGCATTAGACGATACCATCCGGTGCACCCTAGATCAGAAAATGATCATCGTGATCTAAGTCTCCATTCATGGGATAACCAAGTCTTAAGCGCATGGAGTCCTCGATTTAGCCTCATGTGGGCCTCGCAGATTCTACAATTAATTTGCAATATTATTTAGAACCACAAATAAGATAAATGAACTTTAATAACAAATATTTTACCCTCATGGTGCTAGAGACCAAGTTGCTTTCGCCATTCGATGAAGTGCCCGGATCATTGTTCCGACCGCGGACGGCTTCATCGATTGGTTTTGGCAATCATTGAATCCTCCTCTCCGATTACGGGTACATCGAGTGTGACCCTCACGAAACCGGGAGTGATGGGATGACCACGAATCATTCCATGGGAGTCAGGAACGAGCACGTGGCCACCAACCAATCGGGATCCTTCCGAGATAAAAAAAGGTAGCAAAAGGTCGTTGGTCGCTCAATAAGATATTTAGTTAGAAAATTTTAATACACTAGTCTTTAATTAAAACAAATGTGAGACATGCATATCTGATACCTGAGAGACGTTTTGAAGTGCCTCAATAAAGTCGTCCCTAGGGGTTAGCTGAAAACATAGCATTAGCGACACTATGTTCACACTTGCTCCACTCGACGATATTCCGTGGCTCGATCTTCTCTCAGACCTCAAACGTTCCACATCTTTAGCCAACTTGGCAACCTGTTTCGTTAGTATACCCACCATATTCATGGCTTGAAGACCAGGTGCCATTGCTAAAGATGTCTTCGTCACGCCATATCCGACACTCCGTAAGAGGTCGGGATGCTCCTGGCGACCCATAGCCCATCCAAACAGATCATCAGGGCCGATCATGCGAATGTCATCGGGCGTCATGGTCTGAGATAGACGCTCCTGAATCACAAAAACAAAAGATTATTATTTAATTATTTGTTTATAAATAATATTTTGTAATTGAAAGATAAATTAATGGATAGATTACCACTTCTTCGATGATGCGTTGTGCCTTTCGGGATCGTGGTATTCCCAATAAGTTTAAACGTCTAAAAAGGGCTCAAAGCGGGTAACAATAGGCTTTTTTCTTTTTTTCTCTTTCTACGACGATAGTGATGAACGTGTCCCTTTATTAGATATTTAAAAGTGAATATATAAAAAAAAATTAAAAGTTAGGATTTTGATCTCACCATATTTTCTCTTATTCGTGCATAACCTTTGTTCGATCCACGATATCGCGCCTCCATCGACTTGGCTTGATCGCGATTTTTATTACTTCGATTCTACAGTATAATAGAAATATGATAAACACTGAAAAACTTAGGGCATTAGAAATTGAGGAAATGATATTGATCAATTTTACACGAAATCATCCTCCATAGCTCGCTTTCACAAACTCCTCCCAAAGATGGAGCCACCATAGGGCTATTATTCTGACACACGGAGAGGCGGACTAAATAAAGTAAAGACCCGGTTCCTGATCTCGTGTGTTACTTCTCAACCAAGTCCGGAAATTCTTGGCCATTACTCCAAATTTTGGACAATATTTGCTTTTTCTTTGTGAGGTCAAGACCTCTCGAATGTAGTCTATACGCATATAACATAACAATTTAGTAAATTTAAGGGTCATACTACAACTTTCAATAAATATATAATTAACATACCGTAAGCTCGTCCCCATAATCTTTCCTTCAAAGGAGTCGGTTTGAAATTACGCCACCCTCGATTGGTAAAGACGATAGGGATCACGCTCCGATCGAGCTCCAATGTAGAAGGACAACGACTCACTCTCTTTTCCTATTGCCTGTCCAAACTCATTGAACGATAACTGCAATAACATAGTATTTAATTAGGTTCAACGATCAATCAATATATTTATCGATTTTAAACTGCTCAATTGTAATAAAATTACCCGGCAAGTGTTTTCCTTTGCTCGAGCTCTCTTAATAGATGACATGGTGATTATACCCCCGAGTGCTTCTTCCCCGAGTCGCTTTAGTGGTGGTGGGAGCATCGTCACACTCTCTCAAGTCATCATATGCACCATGATCATATGCGCCATGATCTCCATCGAATTTCCATCATCTCCGGGATATGGCAAACGAGACATGATCCTCGTAAAAGCGTAAGAAAAAAACATTTAATAAATAAAAACAAACAATATTCACAACCGGATGTTTCATTTATTAACAACATTTCTATGTGGCATATCCAGATTGGTCAATCCGGATGTTTCATCTTCTACAAACCGACATCGACCAAAATATCGAACTCGTTTCTACAAGGTACAATCATACATAGCGTGGGCGGGGAGGACAAAATGGTGTGTGATTTTACAACACTAGGCGTTCTAGGAAGAAAGACCTTGTATAGAAACCATAACATGGTCCTGGATAAGAACCTAAATCTGCACATACATTACATGAATATCCCCATTTGTTTCTACCAGCACAATAATCATGCATCACATGGAAAAACGAAAAAAAAACCGTGAATTACTTCATAGCGAGAAAGCATTCTAGGCCATAGACCTAAAGAACATTAACACTTTCCGATAAGAACTATCTATGCATGCATACATGATACATCTACTTATAAGTTACATCCGCATCATCATAGTCATGGGAGGTACACGTAGATGGTAAATTAAAATTTCGGTTGATAGCGACTTTTATACTATGAACACATGTGTATTAGGCTTGAATGACATTGTCTTCCTCAAGTAGACCAAGAATATAAACAACAAGAGCAACTAAGTGTTATGGAGCAAAATATAATATTTCAGCTAAAAAACAAGAGCAACATATATAATATAAACAAAACTAAGTGTTATAAACAACAAGATTAGTTCAGTTCAAAAAAGCAACAAGAGCAACATATATAATATAAACAAATTAAACTAAGATTGAAGCAAAATATATAATTTAAGCTAAAAAAAGCTAAAAGATCCCACAATCCAATCCATCTGTTGTCAACTAAGTGTTATGGAGGAGGCACATGGGGAGAGGGGGAGGATGGGGAGATAAGGGGGGGGGGGGAGGGAGGCGGGAGGGCAGGAGGTAGGAGAGGAGGGAGGGTGATTTGGGGAGAGGGAGAAGCCGATTTACTACCGGCGAATTTGTTGATTTGGTTGAAGGGAAACCGACGACGGCGGCGATTTTGGTCTTCGGTTTTTGCGGCGATTTTGGGGGGAGAGGAAATTGGAGAGAAAGAAATGAAGGATTCTGAGAGCTAGGTCTCGGTTCTAATATATATATAAAAAAAAGACAGCGGTTATTAACCGCTGTCCAAGTGTTTACTTAGACAACGGTTACTAACCGCTGTGCAAGTGGTATTAGACAGCGGTTTGAAACCGCTGTCTTTTTTTTTTTTTTTAATAAAACCGCTCTCCAAGCTGTTACTTGGAGAGCTGTTTGAAAAAAGGGCTGTCCAAGTGCAGCTGTGCAAGCTCAAATGTGTAGTAGTGAGTATTGAGGTAAGTAATATGAGTTCTAAATTGGTTATGAATGTTTATTGCAACTTTTTACCATTATTTTGTATATTGGAGTTTTTACTCGCGTACTACGCAAGTTTAAATAAATTTGATATTATTAAATAAGTTTAGATGTAAATCTGTTAAACAAATTAAAATACTCGATTAAAATATAACATTACAACAAAAATGAATAATTTTATACTAAATGTATATCTTCGTAAAATTATAATATTAATTCTTTGACAATTAAATTCTTAAAAAACATTAATTATTTTTTGAGTTAAATAATATAAAAAATGAACAAACGATATTAATAAACACATAATTCATCACATGTAAAGCTAAACGTACAGTGTTTATTTTCGATGGACTAGTGTTTATATCGATGGGCTAGTGTTTATCATAGTAATGTTGTCTATTGAGATAGTGTTTGTCTCGGTGGACAGTTTTTGTCTATCTAGTTATAATTATATCTATCAAGACAGTTTTTATCTCGTTGGACTAGTGTTTATCTTGATGGGTTAATATTTATATCGATGGGCTAGTGTTTATCATAGTAATGTTGTCTATCGAGATAGTGTTTGTCTCGGTGGATTTGTGTTTATCTCGCTCGTTATAATAGTAGAGAAATATGCGTACGATTTACAGTAAGATTTCTCTTTATGTTTACACGTATTTAATTATGCAATTATATGTTTGTTGTTGATGAACTGTTGATTCCGCTGAGCATGTATTACGTGTTTACGTGCCTCTAAGTTCCAATAAAAACATCCACATACATCCAACATTACTGAAATCTAATAACAAACAACCAAATAGATTTAAGAATTCTTATTTTTTTTAGCTAGGCAACCATTTATCTCGTTAAGCAAAAACTTGTCTCGCTAGTAAAAATTTGTCTCGCTAGTGAAAACTTGTCTTGCTAGGTGAAAGACATCCACATACATCCAACAATACTGAAATCTATTAACAAACAACAACCAAATAAATTCAAGAATTCTTATTTATTTAGCTAGGCAAAATCCTGTCTCGCTAGGCAATCATCTATCTCGTTAAGCAAAAATCTTGTCTCGCTAGTGAAAATTTATCTCGCTAGATGAAAACTTATCTCACTAGCAGAAAACTTATCTAGCTATGTGAAAATTCATCTCGCTAGACAACCATCTATCTCGCTAAGCAAAAACTTGTCTCGCTAGGCGAAAACTTGTCTTATTAGCAGAAAACTTGTCTTGCTAGACGAAATCTTGTCTCGCTAGTAGAAAATTTGTCTTGCTAGGCAAAACTAACAAGCAAAAACTTATCTCATAGAAGAAATCACATAAATCTGGAAAAAATCGAAAGAATGAAAAATAAAAAATGAAAAATCGAAAATTCCATACAAATCTATCTCCCAAAAATATATACAAATCCATACAGATTCATTTTGAAAAAAAAAATACAAATCTATACGAATAAAATTTAATAGTTGTTCTTGCGCTGCCGCAGACGCCTCTTCCATTCGCCGGTCATTGCTTGGTGCCGTCGACTCCTCTTCCATCGCGTTGGCGCCCTCTACTCAGTTTATAGTGGACGATGGGGTGTGGCGGCCGTTAATGGATGCGGCGCCTAACGATGGAGGGGTGGTGGCCGTCGGTGGATGCTGCGCGAAGATGGGGTGTGGTGGACGTCGTTTCTATGGTGTGGTGGACTTATGGTGTGGTGGCCGTGGAAGATGGGGGTGTGGTGCAGCAGTAAAGTTGAATGCGGGAGGCAGATTTTTGGCTATTCAAAATTTAGGGTATTTTTTTTTGTGGGGGGAGATGAATAGGTAGGGTATTTTGGTCCATTTAAGTCAAAATTGGGTAGAAAACACATTTTCTTATGAAGTGGGTATAAATCCATTTTTGTTATGAATTTTGGGTAAAAACACCCATTTCGACAGGAAAGATTATTATTAAAAAATTATAATTTTTTTTTGACAGGAAAATAAATATATTAATCAAAAGTCCGAAATATCGACCTGAACAACGTTCACAATCGTCTCAGGAATAGAAGACAAAACAAAAAGCGAATTAAAATTGAAAGCAAGACGAGATGAGAAATGAGCTACCAAATTTCCCGTTCTACGAATCTAGCTAATAGTAACTAGTTCGAACTCCTCATAGAGCTTCAAGATATCAACAATAATGCCACCAAAATGAGTTAAATTGATTGAATTCCTCTTCAGAGCATAGTACATGAGCTGTGAATCAACTTCTATCACAATCCTTCGCACCCCTTTGTCAATGGCGCAGCGTATTCCGATGATCACCGCTAGCGCCTCAGCCACTTCAACTGACCACACCTCTGAGAATGATCTTGAGAACACCCAACTCACCACTCCCACGTCATTCCGCAACAATCCTCCAATTCCCATTCCGCACTCCACACGGCAAGACGCATCTGTGTTTAGCTTAAACAAGTTTGAGACTCTGCGCTCTATAGCTTCCAACGCCTCCTCCATATCTAGATTGCTCTTTGCTGTAAATAGCCCCAAAAAATAGTCCACAAACACCTTTTGAATCTCATCCTCATCAACAAACTCCCTCCCAAACTCATCAACAATTTTGTCAACTCGATTCCTTTTCTTTCTCCCACTTCCTGTTTTATGGAAAAAACCAGTGTTCTTTTCCCCCTCATGCATCCAGTTGACACGTGAACATTGGAGCCAATAAACCTCTTCTTTCCGTAATAAGGCCACGACCCTATTCTCCAAACACCTTGATTTCTGCACAATTTCCGAAGTCTAAACACGTTTTTGCAATCTCCCCAACTCTTCTTTGCACTTTCTTATCTATTTTGGCAGGTCCCCATACTGTTTCTCATTCCATCCCGAGAGAGCAGACCCACAACCCGTTATGTTAGTTGCCAGCATAGCAGCGTCCGAACACTGCATTCCATCCCATTTATTTCGTACAATTTTGAAGCATCCCTCATCCTAAAGCCACATTGCTTAGAATCTGAAGAGCTTAACCCTCTGAAAATCACCTTTTCTCCTCATTCGTTAGTCCCACTTGATAAATATAGGATAATGATCTGATAGTAGTCAAGTCAGATGACTAACTTCAACGTTTGGAAACTTTTCTAGCCAGCATTCATTTGCCACCCCACGGTCCAAGCGCTCTTGAATACTATTCTCTCCCCCCTGTTTGTTTGACCATCTGAAACGATGTCCCACAAATCCAAGGTCCAAATGACCACACTCTTCCAAGCAGTACCTGAAATCATTCATCCTATCAGCCCGCCTAAAATTTCTCCCTGACTTCTCATGGTCAAACAAGATCTCGTTCATATCCCCAGCACACAACCATGGCAAAGAGCAATTCTCAACTAAATCCCTCATCAATTTTCATGTCTTCCACTTCTGACTATCCTTAGGAAAGTTATAGATCCTCGTAAACCTCCAAACATCAACCTCACCAATGAGAAGATCAATATGATTCTTTGAAAAAGATTGTAACACCACCCCACTATCCACTTCCCAGAAGAATACTAATCCACCACTACGACCTCCCCCACCCGAAACAGAACAATCAACCCCAAAAAAATAATCAAAACCTATTCTACGAGCAACATGACACAATTAAAAAATAAACAACCGAGTTTCACTCAAACACACAAACTTGGGACCTTTCTGAACCACCTTCTTCATCAATGCCGGAACTTTTGAAGGATCCCAAGCCCCCGACAGTTCCATACCAAGCAACTCATTGGGCTCTGCTCACCTGCAGCCATCGCCGTTGTTGCCATCTTTAATTTTTTTCGATTCACTAGTGTCCTCATTTTCCTCCTCTTCACCACGCAACTGGAGCCTTCTCTTCCCAGAATTTGTTATCTCCATTTGGGATATCCCACCGGTTCTTCCCTTTCCCTTCTAGCGGGCAAGCCGCTTCCATGGCCTTTTGGTAGTGCCCGGTTTAAAACCACCCGAGACGGTTGAAGTATCCTGCTCTTCAACTAAAGACAGGCTGGCAGTGTAACATCTAGTGAAAAGAAATTTAACTTAGAAATAAAAACATTTATAGGTAAAAGGAATTTATATTTAAACAAAATTAAGGAAATAATTATATTTTGATCCTATAACTTTGCCACTTTTTGATTTTGCTCATATTGATTTTTACATTTTAATTTTTTTTTCCAGTATCTTAATTAAACACTTTCGATTTTTTGGTCCTTTTAAAAAAAGTGACAAAGTTATGTTAGGGTTATACTGGAAAGTATGATTTTACTTTGTATAACCAAACTGAATTTCTGTCTTATTTACTGAAATAAATTATTTATCACTGATGCTTTAAATATCATTGAATGTTACATATATTTTCTTTGCATAACCTGTTCAATAAATAAAGACGTGTTACATTGTAGTTAATTTAGTGATACCAGATCACAGAAGATTAAATTAACAATCCCTTGTAACTAAAAGTACGCTGTTCACGACCTAGATGGAAATGAACAATCCATTGTGAAAGGTTGAAGTGTAAGACTCAGATTGACTTGTCTTGACCAAGAGATTACACTAGTGCATGATGATGCAATCAAATAGGACCTAAAGAGGATAAATTCTTGAAAGACCTAATTAGGAAGAATTAGACCTCGATGGTTCGTTATTTCTTAATCTTAGCCCCTTAAATAGGATCGTGTGTGATTAGTAATTATTGCTTTGACTTATGACGGGTAGAGAATCAATGAGATTCAATACTTTATATCTTGGGCAATATTATTGGTCACATGTGATTGCTTAAGATTTAATACTGAAGAATCGTGTGCAAAATCGCTTTGTTCGATTTGCCCCTTGGGAGGTTCATAAGATTTATCATACCAAATCTTGCAAGTGGAATTAGTTTCCGGTATGGATAATAATGTTGCACCGTTCATTGACCAAGGACAAAAATATATTAATTAATGGAAAGTTATTTCAGTGGCTTGAATTAATTAATTGGCTAGATAATCTTAAACACGGGAAATAATAATCGGGAGCCATATTAACAGTAATATGGGTTAAGATGAATAGTGCAATATTAATTATGTAGTGGGATTAATTAATATTTATGGGCTTGAATAATATTGTGGCTCAATATTGGAAATTCAAGATCCATTGGAAGGTCCAATCTTAATTCTCCTAAAGGCCCCTCAAGTAGCCCAAACATAAAGTCCAATAACTGAAAATGGTGTTTAAAAATAAAATAAATTATTGTTGCCTATTTTTTCTATATTTTTCGAAAATAATAAATAAAAGAGGGAGAAAGATTTTCTTTGAATTTTGTTATGGAATGAAGATAAGTATTCTTGGAATACAAGTTTATCTCATTAAATTCAAGAAATCTCCCACTTGGTTATTTATCTGTGTTTTTCGAAAATATTGAATAAATAAAGGAAGAAAAGATTTTCTTGATTTTCTTGAAAAGGTATTATGGAATATATGTATTTTTGGAATACAAGAATATCTCATAAATTCAAGAAGATCTATTCAATTATGGAAGATCTATTCGAAAATACCATAACAAGAGGAGGTGGGATTTTTATGGAATATTTTAATTATGGAGAAAATAATATATTAGATATATTCAAGATTTTTTGGAAATAAAGAAAAAAAAATCCCATATTATTTTTGCCAAAAAATTCGACCACTACCTCATCTATAAATAGGGGATGAATTTTTCATCCCCAAGCAATTCCATGTGTTGGAAAAATTAGAAATCCACAAAGGTGGTGCAACATAATTTTATTTTTCCTTTTGTTAAATTATTCGCGAGTTCCTACCATCGGATTGTTGAACAAGGATAAGGGAATAATTGAGAAGATCTTTTGGTGTGTTCGTGTGAACGGGATCCATCTTCTCAATGGTTGTCACTCCGAGAGGTTAGTTCACGTAAACCCGTAGCAATTCCGCATGCGTAGGATTTATGTGAACTGTTTATATGCATGATTTGTTGTTGAATTATTATTTGAATTAATATAGAATTAATTCATGCTAGTAATAATTATTAGAATTAAATTTGTATTTAAATATTCATCCCGAATAGATCCGGACAATTAATTCCCCAACAAGTTATCTTTATTTTCACTTAATATTTTATATTTGAATTATTTTTAAGTTATTCGTCTTAGCCTTGATATAACCTATATATTGGTAAACTTGATTCAGCTTATGTGGTGAAACCACGCCAGTCTGCGCAAAGTTCAATTCAACAAGATTATTTCGTTTTAAAATCGTAATAGGTTTGAATATATATTATTTATTTCTTATTTTTTAAAATATAATATAGTCTATATAATTAATTTCTTTATAATTGAATGAATGAATTAATTAAATATTTAAAGTATTTAATTTAAAATAATATTGTAAACTTTTTGTTCAATCCCCCAAAACTCAACGACGGAATGCCCACTTTGTAAGCATAATTCTGAAACAGTTGACCACCTCTTCTTTGATTGCTATAAATCTATGGTTTTGTGGAAATCCTGTTTTAACTAGTTAAATATCCCGGTGGCACTACGCAATAAAACCCATGATCATTTCATGGCTATATTAGGTATGTTACCCAGAAATAAAGGACACAAGTTTGCCATTGGACTGTGGATATGTGCGGTTTGGTTGATTTGGAAAGGGAGAAATGAATTGGTGTATGTAGACAAAAACTTTGATGAGGTGAAAATCATAGAGGAAATTAAGCGACGACTCTAGAATTGGCGCTCACTCAAATTCCCGCTTCTTTATAATTACTTTTTTAAAGATTGGCTAGTATCCCCAATGAATTTTTTAGACTGTTAGTTTATATTTCTCTTGTTTTTCTGTATTGGGTATCCTTTATACCCACCTTTATTTTTCATTAATAATATTTCTTTAGCCGATCAAATAAAAAAAAAAGTTCAAGGTTCTTAAGTGATTGTCTTTAACTCTTATTAATGATCATACCATATATAATTACCAATTTATAATTTAACAAGTGTCTTATCTTTTTAGTTGTCATTACTAATTTGTAATAGTTATATTCAATTATTCTAAGTTTATTTCTTAAAATTCAAGATAATTACATTTAATATTTCATACTTCGTACTTCAATTAATTCAAAATTACGGTTAGTTGATTTAATTCATTTAAGTCTTCATCTTCATTTTTCATTGTCTTCAAGAGTCAAGAGTAAAGACTTCAAAATCAAGATTTTATTTTTTTAGTTATTGTTTTTACTTTTAATTTTTATTCATTCTTATTCTTTATCATTCTTCTATAAATTCTCTACACATCCAACTCCAAAAACTTACACTATTTTCCTTCATTTATTCTCTTTATTGACTTAAAAAAATGGCTTCTTCTTCATCGACAATAACTTTCGATGAAGATACCCCACCACTTTCGATTCAAGAAGATAATTTTCATATTCGACGATATATTCTTGAATCTTTATTTACGGTTCACTATAGAATCAGTTCAAATGACTATGAGATAAGTTCTAATGAAATAAAAATTCATTTTAATCATTGTAACAAAGTTTATCCTTTTCTTTCTGGACGAGGATATTGAACTTTACTTCAACAACTAAACATAAATCATCCGACGTCAATTGGGCGCAGAAATAAAAATGATGTTTAATTCACAT
Organism: Stenogyne calaminthoides; assembly: GCA_037126765.1. Lineage (NCBI taxonomy): Eukaryota > Viridiplantae > Streptophyta > Magnoliopsida > Lamiales > Lamiaceae > Stenogyne > Stenogyne calaminthoides. The sequence goes on from JBBCBC010000013.1 coordinate 4,032,629, forward strand.
TTATAGTGTACTACCAGTCCACTAGACTACTACTAGTCTTACCAATTTTTTATTGTTGCATTTCAGTATCGTACTAAAAGTTTGATAATGTATCAGTTAAACAATTATCATCTATTTGTAATTGTCTAGTTATGAAATTATGTATATTTTTCCTCTTGAAATCTTCAATTTAAATTCCCATAACAATAATTTGTCATCGTCATATACATTTCTTCAAATTTTAGATCCAAAAATCAATAATAATAATAATAAAAAAAAATGAGGAACATGTTCAGGAATCGAACAAAACGCGTCTACGACCCGATTTGATTCTAGTTCCTTTCGCAAAACTTTTGGAACAACCCGTTCGGTATCGAAATTAGCTCTTCAGAAAGTGTGAGCATCTTTAGAAATAACTATAACACAGGCATGTGCAAATGAAAAAGTGTCCATTCCATTGGACACATGTAACAAGCAACTCTAATGACATACCAAAATCAAGTCGATTGAAAAAATTACAAAGATAGCCTAGGCAATATCAACTAAATGCTAGAAAACTACGTCTTAATTACAAATTTTCCTAGTAAACCCGTTGCATACAACTTCAAATGGGTATTCAAAATTTGGTCATGAAAGAGTTGCATCGCAACCGATTCCAGTTTCACATCATCTAATTTGTCCACCTTTTCAATTTTTTTGTTCAAATGCACCACTACATTGCGAATGAATAGCAATAAAGATGTCTTGACTACAACATTTGTACCATCATCATCACTACCAATTTGAAGATAAAGGTCTGTTTATCCTGGTGGGTGTAACACATATCAACCACAGCAAATTTATCATCACTTAACTTCAATGCCCCAGTTATTGCAATTCTTAAAACTCCTTAACATATTATGATACTTTCTTATATCGCCTAGCACCTCACCACATTTCCTTATGAAATGTAGCACAATTTCCGTTGGCAAGATGGATAGATGACCTTCAACTGTTCTCCTTCACGCCATAAAGTAAAATCAAGTTGTTCAAACAATTAATTCATATCACGTAACATGTGTACACATTGGTGATCATCTCGCGTCGAAAAGTAAAAATCAAGTTGTTCAAATTTTGATACCATTGGACTTAACTAAATTTGATACCATTGGACTTAATAATACCAGATAAGTTATCTGGCCTCTCACTCCCTTTAATTCTCAGCTTATCAATACTGAAGTCGTTCAACGAGAACCCCATCTTGTGAATATCGTATACAAAATCGAAAACTTAATGTGTTATTATCCGAATATCTGGATATAGGTAGAACACCTCTTCAAATCCATCTGTTGGAGGTCCTTGGCCTATGGACATTGGAATGTTCAATTTCATCACTGGAATTTTCTATCGCTTCAAACTTCCACCTACAGATTCACATATCATATGCTTTACTTTTATTCACATGCATGGACTTCAAGTGATTTGTATGTGTAACCGACAATATGTTTTCAACCTCAGAATCATCACAACCAATTAATACAAAAATTTTTGTTCTAGTGTAGTTTAACATTCTCCTATAAAACTATCTTCCCAGAGAAGGTACTTGTATTCCCAAATGAAGATCGTATAGGTTGTGAGTATCAAATTAAATATAGATATCATAATCGAATCTACCTAGCACAACAAATAATAGGGATATCGATTCCTATCTCCTCGAAAGTGGTAGTTGTATTTGTCAGTAGTTTTGTTGGGGATCAATGAAAATTTTATTGGTTGTGAATATCAAATTAAATATAGATATCATAATCAAATCTACCCTAGCGCAGTGGATGATAGTGATATCGATTATTACCTTTCACCAAGGAGTAGATTTCGAAAGTTTCTCGTAATCCAACACCATTATATTTTTGTTGATATTGATATTTCTGTCCATATTGATATTTTGAAAAATATTTAAAGTATCCTTAAATTTGTGAGTGTTTCATGGCTTTTATAAGCTACAATATGACCCTAAGCAGAAATTAGAGTGAGCCTCCTAATAGACTTCAATTATCAGTGTAAAGCCCACATACTTAAGTCCATCAATAATAATTCAGTCCATTAAAGGATTGTTACTGAATTACCCATCTAAACCCAAATATTGTTATGGACTCCTTCTTATTATAAGCTTGTTAGTCTCTCATGTTTAAGATATTGCATGTCCATTAATTAAATTAAGTTACTGACAACTTTATCATATTAACATATTATTCAATACCAATAACTTTATTGTCATATTGGATTAAATCCACCTGCAGGTTTAACATAGCAAACTTGGCTCCTCAAGGGGACATCATTAACCTATATCAAGACATGAATTTCTTTTATAATCACCATCCCGCCATATACACAATGTCATGACTCAAGATATCGAGTCTATTGATTTGATCATAAATCTCACTCATTGATAAATCAAAGCCATGTACACATCATACACGTGTCTGTCATTATATCCGGATTAAGAGCACAAGCAACCATAATAATAGAGGTATATGTTCTCTTATAAAATCAGTACAAAGAGAAACAACCTTAGTTAGGACAAACTAATACTAAATCACACTTCAACCGTACAAATGGTTTGTTAAAATTCATCTAGGTTTTGAATCATCACTTATACTCAATAAGAAACTGATAAGACACCACACACCACATTATTTATAATATAAAGTATTGGACATTTGCATTCGCATATAAGAAAATATAATATGCAGTCATTTGACCATGTGATTCTCATTCAAAACAATAAGAAAATAACGCGGTATAAAACCATATCAAAAGTAATGCTTTTATTATAAACTCTAACATTTCATGCCAGACTAACCATTTATGATTGATGTACATCTTCTCTTTCACTTTTACGTTCCTTTTTGCACTCCAACACCTTATAATTCTATACTACTTCTAAAAAAAAAAGACCCAATTCTAAAATCGACGAAACCCTAGTTCTTTTGGAGAAAAAAATTAGAATGGGGAATTTGGGACAACTGTGAATGGACAAAAGTAACCCTAAATATGTGCTTGGTTGTGAGATTGTTTTTTCCTTTTCTATTTTGATGATTTTTTTTTTTTTTTGGATGAATATTTGTGAAAAATGAAAGTGTGATTGGATGTGAAAAAAATGTAATGATTATAGATATGTTATGTTAGAAAATGAGAGAAGTGAAGTTTTATAAAGGGTGTAATTTTACAGACTAGGTATAGAACAACAAGCAATGGTGTCAAGGAACGGTTAACCGTCCCAACGATTTCCATGACATTTCAAGACGCATCAGATGTAACATCATCCTCGTATTCTCTGCTATAATACAATAACATTTCGTAGTCTCGTTTTGAAACCCAATCATGCGGTTGAATGATTAGTAATCTCTCCGATGCTATGATAGCAAGCCTCAGCTCTCGATGGCATAATAAAGGCATGCTTGAACTGTTGTTTTTGTTGAATTTCTCGTTAGAATAATGAACAAATCTAAGTGAGAAGTCACCATCAACCTATAAATTGTTATCGATGCACGTTTCCAATAAAACCTAATTAAATTGGCCAAAACAATCCCAATAATATCTTGGTTCGTTGCAATGTTTAGTCCTAAAAGTGAGATGTTATTTACATTTGATGTCCATGATCGTGGATCATCCACAAACTTCCCATTGACGACGTTAAACAAGCTGTATCCGCAAGTTACTTTGAATAACTCCTCAAGGTTCCTTATTGGGGGCCATATAAAAAATCTTTCCCAACTCGAGATCCCTAGATTCTCAGATTAAGTCTTCGAATCTTATTTTTTATTATGTCTCCACCATGATACAAATGATTAAAATTACCAAATGGAGTAAAAATTACTTAATTTTTTTGAAAGTATATAAAAAAATGTTGTTCTCATTAATTTTTTTATTATGTTGTATTTAATAATAATAATAATTCTCGATTTATATTTTAAGTTTTGTATATATTGTAATTGCAATGTTTATATTGTATAAGCATATATTAAAATTGTCAAATACAAATTACAATGATTGTCAACTGGCTAGATGATTTTAAATTATTTCTTAATTTCTTAATTATTGTATATTATTTATTTTTATTTATATATTTTTTACAGGTGTTTTATTTATATATTTATTTATTATTTTTTTTGCTCAATTAAGCATTTGAGTGTTTACAACAAATGGTTCCTGAACAGTTACAAGTGTGCTTTTAAATATAATTTAATTTTATGTATATATTTATTAAATACACAAGTTCATTTTTTTCAAAATATTTTTTAAAATAACTATGCACAAGTTTACATTGATTTTGTAAGACTGCAGACAATTATTTGTATCTGACTGTAGGAATTGTCTTGCGTAAAAGTGTTTTGAAAAAAATTCCTAAACTTTTTGTTTTCTTTTACTATAGTGGTAAAGTAATGTATCGTGATAATATTGTAAATTCGAGTAAATGGTGTATAAAATGGAGATTTTTTTTCTTAGAAAATGAGATTTAAAAAAAATAAGTGGAATTTTTTTGACATCATAGCACATTCTAATTGCCTGATCGTGGTTTTTTTTAGCCAATAATGCTTAGCTCATATTATTGCAACGACAATAAGTATAGGACAACCCATCCACAAAGATTGGAGGGTCAGACCAACAATGAGAACTCATACAATGAATGAAAGATCTTACTAAATCGTGAACCAATGAGTGGCTCTCCTTTTGACAAAAAAAAAAATAGTGAAAGAATGAAATCTTGCAAGAAGACTAATGCTAGCCCGAATATAATCCCAAAAAACAAAGTTGCTCCACTATTAATCGTATCGACTACAATCTTGACATCACCCTCTATAATCACTTTTTATAGACCTAGATTCTGTTGGGGAATAAGTTGCACAGATCTATTCGGGGTGAATATTTAAATACAAATTTAATTCTTATAATTATTACTAGCATGAATTAATCTTATATTAATTCAAATAATAATTCAACAACATATCATGCATATAATAATTCACGTAAAATCTACGCATGCGGAATTCTACGAGTTTACGTGAACGTACCTCTTGGGATGACAACGGTGTGGCTGATTAGACTAACCAAAAGAACTTCCCAAGTATTCTCTTAGCCCTTGTTCGACTATCCGGTGGAAGGACACTTGTGAACAATTAACAAAAGGAAAATAAATTATGTTGCACCACCTTTGTGGATTTACTAATTTTTCCAGCACATGGAATTGTACTTGGGAATGAAAGAATCATCCCCTATTTATAGAGCCCAAGTGGTCGAAAATTTTGTGATAAAACAATGTGGGAAAATCTTTTCTTGATCTCCAAGAAATCTTGAATATATCTCCTATATTTCTTTTCCCATAATTATAATATTCCACAAAAATCCCACTTTCTCATATTATGGATAATTTTGAAATATGGGGTACCATGAATCCAAGATTTGGATCTTCTTGAATTTATGAGATATTCTTGTATTTCAAGAAATACATATCTTCCATAATATCTTTTCAAGAAAATCAAGAAAATCTTTCTTGCCCACTATATTTCAAAATTTCGAATTTTCTCTTATAGATAACCAAGTGGGAGATTTCTTGAATTTAATGAGATAATCTTGTATTCCAAAAATACATATCTTCATTCCATAACAAAATTCAAAGAAAATATTTCTCCCCCTTTTATCCATAAAATTTGAAAATTGCAAGGAAAAATAGGCAACAATATTTATTTTATTTAAAACACTTTTTTCAGTTATTGGACTATATGTTGGGCTACTCAGGGGGCCTTTAGGAGAATTAAGATTGGACCTTCTAATGGACCTTGAATATCTAATATTGAGCCACAATATTATTCAAGCCCATAAATATTAATTAATCCCACTACATAATTAATATTGCACTATCCATCTTAACCCATATTACAGTCAATATGACTCTCGGTTATTATTTCCCGTGTTTAAGATTATCTAGCCCATTAATTAATTCAAGCCACTGAAATAACTTTCCATTAATTAATATCTTTTGTCCTTGGTCAAGGAACGGTTCAACATTATTATCCATACCGGAAACTAATTCCACTTGCAAGATTTGGTATGATAAAGCTTATGAACCTCCCAAGGGGGCAAATCAAACAAGCGTACTTGCACACGATTCTTCGTATTGAATCTTAGCAATCACATGTGACCAATAATATTGCCCAAGATAAAAAGTATTGAATCTCGTTGATTCTCTACCCATGATAAGTCAAAGCAATAGTTACCAATCACACGTGATCCTATTTAAGGAACGAAGATTAAGAAATAACGAACCACTGAGGTCTAATTCTTCCTTGTTCAGTTCTGAAGAATTTATCCTCCTGTAGGTCCTATTCAGTGCATCAACCATGCACTGGTGTAATATCTTGGTCAAGACAAGTCAATCTGAGCCTTACACTTCAACCTTTCACGATGGGTTGTTCATTTCCATCTAGGTCGTGAATGGTGTACTTGTTGGGTTATGAGTTGCACAGATCTATTCGGGGTGAATATTTAAATACAAATTTAATTCTTTAATTATTACTAGCATGAATTAATCCTATATTAATTCAAATAATAATTGCAACAACATATCATGCATATAAAAAAGTTTCACGTAAAACCTACGCGACGCGAATCTACGGGTTTACGTGAACGCATTCTCTCGGGATGGCAAAGGGCTTTGGTCGGACGGACTAACTAAAAGGACTTCCCAAGTATTCCCTTAGCCCTTGCTCGACAATCCGGTGGAAGGATACTTGCGAACAATTAACAAAAGGAAAAAATAAACTTTGTTTCACCACTTATGTGGATTTGCTAATATTTCCAGCACATGGAATTGTACTTGGGAATGAACTAATCATCCCCTATTTATAGGAGAGAGGGTGGACGAAATTTGAGTTGTTTTTCAATGTGGGATAAGACTTTTCTTGGTCACCAAGAAATCTTGAATATATCCCATATATTCTCTTTCCCATAATTAAAATATTCCACAAAAATCCACCTCCTCTATTTTATGGAATTTTCGAAAATATAAGTGTGCAAGAATCCAAGATTTGGATCTTCTTGAATTTATGAGATATTCTTGTATTTCAAGAAATACATATCTTCCATAATATCTTTTCAAGAAAATCAAGAAAATCTTTCTTGCCCACTATATTTCCAAAATTTCGAAATTTCATTATGTATAACCAAGTGGGAGATTTCTTGAATTTAATGAGACAATCTTGTATTCCAAGAATACATATCTTCATTCCATAACAAAATTCAAAGAAAATATTTCTCCCTCTTTTATCCATAATTTTCGAAAATAAGAGGAAATATAAAGCAACAATATTTATTTTATTTTAATCACCTTTTCAGTTATTGAACTATATGTTGGGCTACTCAGGGGGCCTTTAGGAGAATTAAGATTGGACCTTATAATGGATCTTGAATATCTAATATTGAGCCACAATATAATTCAAGCCCATAAATATTAATTAATCCCACTACATAATTAATATTGCACTATCCATCTTAACCCATATTACAAATCAATATGGCTCCTTGGTCATTATTTCCGTGTTTAAGATTATCTAGCCCATTAATTAATTCAAGCCACCTGAAATAGCTTTCCGTTAATTAATATATTTTGTCCTTGGTCGAGAACGGTTCAACATTATTATCCATACCGGAAACTAATTCCACTTGCAAGATTTGGTATGATAAAACTTATGAACCTCCCAAGGGGCAAATCAAGCAAGCGTGCTTGCACACGATTCTTCTTCAGATTAAATCTTAGCAATCACACGTGACCAATAATATTGCCCAAGATAAAAAGTATTGAATCTCTCTCTGATTCGCTACCCATGATAAGTAAAAGCAATAGTTACCAATCCCACGTGATCCTATTTAAGGGACGAAGGTTAAGAAACAACGAACCACTGAGGTCTAATTCTTCCTTGTTCGATTCAAAGAATTTATCCTCCTCAGAGGTCCTATTCAACAAGATCGACCATGCACTAGTGTAATCTCTTGGTCAAGACAAACCAATCTGAGCCTTACACCTCAACCTTTCGCGATGGTTGTTCATTTCCATCTAGGTCGTGAATCGCGTACTTATAGTTACAAGGGACTGTTAATTTAATCTTCGCGTGATCGGGTATCACTAAATTAACTACTGATGTAACACGTCATTTAATTATTGAACAGTTATGCAAGAAATATATGTAACATTCAATCATATTTAAAGCATCAGTGATAAACAATTTATTTCAGTAAATAAGTCTGGAAATTCAGTTTTTTGATTATACAAAGTAAAAAGCATACTTTTCTGTATAATCCCAACAATCTCCCACTTATACTCAAAGTCTGCTTTTAAGTATACTACAACACGTCTCGAGTAGTCCGTGACATCTAATGTCACCTACACGAACCTAATAATTTCTCCCACTTATACTCAAAGCAGATTAGCAAATGATCTTGACACCCATTCCACTCACATGTCTCTCGAATGTATTCAGAGGCGCAGACGCTTTGAATGGATCTGCTAGGGCAATTCCTCGACGCTATCTTTGCCACATCTACATCTCCTCTCTTAACGATTTCTCGTATAAGACGTCTTTCCTTTAATGTGTTTGTTTGACTCGTGGACTCTTGGTTCTCTTGAATTTGCAACTGCCCCTAGCAGATATTGCTAGTCAAATTCAGAACACCATCCAAGTCCACTAAGAAGATCTAGAGCCCAATCGGTTCTTTCACTGCTTCACAAGCAGCTACTTACCCGAGTCCCATGGTTGAGTCAGTGATGCATTTCTGCTTCACACTCGTCCATTCGATGGCTACACTTCCCAAATGGAAACACACTAACTGAGGCAGATAATTTCTGAAATCTAAATCTGATTGGAAATCCGAGTCCATGTAGCCGATGGGGATTGAAGTATCTGACTGATAAATCAACATTCTATCCCGAGTTCTTTTCAGACATTTCAGAATGTTTTATCTGTCGTCCACCCGCTTTCCTGGGTTACTCGATATCTTGCTACCATGCCTACGCAAAGCATATATCCTGTCTCGCACCTGACGATTGCATACATAAGGTTTCCTACGGTAGAAGCACAAGGAATGCCTTTCATGTCATCTATCTCCTTTTTGCCTTTAGGGGATATTTTCTTGGATAGATGGATTCCAAGTCCGAAAGGTACGAATCCTTTCTTGGAATCTTGATCTTGAATTGTTTCAAAACCAAAGTCAACGTGTGAATACTTCTGCGATAACCCGATCATCCTTTTCTTGCGATCTCGAGTAATCTTGATCCCAAGGATGTGTCCGCTTTCCCTAAGTCTTTCATATCAAACTGCTTTTGAAACGCCATGCCCTTACGCTCCGACCACACCTTCACATCGTTCCCGATGATCACAATGTCATCTACGATAGTACTAAGAATACCAATGCGGTTCAAACGCTTTTTTATACACAACTTTCAAACTTGTTTTGATCAAACCCATAAGACTTTATTACATGATCAAAACTTTGGTTCCAAGCTCGATGCTGTTTGAGTCCGTAAATGGACCTCTTGAGCTTTACAAACTAGGTGTTCTTGGCCCGCTTTAATGAAAACATGGGGTTGTTGCATATAGATCTCTTTATCAAGACTTCCGTAAGGAAAGCCGTCTTGACATCTATCTGCCAGACTTCAAAGTCGAAATGCTTGTGAATCGATAAGAGAATACTGGATGGACTTAAAGCATGGCTACTGGCGAAAAAAAAGTTTCCTCATAATCGATCCCTTTCTTTTCGAGTATAACCTTTCGCCATTAATCTTGCTTTTAAAGGTTTCAACCTTCCCGTCCCGGTCCTTTTTCCTCTTATATACCCACTTGCATCCAATGGGTTTGACCCATTAAGTGGTTCATTAGCTCCCACACTCTATTATGAAACATAGAACCCATATCGGCTTTCATTCTTTGTTTTGCAAGAATTTGCATCCTTATCTTGGAGTGCCTCGTCATATGTCCATGGGTCCGATTCTCGGAATCAAGTCCGAGGACTCTCCTATTCCCATGAATCTCTCGAAGTTGCCTAACAACCCTCCCACTATGACTAGGCTCCTGTTGTGAAAATGTATCGTTTGGTATATCATCTAGTACAATTAATCGAGGTTTGCCCTCTAAGCTCATTTAAGGTAATCTCACTTCTGGGTTTTCTTTGGTTCATATAGTTTTCTTCCAAAATCTAAAGTGGGTGCGGATGTCCACCTTTTGATCTTCGGAACTATAGAATCATTCACCCTTTTGTTCCCTCGGGGGTATCCTACAAAAATGACCTTAATTAATTCCGATCGAGGATCCAATTTACCGGTTTCCTTGTCCAACACGTAGGCCGGACACCCCAAAGTTCTCATGTGTCTTATATCAGACTTGCGCCCGGTCCACAATTCTTTGGGGTCCTGGGAACTGATTTGGATAGCACCAAGTTCAGAATGTAAGTCGCTGTTTTCCAAGGCATGACCCCAGAACGACTCGGGAAGATCCGTATAACTCATTATTGATTTAACCATTTCCAAAAGAGTTCTGTTGCTTCGCTCTGCAAACCCCATTTTGTTGAGGGGTTCCGGGTGCGGTGAGTTGGGATACAATCCCTTCATCAAATAAGTAGTTCAAAAACTCATCGCTGAGGTATTCGCCTCCATGATCAGATCGTAGAGACTTGATACGTTTTTCCATATGATTCTCTGTTTGAGCCTTAAATTCTTAAAATTTCTCAAAGGTCTCAGATTCATGCTTCATAAGGAAAATGTACCTTGAGTAATCATCAATAAAATTACTCATAACCTCCTCTTGCTTTGGTTGACATTGAACTACGCACATCTGTGTAAACGATTTCTAACACTTCTTTGACCCTATTCCCCTTGGCTCCAAATGCCCTCTCGGTCATATTACTCTCCAAACATGATTCGCAGGTTGGAATCGGTTCAACTTGGAGAACACCCTAGTGAACCGTGTCTCACCAACCTTTGGATCCTCTTTGGATTTATATGACCCTAATCTTAGATGTCAAAGAAGTGTCTCGTTCACATCTGATGAACGTTTTCTTTTCTCGGAAACAGTTGATGTGTTATAGGATACATTTCGTGAGTGGTGTGCACAATTAATTGTATAGAGATTATTTGCCAACGTTCCATGACAGATAAATTTATCATAAAGAGAAATGGTAACAACTTTATTAAAAGTAACCGAATATCCATCATGAAAAAGTTTAGAAATTGAAATCAAATTCTTTCTAAAACTCGGAACGTACAGAACATCTCTTAAAATTAAACTCTGTCTTCAAAAGACATGTGCACTTCTCCCATCGCTTCACCGCCACTCTCGAAGATCGCCCGCCCGGTGATGAGGATCTCACTTCCACTTAGTTGTCGGGTCCTTTTGAACCCCCGCAACGTGAAACAAACATGATCGATGGATCCTCAGATCCACCACCCATAAATGGGAGGCATACGCCGCTAAACAAGTTTCAACAACTAGTGAGTGAGGATTACCTTTCTTTCCTTTCCTTTTGGGATTGAAATGATCGACTTCCAATGTCCTTTTCTCCCCGAATTGAAACATGTTCCTTTTGGTTCTTTCTTGGCACCCAACCCATTAACCGCTCTTTTTCTCACTTTTCTTAATGATGAGCTTGCTTTTGGTTCTCGACCACTTTCCTTTTCTTGAGACTTGCCTTCCAATCGCCTAAATCTCGAGAAAAGGCTTTTGATCACCAATGCTTCGTCTTTCTTTCCTAAATGCTTCTCCACTTTCTCCAAGGCTTCTTGAAGATCATCCATGGTAAACATGTGATCACTCATCACAAAACCACAAAGAAAATTCATCGAAGCTCCTTGGCGAGTAAGCAACATAAATTGATTTGGGCCTCATCACAATACTTAGTTCCGAGATAAGCCGGTTTGAAAAAATGGTTTTTGACTCGAGAACATGCTCCCTTCTGTGTGTTCCTCAACCATTTTCAAATTTAGCCACGTCGTCATTTTTAAACCGACGATCATGCGGTTTTTGTTGAAAACATTTCTTCAAGACTTTGCATAATTTCCGCAGCAGACTCAACACCTTCATGAATGTGTTTCAAATCATCGAACGATGAAGTCAAGATTACACGCTTTCATGGGTTCATTGGCCTTGCCCAAATATTATACTCATGTCTTGCCGCATCGGTTGATTCATCAAGAGGAAACTACGTGGCTTGGGTACATCAAGAATCCAATAATGTTTTTGTGCGGTAGGACATGCATCATATTTCGCTTCCAAACATTATAGTTTTCTCCGGATAATTGGTGTTCTTTGAGTGTATATAAACAAAGGATTAAAAGGTTGCGATATGATGAACCGAATAAACAATAATATGCATAAGCACAAAAGTATCACAAGGTTTGATCACATGCCATCATATTTAAAATCTCAAAAAAAATATGAACATGCATCAGCCAACATCTCAAAACAGTTTAAATAAGCCACGTGGGGTGGGTCATTATTTAAACACATTCAAGCAGGTTACAAACAAGAACAATTACAAACCTTTAATATCCAGATTAATAGTTGGCTCCCACTTGACCAATATAAAATTGACAGGGACTTCGGGGAAGTATATGCATATCAATTTTATACCTAAGTAATAACCATGATTAAATACAGGATTACTATTTCGCTTTGATCGAGCCTCGTGGGGAGGGTCATCGTCGCCACTAGTAATAACCCACAATCATCCGTTTGGAATTCATTCATGTGAAATCTATCTTTTGACCGTCCCGTGGAGGGGATTTCTCCAAAAGAATTCACAAATAAATAAATCATGGAGGTCAAAATTAATTCAATTTTATTATCCGGAATAAAATTGTCAATTAATTATTTAAAATATACTTAGTAATTTTGGAGTTGAGATTTTTCAATTTGGCAACCCTCATGCAAACACATTTAAACAAATTAAATAAAGCATAAGATAGCACAACTAAATCAAGCATAACAGAAAAATAAACATATTGGGTACAAATTATCCAATTGTCATGGTTTGATTTTTCTTGGCTTGATATTGAAGAAACACGTCTCGAATTTCTCCCACTCGTTCGTCTCGAAAAAATTGCTTGTCTCGAACCGCCACGCCAGCGGCTCGCAATGGATGATGCTCAAGATCCCGGCCGCCAGCTTGCTCGGGATACCTAAGCGGCCTCGGCACCGCCCGGCGGAACCGCCATAGCGCCTCGCTTGCGCCTCGGCTGAGGTCAGCCGATCCTCGGCGGTATCCGTGTCGCGTCTTCGCTTCCCTCCGCCTACGCCACCCGCGTCCTGGCGGCCTTCAGCGTCTCCGCCCGCGCGCTTGACCGCCCCATCCGCTTCGGCACAGGCCAGCCGCCTTTGTGCTTGGCGGCCCCCCATCCTCGCGCTTCGCTTCGACGCCCGGCCTATCCTGTGCGCCCATGCGTGCCAGCGCACCAGCGCCCCGCCCAGCTGGTGCAGATTTACGTCCTTTAATTCTTCATCTCTTAACCCGTTCCCCGATCGGTTTACAATTTATTTACAAAATAAATAAACCTAGATCCTGAACTAGTCTATTACATTGATCAAATCAAACAAATCTAGTCTACTCGTGGATTTTCTCACGAGGCAAAACAAATCCGAGCAGATCGAATTAAAAACCTGTAATTTATATGCATGCAAAATAAAACATTAAAATCCATGACAATTGGATACCGCAAAAATGTATCTAATAGATTCTACTATCCAATTTCAAATTTAATGTCCACGAATTAAATTACAATTTAAAAAATTGAGTCTCAAACAAAGGGCTCGATACCAGTTGTTGGGTTATGAGTTGCATAGATCTATTCGGGGTGAATATTTAAATACAAATTTAATTCTTTAATTATTACTAGCATGAATTAATCCTATATTAATTCAAATAATAATTGCAACAACATATCATGCATATAAAAAGCCACGTAAAACCTACGCATGCGGAATCTACGGGTTTACGTGAACGCATTCTCTTGGGATGGCAAAGGGCTTTGGTCTGACGGACTAACCAAAAGGACTTCCCAAGTATTCCCTTAGCCCTTGCTCGATAATCCGGTGGAAGGATACTTGCGAACAATTAACAAAAGGAAAAAATAAACTTTGTTGCACCACTTATGTGGATTTGCTAATATTTCCAGCACATGAAATTGTACTTGGGAATGAACTAATCATCCCCTATTTATAGGAGAGAGGGTGGACGAAATTTGTGTTGTTTTTCAATGTGGGATAAGACTTTTCTTGGTCACCAAGAAATCTTGAATATATCACATATATTCTTTTTCCCATAATTAAAATATTCCACAAAAATCCACCTCCTCTATTTTATGGAATTTTCGAAAATATTAGTGTGCAAGAATCCAAGATTTGGATCTTCTTGAATTTATGAGTTATTCTTGTATTTCAAGAAATACATATCTTCCATAATATCTTTTCAAGAAAATCAAGAAAATCTTTCTTGCCCACTATATTTCCAAAATTTCGAAATTTCATTATGTATAACCAAGTGGGAGATTTCTTGAATTTAATGAGACAATCTTGTATTCCAAGAATACATATCTTCATTCCATAACAAAATTCAAAAAAAATCTTTCTCCTCTTTTTATCCATAATTTTTTTGAAAATAAGAGGAAATATAAAGCAACAATATTTATTTTATTTTAATCACCTTTTTCGATTATTGGACTATATGTTTGGGCTACTCGTGGGGGCCTTTAGGAGAATTAAGATTGGACCTTCTAATGGATCTTGAATATCTAATATTGAGCCACAATATAATTCAAGCCCATAAATATTAATTAATCCCACTACATAATTAATATTGCATTATCCATCTTAACCCATATTACAAATCAATATGGCTCCGGTCATTATTTCCGTGTTTAAGATTATCTAGCCCATTAATTAATTCAAACCCACCTGAAATAGCTTTCCGTTAATTAATATCTTTTGTCCTTGGTCGAGAACGGTTCAACATTATTATCCATACCGGAAACTAATTCCACTTGCAAGATTTGGTATGATAAAACTTATGAACCTCTCAAGGGGGCAAATCAAGCAAGCGTACTTGCACACGATTCTTCGTATTAAATCTTAGCAATCACATGTGACTAATAATATTGCCCAAGATAAAAAGTATTGAATCTCTCTCTGATTCGCTACCCATGATAAGTAAAAGCAATAGTTACCAATCCCACGTGATCCTATTTAAGGGACGAAGGTTAAGAAACAACGAACCACTGAGGTCTAATTCTTCCTTGTTCGATTTAAAGAATTTATCCTCCTCAGAGGTCCTATTCAAATCGATCGGTCATGCACTAGTGTAATCTCTTGGTCAAGACAAACCAATCTGAGCCTTACACCTCAACCTTTCGTGATGGTTGTTCATTTCCATCTAGGTCGTGAATCGCGTACTTATAGTTACAAGGGACTGTTAATTTAATCTTCTGTGATCGGGTATCACTAAATTAACTACAGTGTAACACATACGAATTATTGAACAGTTATGCAGTAAATATATGTAACATTCAATCATATTTAAAGCATCAGTGATAAACAATTTATTTCAGTAAATAAGTCTGAAAATTCAGTTTTTTGATTATACAAAGTAAAAAGCATACTTTTCAGTATAATCCCAACAGTACTTTTAGTTACAAGGGACTGTTAATTTAATCTTATGTGATCTGGTATCACTAAATTAACTACAATGTAACACGTACGACTTATTGAACAGTTATGCAGTAAATATATGTAACATTCGATAATATTTAAAGCATCAGTGATAAACAATTTATTTCAGTAAATAAGGTCGAAATTCAGTTTTGATTATACAAAGTAAAAAATACTTTCTAGTATAATCCCAACAGATTCTTCGCCCAAGAGATAGCCTTGTAGAAGCCCCAAGCCTCACTCGCATCCACCTCATTGCATCCCGGTATGACCACAGTTTTGCCCCAAATAAACTTGTCATTCCAATCACGTTGAACAAAGCCAATTCCTATTCTTGCTAGGTCCGGAAAGAGTGTTGCATCAGTATTAATCTTGAAACAATTGCTTGGAGGCGGGTGCCATGCTTCGCACTAAACTCGCCTGAAGCCACTTGGCAAGCAAAGAAGCCGAAGCAAATACTGCCTCCGTGGGACTCTTGCACATGTTGTCCAAAACCAACGACTTCATATCCAAGATGCCAATCGGAGAAAGTGACATTTTTAGGACTGGGGATATGTTGCTAGTGAGAAAAAAATTACCCAATTGTTCCTCATCCCATGTTCTTATAGGCTCGACATAATATGAAGCTCATCCAACAAAGTGGAAGGAGTCAAGAAGGTGGTCATACAATATGTAGGAATAGCTTGAGCCGACGCTTTAATCAAAACTTTCTTACCTGCCTTCGACAATCTTTTATTCCTCCAACCAAATTATTTGGTTTTAAAATTTTGCATTCTCATTAAAAGTTATTTAAGTTAAGTTTTTAATCAATCTAATTAAATTAAATTTTTACTACATTTATTAAAATTTTCCCTACTATCAAGTTTGATAAATAAATATATCTTACTAGTGATGTTCTCCTCCTATTCGCAATAACATTTTTTATAAAAAATAATCCTACCTTTTTATAAGATATATTATATAATAATATAATGATATTTAATATAAGAGTAACATTCCCGTTAACCAGTTATATACATGAATTCTATAAAAATTATCATTGTTATGTATAAAAAAGTTTATGGTTTAAAAATATATAATATTTTTTAAACTGTGAGAATTTTTGTATATAACAGTAATAATTTTTATGTTGGTAGAACTTAAATGTTGAACAAGATAGATATTAAAAGGAGAGGAGGTGAGCGGGTTTGGGGTAGGCCGGGTGGGTGTTGGGGGTGCGGGGGTTGTGGACAGCAAATGACGGGAGATAAAAAGAAAAATTAATAAATATATTAAAAATTAAAGAGAGATAAAAATGATTATAAACGGCGTCGTTTTGGCTGAACAACATGCTGCTGTACAGCAGCGGATCCGTTCCCATAAGATATAGTGAAATTAAAGGGGCATCAAATTATTTAAATATTAAAATAAATTAATTAGTGTATATTGCATTACATATGAAACAAAATTTCATATATCATCTTAGTTAAATATTATAATCAGAATATTTGACAAATTTAGATTACTTAATTAATAATTATATATTGCATTATCTTCCTTAAGTTACTCCCTCCGTCCATCAAAATTGTGTTTATTTCGTTTTGACATGTTGTACGAAAAGGTAAATTAAGTCCATTTATGAATAACATAATTGATTGTGAGTAAAGTATAATGATAACTTGAGTAATTAAGTGATTGTTGGACGATAAAAATAAAAAAATTGTGTCCATAAAAATACTTAATTTACCTTTCCGTATAACATGTCAAAACGAAATGAGCACAGTTTTTGTGGACGGATGGAGTATTTGACAACTTCATTCTTCCCGAGTTACTATCATTCAGCAATCTCTGAAAAAATATCAATAGAGAATCTAAATGGTTTAAAGATTTTCAAGATTTATGATTAATTATATCTATGAAAAATTATTTTAAATTAATGGTTTAATTTTTTTATAAAAAATTTTATATTATTTCATATATTTATTAATATTATTTTATAATGCATCTTAAAATTTTATACTTTAAATATTATTATATATTTTTAAAAAATTTAAGATTTATGATTAATTATATCTAAGCACGATTTTGTATATATATTTTATCAAATATTTTATCTTATTTTATATTTTTATTAATATTATTTTATAATTCTACGCAATCTTAAAAATTTATATTTTAAATATTATTATATAATTATGTATTTTAATTAAGTTTATCACTTATGTGAACTAGGTCTATATATAAACTCTTTCACTGTTATGTAAAAAAATTATCACTATTATGCACAAAAAACTTTCATTGTTTAAAAATATAAAGCATTTTTTAAATCGTAATATTTTTTATACATAACAGTGATACTAAAAAATTTAGTTCACGGTGAACTCTTCACCCTAGTTTTTGTTTTTTAATTAAATATTTATATATGTGTGTATATATATAGAAAGAGAGTCTTTATATTTATATTGATGCATAACTAAGTAATTTTATCAACCAAATTTTAAAATACTAAAGAATCTTTTAAATTGATAGATAAGAGATGTATTGTTGGTTGGTAGGATGTGTAAAAAAAGTAAAATAACTGAGAAAGAAAAAACAAATATGTATTTTAATATTATTTGAATGACAATTGACTTATTACATACATACAACATTAAAATATAATATTATACTTATAATTGTATTAAATATATAATTAAATATTTAAAGCATTTAATCTAAAATATATATTATAAACTTTTTTCCAATCTCGCAAAATTCGCGGGATTAAGTGTTAATTATTTATATACATAACATCATGCGATAATAATAATATTAAAACATAAGATAAAATGAAGAAGAAAAGACACTAATATGCGAAAGTTGAAACTTATACGAGGATCGGTCTACTCGTTTTCAACTATTCCCTCTGCCAAATTTGCAAAACATAACCAAACCCACGGGTGGTTGGGGGAGTACAAACACAAGACGACAAATTAAAAGAAACATAATCTCATTAAAGTGGGTCTCATATGTAACTCAGGTGCATTCATAATACATTTTAGAATTATGTAATTTATTATATTAAAAAGTATAATTTATTTATATTGAACCGTGTAATTATTTTTTCATATTAATAATTGCACGATTCAATATAAATAAGTTGCACTTTTTAGTATAACAAGTCACACGATTCTAAAATGCATTATGAGTGCACGGTGCACCTGAATGCATACAAGACTTATTCATCTCATTATATACCTAAATTGTTATATATATATATATATATAGATAAAAACTCATATGAGACGATCTCATGCATGAGACGGGGTACAACTTAGTATAATTCACATTCACCCCTCTCAAAGTGTTAAAGCGTCAATACTCAACTTATACTCCGTCTCATCATGAGACCGTTTCATACAAGTGTGTCTCCATAAACTATAAACCGTAAACCCTAAACCATCAACCATTCGGGCCGGGTGAACCATGAACCGCTTAGACCAGTTTTGGGTCGGATCGACTTGGATTGGACCGAGTAAAAAATTTATTAGACTTCCATAAGGAGCCCACTAGTAGGCTCCATATCAATTTTATATATATATATATATATATATATATATATATATATATAATACTTAAAAATACTAATATGTATTATAAATTTACAAAATATAAGAATATTTATTAATATTATATATGTGTGTAAATATATACATGAGCATTAGTATAGTCTCCAAATAATAAAAATTATGATACTATAAATTAAAAAGAGGAAAAGATAAATAACTCTTCTTTTTTTTAACAATTCAAGAATTAAAATTTTATATAAATTTTGAGTTCCATGCTTCTATTACTATTTTAAAAATAATTATAATAGAAAAAGTATAGGGTGAACAAGTTTTAAGGTGAAAATTGGTTAAAGAGTGTGATTTATATTACTAAAGAGTGTGACTTTTTAATATAAAGGGTGACTTTTTATAACTATAAAGAGTATTACTCATAAAAGTTGAGAGTGTGACTTATATTATAGAAGATGGTATCGTAGTGATAACTGAAGGATGTGACTTATATTACTAAAGGGGGTGTGATATATATTACTAAAGAGTATGCCTTTAAAAAAAATCAAGTTTTACGGTGAACAAGTTTCGAACAAGTTTCACAGCATACAAACTCATTATTCTAATTGTAAATTCATTCAATATATAATAAGAAATTATAATGCATTCATCAATTTTTTTATTTTATTTTTTTTGCAAAATATCAATTCTCATATTTTTTGTAATTAATTAATAACATTAAACACTTGAAAGAACATCTCCTAAGAATGTAACATATTATCCAATTCAATTTTAAAACGACAGATAAGCAAAAAAAAAAAATCCATATTATTAACATGCATGAGGGGGATATATATGGTCTTTTATCCATTATAATTTAACAAAAATTCATATGAGACGGTCTCATGCGCCAATGTCCAATTTATGTCTCATCTCACTGTAAAACCGTCTCATACGAGTGTGTCCCTTATAATTTTTATATAATATTTTCGTGCCAACCTCTGCAAGGGAAAACGTAGGACTAGTTGTGGGAAGATCAAATTTTATTATTTCATTTAAACAAAAAGAATAAATATAATCGACAAATGGAGTGGATAAAATTTTAATTTAGTTTAATTAGATCTATTCCGCGATTTGTTCCCACGTTATATTAGAAATAATGACTATAAGTACAAATTTTTTAACAAAAAAATTCTAAGGTACAATGTACATAAAAATAATGATTTTGTACCTTAGAGTCATTCCCCCTATTATATTATCTCACAGAATTTATCAACTTTATCAATAATATCCTGAAAACAAGCTTAATTTGGATGTGGTTTGAGTTTAGTTTGATACAAATTGGCCATATTGTGATAATAAATATTTTGACTATATGGAAAAATATTGGTTCCTCAAATAAATGTGTTGTCTAAAATCGGACACACACATATATATATATATATATATATGTGAGACTTAATAATTCATGAGGACAAGGCAATGATGATGTAAGATACTAATCATGTAATGAAGAAAAATTCGGTTTTAAACTAAATGCAACCGATCTAAGCCAAAATTGTGGGCCTCGGAATGTTTCTGATATGGAATCAGCCAATGATGGTGCCACCCTACGATTTTCATTTTTCAAATTTATTCCCCCACTTTAATTTGGATAATTACACCGTGTCATTGGAATTAGACAAAAACCTACGAGTTAGTATTCCCTCCGTCCCAATTCTTTATTCACATCTATTTTTTTTTTTTATTTTAACGATCGAATTATTTATTAGTATTTAAAATAATAAAAAGACTTCGAGGTACGATAGATCTACATTTTCTGTATTATATGTCTCCTTAAAAATTACTTTATCATTTTAAATATTAATAAAAAATCCGCTCACTAAAACACGAGAAAGTAGTAAATGTGAACAAAAAGTTGGGATTGAGGTGGTATAAATTAATGCTCGCCCATAACAAAGTATTAAAACGTCAAATGAAAATTGTGTTTCTTCTTTTATGAGACGGTTTCATGTAAGTGTGTCTTTTGAAATTGAAATAAGTCAGCACTTATTGACAAAAGAAAATCAGGAGGTGACGATCAATACAAAGGAAATGAACTATTTTTATGAAGAAAAGCAAGCTCATGAGCTATAAAACATTCTCAGTTATGTTAACCCAAATACCCAATACATACTAGTAATAAAGAATTGTGATGCAGAATATTTTGCAATGTTCACTTTCTATCATTCTAATATTATCATTAATTATATTTAATTGCAAATTTTAGAGTTTAAAATATTCTCTACATTAATATATTTTTCTTGTTTATCATTGTAATTCTTGGAGATTAAGTCAGGGTTTTATTTCCTAACATTATAAATATATATTTTATGTGTCCTAGTTATTCACTTTTAATTATCAATAAACTTATATTTTCAGAATTATTTATGATCCTTGAAATGTAGCCTCAATCTACGTCAGATTGAAGAAGCAATTGAACTTGATTCGATAATAAATAAATTAATCAACTTCAATCCCAAGGGGGACGCATAAATTTTGTCCAATCGAAACATAAACTTGAAAAACAAATAAAAAAATATATATATATAAAACAAAAATCACCTTATAATTAGTTGAAATTCTAAATTACGTACAATTGACAACAACGACTTTTCATACTTTGAAATTTATGAATAATAGTTTCATTAAATACGTAAAACATGAATATTTTCTTTTTAATATGCGCTACTAAATTATCATTTCATTCACTACTATTCGGTTGGGAAGCCAATTCTCCATGTTGTTCATAGCAGAGAATGTTATTTCCGTTGTAGCCGTTGCAATCGACAAAACAAGACTAATCTTAGAAGCTAGCTTGTAAACTAATAAATACTCGCTCCGTCCCAACTCTTTCTTCACACCACATTTTTTGCTCGTGTTATAGCGAATGAGTTATTTATTAGTATTTGAAATGATAAAATGACTTTTAAGAAGATATATGATAGATATATCTATCCTCTTTTAATATCTCCTTAAAAACTATTTTATCATTTTAAATACTATAAAACGCTCGCTCACTAAAGCACGAGAAATAGTAATTTTGAATGGACGGGGGAAGTAATCTTAGATATCAAGTATCACACGGGTCACAATATTTCATTTTGTTTTAATTAATCGAGTCAAACATGAGTCGAGTTCGAGTAGAACAATGAGTCGAGTTTGAGTAGAACAAGACTAATTTTGTTTTAACTTATTAAGCTCGAGCACGTGCAAAGTTTTAAATTATACTCAATATACATTTATGTTCAAACTTATTTGATATTTATATCAAATCAAGGTATAACGAATTTTTACCGAATAATCTCGAATCGAGTATCAAACAACATTGTTTAAATATATTCAACCCTATCTCTCCCCAAGATATAATCGCGCGAGTAGAAGCTTAAAAAGTAAGGGCGTCTTCAAGTTTAATTCAAGATAGCTAGCTAGCCTCAAAGAAAACATTTATCTCAATGAAAAATGAGAGAGTAATATCCATTTCTTCCACGATGATAATATTATGATTTAGTAATATTAGTTGAAAGGACATAAAATATTATATATTCCCCCTAGAATTCCCTCGAAACTACTCTCATTGTCCCAATTTTAACTGCACTATTTCTGTTTTGGGCGTCCAAATTTTAACTACACATTTCTTTAGATGAAAATACTCACTTTATAACTTTATCACATAAAATACTAATAAACAATTTTTTCTACCTCCAACACTATACCACTTTATCACATAAAATATTAATAAATAAAATTTTCTACTCCAACACTTTTTTACTTTATCACATAAAATACTATTAAATATTTTTTTATTAAACTTCGAGCACACAGTAACTAAGTAGTCAAGATTGAGACGGGAAGAGTATTAATTAAGCAAAACATGAATACTGATCATGATTAGGACTAATCTTAGTTTTCGGAGCAATCAAGCAGTGAACTCATAATTGGTAATTAAACCTTAGTCTAGGCTTTTAATTATAATAATTAGATCTTTAATTTGCATGTGACGTGAAATGCAGGTACACGTCATAATAATTCCCAGAAAAATCATATACTATATTATTATACTCCCACCATTTGTCCTTTTAGAGATTTTTTTTTTATTCAAATTAAGAGAAAAAAAATTAGACATTTTTTTCGTCTTTTAATCTTAAAATATAGTTTACCATTTTTCTGAATATTTTTAGAATTCACGGAATTAATGAGTTCTTGTATTTTTTGTATTACATCGTTCTTACACGCTCGCTATCTTGCATCATAATTAGGGGTGGAGGAAATATAGAAAATACCGGTATACCACACTTACCGTATCGAAAAATATCGATTTTATCGAAATTTTCGGTACGGTAAATTTTGGTATGATAACGGTATGAAAATATAAAAAATTTCGGTATACCGGAAAAGTATACCGGTATACCGAAAAAATTCCGGTATACCGAAAATTTCCGGTATACTGGTATACCAATATATATTGAAATTTCGGTACGGTATCGGTATGTAATATTGACATACCTAAAATTTCGATATGCCGAAATTTCGGTATACCGAATTTTCGGTACGAAAACGGTATGACATTTTTCGATATCAAAAATTTCGGCACGGTAACGGTGTGACGAGAAAATTTTCGGTATGCCATACCGTCCACCCCTAATCACAATATATAGGATGGTATCATCCACTTAATAAACGTTTAGAGAGGGGAAATGATAGTGAGGTTGTCAACCATAGGGGAAAATTAAATTGGGTCTTTGTCAAAACTCATGGGCTACAACACTCACATGATTTTTTGTGGGCTTTCAAAATTGAGCCAATTTTTTTTGAAACCTTCTACTCTATCGTCTATTTTTAAGATTGTCCATTTAGTTGGCACGAGTTTTAATTTAAGAATTATTTATTTATATTTGAATGGATTAACTAACTTTTTTATAATTTTATTTTAATTAATTTAAGAGAATGAGATAAATACCAAGTCTAATTTGATGTGCGGTGAAAAAAAAAAGATAGACCTTTAATTAATATTGAGGTGAAATTTATATTATTATATTTATAAATTAATATTATAATATTTATTAATTAATATAATTATACTTATAAATTAATAACGTTAAAGTATATAATTTATAAGTGTATATAAATTTATAAATTTAAGCATTACACTTTTATACAAGAAACAAGTTTCACATGGGATCTTGTGATAAAAAGAGGAGACACAGGAGTAATATATGTGAGTCAAAATTGATAAAGTATTTATCATGCACTCAAATGCACTAAGACTCCATTTAAATGGATGGATTTGAAATATGTAGATTTCACATATAAATCACCACTATCTCCACTTGTGTTAATTTAATTTCAAATAGTTAGATTTGAGTCTAGCTTAAAATTGAGGGATTTCAAATAGTAATCAAAATCATGTCATTTGACATCTCCTCCTCTCTACTCATTTCCTCTCTCTCCCCCCCTTCGCTCTCTTTCCTTATCTTTTATCTCTGTACAATTCATGATTTGAAATATATACATTTTTATATATATATATATTTTAAAATTCATTCATTTCAAATCCTCCTTATTCAAATGGAGTCTAAGGTTTTTTAGTAACACTTATGTGAACCAGGTTCACACATGAACTCTATCAATGTTATGTGTAAAAACTATTATTGTTATGCATAAAAACTTTCACTGTTTAAAAATATAAAACATTTTCTAAACAGTGATTGTTTTTATTCATAACAGTGATAGTTTTTATACATAACAGTGAGAGTTTTATATATAACAGTGGTACTTAAATAACCGAGTTCATAGCATGAACCAGGTCTCTACAAGTTTTTGTCAAGGTTTTTATCCTTTAATTAGATGACTCATCAAGGATTTATATGTGTACTAGGTTATATCTCGTGTATTTTAAAATATCATAAAGAATCCTATATAATATTCTTAAAATTTGAAATATAGATTTTATATGAATAGAGGGTGATTCATTTTTAGCAGATAAGAGATGTCTATTTGTATGCACAATAATACTAATATACTATGTTGGTGAAAGAGTGACGACTCATGTTTGGATTAGATCCAATAATTGCCTCAAATCTATTCTCACATTATTCACCTCCATAAGTCATGGGCTTCCCTGCCCACGTTTAACGGAACCCCTCTCACACGTTCTTTTCACAATATAATCATCTTTCTAACTAATTAACATATAGTACTAGCTAGTATCTTATCATTACACATTCCTTTCAAAAAAATAAAAAATATTAATACTATCATTGAGAAGGCTATATATATATATACACGGATATATATACCATGCATGAGTTTATTGTTAAACTTGCTACTCAGGAATTAGATGACAAGAAAATGTTGATATGAAGTATAGCAAAACTTGTCAATTCTAATTCCATATCAAAATAAAGAGTGGGTCTTATGTGCACGGTAAGTTTTATAGTGTATTTTAAAATTTTATAATTTGTTGCATTGAAATTTATAATTTATTACACTGAAACATGCAATCTGTATTTGTAAAATACAGTTGCATGTATGTTTTAGTGTAATGATTCATAAGTTTCAGTGCAACAAGTTGCAAATTTTTTAAATACAATATAAAGTGCACGGTGTAGCTAGTACCACCTAGTCTAAAATAAAAGTTTGTAATTGACAATCATGTATGTAATGTATCGTGCAATACAGGTACACTTTTGAAATATACAATTTATTTTTACTTAGTACATAAAAGACGTACTCATTTATAATTCATTACTCATGAGGCTCAAAATTCATTAAATAGTAAAAAGAGAGAGAAAGAAGGTAGAATTAGAAATGTATAAATTAATAAATAAACGAAAATACATTTAAATTAAATTCGTCTCACATATCATATCACCGTCTCACAAAAATTATTTGTGTATATTATTTTTTCCATGGAAGTGGATAATTTAATTTGCTGAGCGTGCAGCTGTCATTCGATCGTGTGTGTATTAAAGTTGTCCAATTAGATTTGTTTTGTTCCTATGTGGAAATAATTAAAGCCTATATATTGGTTTATACGAAAACAAATTTAGGTGGCAGAGTTTATGATCCAGTACTAAAGACGTGATACTTTAGATAAAATTAAACCTCACGAGAGAATAATCTTATTTTTTATAATCAAAAGCTCCTTTATAATATTCTTGAGATTTTATATATAATATCAAATCTAGGATTTTAGGCTTGTAAGCCCTAAAACCTCTACCTATTATGAAATTATTATCTCATAATGTTTAATCTTGTTTAATTGTATCACGTTTTTCGTGTTGTGTCAGTTTAGATTAATGTACAATGCTAATTTAATATTAGTACCAAATTATAGTGTATATTAAATTTTATATGGGTCATTTTAGGGTCTATAAAGAGTAACACTCTTGTAAATCAAGTCTATATATGAATTCTATCATTGTTATGCATAAAAATTATTACTGTTAAAAAATGCATTATGTATAATAGTGATAATTTTTGTGCATAATTGTGATAATTATTGTGCATAATGGTGATAATTTTTATACGTAACAATAACTAAAAAATTGAGTTCACCATAAATTCGATTTTATACAAGTTTTGTCCTCTATAAAACACCCATTTCTTATGAATTTCGACTACAGCCCAAACCATTTACATTGGATGATAATTAAAGTGTAAATAATTTGAGCTAAAGTCAATTTTCTATGAAACTTAATTAACACTAAATTTCATTTGCACAATTTCTTTTATTAATAAGTTACAAAAAGAGTAAAGATTAGTGTGTAAATAAGTATATAAATAAAATATTTGATCTAATTCTTTTACGACCCATCAAACACCACAACTTCTTGTACATAAATTTTTGTATCAAAATATATGTTTCACATTCAATTTAACTTCAATACTTAACATACGTGTTGGTCCCGAAAAACCTCGATTTAAAACTCGTAAAATCTCAATGGGAGGTGATTTTAAAATTTTTTTTGAATGTGTTATGCAGATTTATTAACGTATGTATGACAGTTAATATGAAAGTAAATAAGAACACACGTATTTTTATAGTGGTTCGGACGAACTTGTCCTACATCCACTCTTCCCTTCATGGGGCACCAACTTAACCAACAGATATTTATGGAGCTCTCACTCAACGGGACTTATCTCCCTCACGGGATCGCCTATAGATGTTTAATGAGCTCTCACTCTCTCGGGACTTATCTCCCTCACGGGATTGCCTACGGGACTTATCTCCCTCACGGGATTGCCTACCCTCCCTTACGGGATTGCTTCTTAACTATTTCACTTAACCACTAATTTTCTCTCTTAAGAAAGGGTATGGGTTTGATGTTATTTCCAACTAGGTGAGATTTTTCCTTACATTGTTTTAGCCTTTAAGCTAAAGTTGGGAAAAATCTCTCTAAGCTTAGGATATTACATTTATGCTTAGATATAATGAAGAACACTCTTGGGTAAATTTGGATATTAAATGTTCTGTGTTCTTGAATGGAGATGCTTGAATATTTGGTTTTAATCTTCACTTTGCAGCATCCTCCATTATCTTCTTTTGAAGATAGTGCAATGTATTTATAGTATGGATTTGAATATTACCGTTGGAGAGTAAATTCAAATACATACTAATAGTCTTCCAGCTTTTCTTTGTTCTTTTGCACTTTTGCTTGCAGGTTTATGTCACATCAATAAATGTGTTGTCATCTTCTCATTGGCCAACTTTTTGTGTGTCTAACGGATCTGATCACTAATTTGATTTACGGTCTTCAAAAATCTAGTTTGTCGATTTACGTCTGCCGATTTACGGTCTGTAAGAAATCGGTCTTCGAAATTTGGTCTCATTGATTTCTGTCCGCCGATCTGGCGATTTACGAATGCAGATTTTCAGTCCGCAGAAATGGTCTTCGGTCCGGTTGATTTACGGTATCTTGATCTGTTGATTTCTGGTATGCAAATTTCTAGTCTGCAGAAATCTGGTCTGCAGATTTCTGGTATCTTCTTCTGATTTCTACACTACATCAGCACTGCCTTAGCATTTCTTCTTCAAAAATCAACATGTTTCTTCATGTTCAACTCAACAGTTTGTTGGGGAATAAGTTGCACAGATCTATTCGGGGTGAATATTTAAATACAAATTTAACTCTTATAATTATTACTAGCATGAATTAATCCAATATTAATTCAAATAATAATCCAACAACATATCATTCATATAATAATTCACGTAAAACCTACGCATGCGGAATTCTACGAGTTTACGTGAACGTACCTCTTGGGATGGCAACAGTGTGGCTGAATGGACTAACCGAAAGGACTTCTCAAGTATTCCCTTAGCCCTCGTTCGACTATCCGGTGGAAGGAAAGGAAAATAAATTATGTTGCACCACCTTTGTGGATTTACTAATTTTTCCAGCACATGGAATTGTACTTGGGAATGAAAGAATCATCCCCTATTTATAGAGCACAAGGTGGTCGAATTTTTAGTGATAAAAAACAATGTGGGAAAATCTTTTCTTGATCTCCAAGAAATCTTGAATATATCTCCTATATTCTTTTTCCCATAATTATAATATTCCACAAAAATCCCACCTACTCTATTTTATGGATATTTTAGAAAATATGATGAGTCAAGAATCCAAGATTTGGATCTTCTTGAATTTATGAGATATTCTTGTATTTCAAGAAATACATATCTTCCATAATATCTTTTCAAGAAAATCAAGAAAATCTTTCTTGCCCACTATATTTCCAAAATTTCGAAATCTTTATTATAGATAACCAAGTGGGAGATTTCTTGAATTTAATGAGATAATCTTGTATTCCAAGAATACATATCTTCATTCCATAACAAAATTCAAAGAAAATCTTTCTCCCAACTTATCTATAAAATTCAAAAATATTAAGGAAAAATAAGCAACAATATTTATTTTATTTTAATCACATTTTTCAGTTAATGGACTATATGTTGGGCTACTTAGGGGGCCTTTAGGAGAATTAAGATTGGACCTTCTAATGGACCTTGAATATCTAATATTGAGCCACAATATTATTCAAGCCCATAAATATTAATTAATCCCACTACATAATTAATATTGCACTATCCATCTTAACCCATATACAGTCAATATGGCTCCCGGTTATTATTTCCCGTGTTTAAGATTATCTAGCCCATTAATTAATTCAAGTAACTGAAATAGCTTTCCATTAATTAATATATTTTGTCCTTGGTCAAGGAACGGTTCAACATTATTATTCATACCGTAAACTAATTCCACTTGCAAGATTTGGTATGATAAAGCTTATGAACCTCCCAAGGGGGCAAATCAAACAAGAGTACTTGCACACGATTCTTATTAAATCTTTGCAATCACATGTGACTAATAATATTGCCCAAGATAAAAAGTATTGAATCTCGTTGATTCGCTACCCATGATAAGTCAAAGCAATAGTTACCAATCCCACGCGATCCTATTTAAGGGACTGAAGATTAAGAAATAACGAACCACTGAGGTCTAATTCTTCCTTGTTCGGCCTCAAGAATTTATCCTCCTCAGAGGTCCTATTCAATTATCGATCACCATGCACTAGTGTAATCCCTTGGTCAAGACAAGTCAATCTGAGCCTTACACTTCAACCTTTCATGATGGGTTGTTCATTTCCATCTAGGTCGTGAATGACGTACTTTTAGTTACAAGGGACTGATAATTTAATCTTCTGTGATCTGGTATCACTAAATTAACTACAATGTAACACGTACGACTTATTTGAACATTTATGCAGTAAATATATGTAACATTCGATAATATTTAAAGCATCAATGATAAACAATTTATTTCAAGAATAAGTCCGAAAATTAGGTTTTGATTATACAAAAGTAAAAGCATACTTTCTAGTATAATCCCAACACGCTTAACTTTCGAACTCATCCTACTCATTCGATCTCGATCAAATTTCGTCTCTTGACCTCGCCCGATTTTATGAGTTTCCCCTTAACTTGTTATCTCGTTCCCCCTCAACTTGTTTTCTGTAAATTAACTTAAATAACACAAGTTGATAATGTTTTAGTATAATTCATCAAAACTAAAATATCCCAACAATGCATTTTTTATTTAAAAATAAAGTACCAACACAATTATATAAAGAGTTTTGTGTGAGACCATCAGAAAATCATGTTCAATGCTCTATAATACGAACTTCAATTTGTACCTTTAGCTATTTACACTTTAAAAAAAAAGTGTATTGTTTATGAATTTTTTTTTAATATTTTTTCAACATGCCTACGAAATTTTTAACGAAAATAATTTCATCCTTAAATAATAAGGTTTTTCTATGACTTCCCTACAAACTTTTCTAATTATATATATTTTTAAACTACAAATATAATTGTCTATGAAAATATAAATTGTCTAAAAAATTATTTGTGTATGTAAGTTTGCCTATGGATATTACAAATGTGCAGGTAGATTGCTCGTAGGTAATTTATTTGTCTAGAGAATTAATTTTATAGGTATTTTTTTCAAACATTATTCTAAAAATTGATAGACAATTTACACTCTTTAAGGATCAAATTATTTTTGTAGGAAAATTTCGTAGCTATTTGAAATTTTTCGTAGACAATTCTTCAATTTCTTGTAATGTTACAATTTAAGAATTAACTCATTTAATATTATTTTAAAAAATATTGTTAGATTTATAAGCGACCTCACATAAATTTTGATGCTTCAATCATCATTTCAAAGTTCTTTTTCAATGTAACTTTTATTATTCCACGTCATTTTCCATCATTTCAAAAAAGTATATAATCTATAATCTCTATAATGCAAAACATATAAAAGATGATGTGTCAAATGATAAAATAACATGACAGCTGATGTGGCAAAGCCATATTTCTCTATTTCAAATCCCTTTAATCTTATTCATTTGTAGTGTTGTTTTAATCCCAGCCATTGATTTTTTTTTACTATTTTCTATAAATTGTCATATCTTTTATTCATTTTTCATTCATTCTTCTTATCTTTTTCTCTCTCTCTCCTTTTTTTTTTTTGTTGCATGTAATTATTTTGATTCAATGTGATTATTTATTTTGTGTTTCATATTGTGTAGATTATTCTCATATTTCTTGATTTGTGTAGATCATTCAAAAATCAATCATATTTTTTTTTTTACAAATCATTCGTATTGTGTGTACATGAAGAAGATTACTTGCAAATGATTTGAAAAAGTATAGATGTCTAGATCATTCTAATTGAAGCATATTCAGAAGGTATTCACATATTAATTAGATTTTATTTGTCGATTTTTTTTTCTATAGCATTAAGAACATGAATGTTATTATTTTGATTTTCAAAAAAGTTCTAATAACCATTTTTTTTTTGATTTATATATTATTATGGAGAAATTGCTTTTGGAGAAGGAGAAGATTACACATGAAATTGAATACATGAATATTATTCGATTTATGCAATGAAGTTGATAACAACTTTGTAAAAAATTGATTAAATGTGTAGATCATTGTAAATTTGTATGTGCATTGTTCAAATTAGTAGATCATTGTAAAATATACCTATCAAATTTCATTAAATGTTTAGATTGTTTGTAGCTTCTATTGTAAATTTCATTCATTGCAATAATAATGATATGTAAATATGATAATTATATATAAACTTGAAATCAATCTTTAAATGATAATTATATCAAGAGACTGATCATCATGCGTTGATCAATCAAAATTTAAATTTGAAAAATATTTTTAAGATAGCTAAAATTATTAAAAAATTTAGAATTATATACCGAAATTATGGATCGGGACTTTTATAATAACAATTAAGCCTACAAATGTAATCTAATCAAATTTTAAAATTTTAGTTCTTGTATCATAATAGATTATTTTAAATCAAATATTATTTCCAAAATTATTTGAGAATCGTAATCGTATATAAATAAATAAATATATATATATATATATTATAAATATATATATATATAAACAAGTCAAATTATAATCAATTAGATAGAGTATTTTTTTACATGGAAGATATGTACTGACTAATTGAACATAGTTTTCTAGGTCTATTTTATTTAAATATTTTAAAATAATGTACGCATGTTAAAATATTCAAAAATGTAAATCATTTGATTATTAGACAAATAATTTTATTTTGAATAAGATATTTGAATGTACAAATTAAGAGGAACAATTAATTTATTTTGTAGATTTTACTCTTGAAAAGAATCATACATATAAAAAATTAAAAAAACAACATATACTTTTTAGTTGATTTTTTTTTTTGGATTTATTGGTAACATATTATAATATGTTTATCCTTAATTATAAATTTAATTTAATTTATGAACTAAAATGAATATATTATCTTATCATGATTAATTTTTTTAGTATTGAAAAATTAAATGGATAGTACTATTTTTTTATAACAAAAAAATATCGAATATTTAAATTTAAATAACTTAAATTCATTATGATACATTTAATTTTGTGTTGGGTATTCTAAAAAAATCCAAACTTTAAAATTATATTATATTATTAATTATTTAAAATTATCTTATTTAATTTTTATTCTTAATTCAATAATTAATTATGTATATATTAAACTGAATATTATGTCTAAAATTATTTCTATTTTCTAGAATCATACGGGAATATTAATTTGAAATATTTTTCTATATATAAGTCTAATTGTATTTAATGTATAAGTAATGATAATTGGAATATAAATTAATTAATAAATATACAAAGTAAAGAGATATTAATTAAATTAATATTTTTGTTGTAAAAAAAATTAAATCAATATTTTTAGGTTGAAGATATGTACTGACTAGTTGTACATAATTTTCTCGATCTAATTTATTTAAATATTTTTAAATAATTCATGTGTGTCAAAATATTCA
This sequence comes from Stenogyne calaminthoides, assembly GCA_037126765.1. NCBI lineage: Eukaryota > Viridiplantae > Streptophyta > Magnoliopsida > Lamiales > Lamiaceae > Stenogyne > Stenogyne calaminthoides. Next base: position 4,065,783 of record JBBCBC010000013.1, read on the forward strand.
TAAAATGTAAATTGTCTGATTATTAGACAAACAAATGATTTTTTTTTTTTTTTGAATAAAGTATTTAAATGTACAAATTAAGAGAAACAGTTAATTTTTTTAGTAGCAATTTTATTTTAAAAAGTATAAGGCGTATGAACAATACCAAAAAATTTATATACTTTTTTCGTTGAAATTTTTATAGGACTTATTGGTAATAAGTATTATAGTTTATGTATCATTAATTATAAATTTATTTTAATTAAAGAACTAAAATGAATATATTATTTTATCATGATTACTTTTTTTGTATAAGTTTTTTAATGGACTATATTATTTTTTTTATGAAAAATCATTAATTATTTAAATTTTAAATAACTTAAATTTATTATGATATATTGATTTGTTCCTGAATTTGAAAAAGAAATTATGAGTTTTGCTTTTTTCTCCGCTTCTGATTTAGTTGGAAAATATCAATAATTTATGGTATCTTAAATATTTAGTTCAACTCCATTTAATTATTTAATCCCTTACAAGATTCCTAATATTAATTTACCAAATCACCTTTTATACTAAATTCCATAATTTTGGTCAATAATCACTATTATATTTGTTAACATCAAGAACTAATGATTAAAAAAAATCTAGAAAATAATTTAATATTCTTAGTTTATACTAAATATTAATAAGTCAGATCAAATTCAGTAGCAAGTTGTATTGTTATTGATATATATTTCAAACTAATCATTTTTATCTTCTAAATAGGTCAACTAAGCCATATTTTCAAATATGAGATTTCTATTTTCTTTAAAATCTATATATCTAGGTCTTGAATATTATAATTATAATAAGAACTAAAAACAAATAAGTATATCTAATAGAATCTTAAGAATTTTGTTTAGGGGCAGTATTAAAAAATTCATAACTCAAATTTTATTTTCATTTTTTTCGTAAAATGATATTTTTTATTAAATTCTATTTATATTTCTATATATTAATTTAATTAATTTTAATGTGTAACTAATTTATTAAAAACTTAACAAATATATCAAGCAACATCATATTTAATTACGTATAATATTGCTTTTTTAATTTATACACATATTAACTATTTCAACATCATTAACTAGGTCAAATACATCTATATAAGATACATATTATTAAAAAAAGGTAAATAATTTAATTATTTGTCGAATGATTTTACGCATTTTGGATAAGGACTTTGACTTTATACTATGTTTAATAGATTTATTTAAACATAATTATCATTACTTCATGTTATATTTAATTAATAGGGAATATCGATATGCAGATAAGGATGAATAATATAATTTAGTAGTAATAGTTTAATCTTGAAAAATATAAGATGTATAAACGGTAAGAAAATTTAATGCACCTTTTTGCTAAAAAAAATTATTGGTATTGTTGATAATTAAATTATAAATTAATTTGCATTTATTATAAATTAGATTTAACTCAAGAAGTAATTAATTTAAATTTTTTTATTTACACTATAAGTTCGAATAATATTAGTTTTAAATAAAAAAGTATGTGTTGGGATATTTTAGTTTTGATGAATTATGCCAAAACATTATCAACTTGTGTTATTGAAGCTAATTTACAGATAACAAGTTGAGGGGGAACGAGAGAACAAATTGAGGGGGAACTCACGAAATCGAGATGATCGATGATCGAGATCGAGGCGAGATTTAGACCGACGAGATCGATGAGTTAGATGAGTTCGATGTTAAATTGATGAGTTGTGCAAAATCAGAAGAGAAGAAAAGCTAAGCCAGCTGATCAGAAGAATCAGAAGGTCAATGATCGATGATGAAATCGAATCGATCGAGAGACCGGATCGATGACCGGAAGGATGACAGATCGTAAGAGAAGGTTGCGTGATCGGAAGAAGAGCGGATGAGAGACGAGATCGACGCGGATCGAGATCGATATGAAGATGAGCGATGGTCAAGATCGACGATCGAGACCAGAAACTCGATATGCTAACTGGCGAACTAACTGATGCGTATAAACCGACATGCCGACTGATAGCTATATCGACCGATCGTATGAGCCGACGATCAAAGCAGAAGAAATCGATATCGAAAACCGAAAATGCGATACCAGATCGTAAGAGATGTCATCCCGATTCATCGAGAATCGGATGATCGGGCTAGCTGAAAAGGCGGACCGAGGGTCGATTGTCTCAAGACAAGAAGAATCGAACTCAATGAGTGTCAAGATACCGACGACAAGGTCCGATCAAGAGAAGTCACCGGGCGGCTCGATAGACCAAGGCTCGACAGATCAAGACTCAGAGAATCTGAATGATTCCAAGGCGAGGAACCGAGGAATATAAATTGAAGATCACCGACGTGACCAACGAGGAAGACAACCAAATTGAAAAGTCATAACTTCATGAGAGAATAGTATGGATTTGAATGTGATTATCTCCAACGGTAACATTCAAATCCACACTATAAATACAAGTTCTTCCCTCATTATCAGGTGTGAAAGTGCGAAGAAGATAGCAACAATGCTACAGAGCCAAAGAGAGTTATACTCAAAAGCATTCCCACCCTAGAACACAAGTCTGTAGATATACAAATATATTCAAAGAGTGTTCTAGAACCCAATCTAAGCAACCCACGATGTATCCTAAGCTTAGAGAGATTTTTCCAACCTTAGCATTGAGGCTAAACAAATGTAAGGGAAAATCTCAACCTAGTTGGAAACCAAACAAACCTTACCCAAATCAGTTTGATAGGTTAAGTTTGTAGGTGAGTGTGAACTCCAGAACATCTAGCAATCCCGAAAGGGAGGGTAGGCAATCCCGAGTTTAGGTGATAAGTCCCGTTGGAGTGTGAACTCGGTAAACATCTCAGAGGGCAATCCCGTGGAGGGTGATAAGTCCCGCTTTGAGTGAGAGCTCGTTAAATATCTAGAGGCGAGCCCGAGAGGGTGATAAGTCCATTGGAAGGAATTTCCCTAGGAATAGGGAGAGTGGATGTAGGAGCTTGAGTCTCCAACCACTATACTTTGTTGTGTTCTTTATTCTTTATGTTCTTATATTGTCATATGCATTCGATTATAAGCAAAACACAACACATGAGCTTAAAAGAGAAAAATCTGAATCACTCGCCTCACCCCTTGCTTTTTATATGCATCGAATCGAAATGTTTGCTTCCGACGCCAAAAAATGGGTTTTCCCACCGAGCCTATCAATTGGTATCGAAGGGTTGTTCAAAAGGTCACCGATTTTCAAAGTGACCACCCGAATGATCTTTTTTAAAAGAAAACTCGTTTTTTAAAATGCATATATTCTAATGTTTTGGCGTCCATTATCAAAAAGGGAAATTGTTAGGATATTTTAGTTTTGATGAATTATGCTGAAACATTATCAACTTCTGTTTATTGAAGCTAATTTACAGATAACAAGTTGAGGGGAACGAGAGAACAAATTGAGGGGGAAAATCATGAAATCGAGAGATCGACGAGATTTAGACCAGGATCGACGAAAGATGAGTTCGGGTTAAACCGATGAAGTTGTGCAAAATCGGAAGAGAAGAAAAGCTAAGCCAGAATTTCAAAATGATCGGATGATAATCGATCAGAGACCGACGATGACCGATGACGTGGATCGTAAGAAGGTTGCGATCGGATTATCTCCAAGATCGATATGAAGATGAGCGGATGGTCAAGATCATTCAAATATGCTAACCAACTAACTGGATGCGGAATATAAATACGATATCGTTACTTCCTCATTTCATCGAGAATCGAACGCTACCGATGATCGAAAGAAAGATAACTTCGAACAATGCAAGATACAGAGCTCAAGAGAAGTCATTTCAAAAAGACTATTCCCAAGGCGATAATCTGAGGAATATAGCCGTTAAGATCACAGAAAGAAACCAACCCCGAAAAGTCAGCAGAACTTCTGAGAGAATAATATGGATTTGAATGTGATTATCTCCAACCATTCAAATCCACACTATAAATACAAGTTCTTCCCTCATTATCGGTGTGAAAAGTCGAAGAAGATAGCAACAATGCTTCAGAGCCAAAGAGAGTTATACTCAAAAGCATTCCCACCCTAGAACACAAGTCCAGAGATATACAAATATATTCAAAGAAAGTGTTCTAGAACCCAATCTAAGAACCCAATTGTATCCTAAGCTTAGAGAGATTTTTCCAACCTTAGCATTGAGGCTAAACAAATGTAAGGGAAAATCTCAACCTAGTTGAAACCAAAAACAAACCTTACCCAAATCGGTTTGATAGGTTAAGTTTGTAGGTGAGTGTGAACCCCAGAACATCTAGCAATCCCGAAAGGGGGGTAGGCAATCCCGAGTGAGGGTGATAAGTCCCGTTGGAGTGTGAACTCCCAGAACATCTCAGTAGGGCAATCCCGGGAGGGTGATAAGTCCCGTTTGAGTGAGAGCTCATTAAATATCTAGAGGCGAGCCCGAGAGGGTGATAAGTCCAGTTGGAAGGAATTTCCCTAGGAATAGGGAGAGTGGATGTAGGAGCTTGAGTCTCCGAACCACTATACTTTGTTGTGTTCTTTATTGCTTTATGTTCTTATATTGTCATATGCATTCGATTATAAGCAAAACACAACACATGAGCTTAAAAGAGAAAAATCTGGAAAGAGAAAAATCTGGAATCACTCTGCCCTCACCCCTGTTTTTATATGCATCGAACGAAATGTTTGCTTCCGCACGCGCAAAATGGGTTTTCCCACCGGGCCTATCAGTATGAATTAGTGAAATTACAAAGCTTAAATTCATTATCATGCGTTGAATATTATTTTGGTATTCTTAAAGATTCTATTCTCTTGGTATTCTTAAATATTCTATTCTTTCTAAAATCAAGATGATTATTAATATTTGAATATTGATTAGTCAACTAAAATAATTAATACGGATTGATTTGTGGAATTATACAAGAAGTTTTTTTTTTTAAAAAATTATAATTAATAAAGATCTACACTTGATTTTTGTTGTAACATGGAATAATTTGTTATAGATGGAATCAACCAAATCTTTCAATATCATAGTCGTCAAGCATTTGCATACATATTTTATTATGTGAATATCTACAATTAATGATAATCCTGTATATCGTCAAGCATTTGCATACATATTTTATTATGTGAATATCTATGTGACGACCGCTCCATTTAATTGTTGTCGAGAATTGGGTAGATACTTTGAATTGCTAAAGTTAAAAATGTGTTATCTCGAATTGTAAGGAAAAAAAATGATACTCTCTCCGTCCTGATTTTGATTATCTGTTTTCCATAAATAGTTATCCTAATTTTATTTATCCATTTCCAAATAAGGCAATAAAGCAATATTCAATACTATTATTTCTCTCCACCAAACACAATTTACACCATTTAATACTATTTAATACTATGTTGTAATTGATAAAAACAATAAAGGTGGTAATTTTTTTTAATTTTTTTTGCAATTAATAAAATTTATTCACGTATAAATGCATAACTGCTAGCACATAATAGGAAAGATGTTATGCACTCAACCATTAATTCATATATTTTATTTATATTTTATCTTTGGTATCAATTGTTTATACATACATGATTAATGTTTTTATTTGTTTAAGCATTTCAAGGTGTTAAAATTAACAAGAATTCTAGGTTGCAAAATGAAAATACTGATTCCAACTCATTTACGAATAGGATGGCCAAATTCTCCAAAGGATTTTGAAAGTTGATGATGGTGACCTTCGATATCATAGAGATGGTTATACTAATTTTGAGATTTCCGATGATAATTTTATTTACGATGTGAGTGATTATGTTGTTGATATAATGCAAATTATTACCCGTTCGTAGCTGATAATTTACGTGCAAATGGTAGGGTAATATCTTCTCCAACACATGCAAAGTGAAATGTATAATGGGAGGCTGTTGTTTATGATATTTGGCGATACAAGAGTATATTTGAGCTCCGACAGTATTTGCAGATCAGATATTCAGTTAGTAGATAATTGTGAGTTGTATTATGTTGATTCATAATTGTTTTGAGACTTTCGAACCACCATTTGACTTTGAAGAAACGTGGTGATAATGCTTTTTAGAAAAATTGACCAAAAGTTAAGTTTGTGTAATTACATGAGATTGATTGTCACAAAGTTTGAAAATCACAATCTCGAAGCTAAAATTATTTCATGAAGAAATACTGAAGATTAGATGTTTATCTACAAATGACATTGAAGAGATTAAATATATATTATAAGTGTTGTAGGTGATAAATGAATAATAAAGGGGAAAGATTAATATATTTAACTTAAGGATAATTGAGTCTTTTTATGTCAAAATTGAGTAGAAAAATCATTTTTTATGAAGTGGGTATAAATCCTATTTTCTTATGAAATTTAGGGAAAAACAACTATTTCCCTTATAAATATTATTGAATATAATTAATTGAACTAATAAATTTTTTAATCTTTTTATATCATTTTTTATTTTGATAATGTATTTGATACAAGACTTTGGTCAATTTTTTATTTATACTTGATTAGATCTAAAACTACATCAAATTTATATTTTATAAATTATAACTATAAGTTAAGAATTATAACTATAAATTATCTAATGTGATTATATTTATGTAAAATATCATGTATGGATTTGAATTTTTTTTTTCTAAAAGAATTATAAGTGTAAATAATAGTGTAGTGAGTAAAACTAGGACATTAACATTTTTTTTTGGCAACTATAGGTCCAAAGTTTGAATCATAAATGGTCTCATAACTTTGTACTCAAATAGATTTAGTCCCATAAATTTTTTTGTTGTTGATATAGTCCCAATAACTTTGCCCTCAAATCGATTTACTCCCATAAGTTTTTTTGTAGTTGATTTAGTCTTAATAACTTTGACAATGTCTAATTTTAGTCCAAAATTGATCGGAAAAACGTCATTTTTTCTGTTCAATTTAGGGCTTTTCGGCGGATTGTTGTGGCTTACTTTTGGTGAAACACAATATTTACGGGCCTAAATTTATGTAAACTCGAAATTTGCAGGCCTACTTTTGCCAAACTGAAACTAGCTAACCTGATTGTTCCAAATCGAAATTTATTGTCCTTAAATTGCCACCATTATAATTACGGACTTAAAATACTTTTTTTTCCATTCTACTACATAGTATTATCTTCAAATAAATAGAAAAAAAATGTCTTGATCATGATGAAAAATCATGCATAATTAATATTTTTTGAATCACAAATTATTTGACCGTAAAAAATATTAAATGACCAAAATATATATTAAAATATTATTAATTATTTTAAATAAAATTTATTTCAGTCCGCGAAGTTCGCGGGGCTGACACTTGTTATTATATATAAAGTAACGATATGAAATTAGAGGAATGGTGTTTTATGAAACTCGATATGAAACTCGACACGTGGTACAATTAGTTTATTTAGGTATTTAATTCCATAGAAATTCTATATATTAGCAGCACTCATCTAATTACTCCAAAATATTACTTTTCATGGGAGTTTAGGATAATGGAAAAACTTGTACATATCATTTTTTTAAAGAAAAAATCTTATACATCATTTACGTTTCGAGAGACTTACTAACAGGTACATTTTAAAATTATAACGTAATAATAAGTACAAATTGATTGTATATACATAAGTATATTTACATTTTCGCGTGTAATTTTGAATATATATGCAATTTCATTTGTACATAGTAGTTTATATAAAAAAATTATACTTATTAATAATTTTTTATTATACTTATTCAACGTAACTGGTATGCATTTTTAAAAGGTATTTATTATTTTATTATAAAGTATTAATTGCTTAGATTTGATTAATATCACTAAAAATATTAATTATTTTACTAACAATAGTTGTGCATTGAGTGATTGATGCACGATTAAAGATAGTAGTTTTTCTCTTTCTTTTTCACTTTCTCACATGGGGGATGAGATTTGTTGATTCAGACCAGAAATTATGCAGCAATATTGGCAACCAAAATAGATTTTGTTGATATAAAAGTCACGCATACATACATATGGCAAGAAAAATGTGTCCTAATCTTTCTGTTATGACTGACATGACCTTTTCATTTTTTATTTGGTCCTAATAACTTCTAATGGAGTATAAAATTTGATTTCAATTAAATATTAATATTGGAAATTAATTCTCAGATCTATTTTTGTAAGTTACGAAAAGAGCCAAATTATTTTGTATTTTTAGTTATCACAAATCATTAAAGGGTCCCACAAAATTTATTTTACTAGTATTAATTAATTAATATTTGCAAGTTAGCTGCACTCGTAAATGATTTTTAATAGTTCATTCGTTATCGCAAGATCGATGGCTTGCTTTCAGTTATTTAGTACATGTCAATTACAAATTCTTGTATGATTTTATGAGATGGAATGTCAACTTTAACACTTTAACTTTAACTATTCAATTAAAAATTATACGAATTCACTTTATTTTCACATGATAAATTACAATTTATGGTTTTGATTATTGAGCACGTGTTTTATAAATTATTTCCCAACCAAATCAAATCTATGTTGATAACAAAGAAAATTTCTGTTTGATCTCTTAAATAAAATTATGTATATCAGATCTAGCTTGTGCTACAAGATCAATGAAAGCTAGATAAAACTTTACACCTGAAAACTTTATGGAAAAAAACGCGGAAAGGTTTTCCTTTTGAGTTTTGTGCTACTTTTTATCATATTCATTACATATATATAGTACTCCCTTCGTCTCATGCTCGTTTTCCTGTTTACTGTTTTCACATGTTTTTTGTGAGCGATTTTTGTATTAGTAATTGAAATGATAAATTAATTTTAAAAGAAGGGTATGATAGATAAGAGGCTCATCTATCATACCCCTTCTTACCATGTCAGCTAATTATTTCATTTACTAAAACAAAAATCGTTCACAAGAGAAAGGGTGTGATACTAAACATGAAAATAAGTTTGGGACAGAGGGAGTAACACTTAGGCGCTCCAACTACATGTATCGTGAAATTACGGGTTCGAGTTATCAATTTGTTTGATAAAAAAAAAACAAAAAACAAAAACAAAAACAACTTAGGTGCTCCAATTGACGAATAATTATTGTTCAATAAAAATAAATAAATTATGTTCAAATAATATTCTTTAATAAAAGAATTAATACATTTAAAGATGCACAAATTGTATGATGTAATTAATGTGTAGAAATATTTGCCATAATATTTATGTTAAGGAGTGGGTCTCATGGGCACAAGGTGCACCGTACTTCATTGTGTATTTTATGAACATGCAATTTATTGCATTAAAATATACAACTTGTTTATATTGAAAAGTGCAACTTGTATTTATAAAACATTGCACGTTTTAGTTTAACAGAGATTGTATATTTCAGGATAAAAAATTGCATATTTTTAAAATACACTAGGGAGTGCGCGATGCACCTGGTGCATACAAGACTTAGCCTATCATCATAGTCAAATTACACCAAGTCCATTGTCTCATTATACTTGCCACATTTTAATTTTATTAGTTTGCACATTTTAGTTATATTTGTTTCTACGTTTCATGTTTCATCTTTATGCTCAATTGAACGTTTTGGTGAAATTGACTATTGATCATATAAATATACAAAAATCACTATATGTCTCAGGTTCAAAAACTTTCAAAGTGCAATCAATTTATAAGATAGACCAATCTATACAGAGTTTTATCTTGATTTGAAATGGAACCCCGCTAGTGGAATGTGTATTCTGATCCCCAAATTAATCGATCATTAAATCGAATAAAAAATTAAAAGAAAAATATGGATATACCTATTATATTTTAAATTATTGACCATAAGCAATTCACCACACCATATTGAAACACATACGTGTATATAAGATTCGGATTTTGCACTGAACTACACCATGCAATTACTGTAAAAGATCCATTCTCATATACATATATATATATAGTAATAATATAGAACCAACTATCTAGTTTTTTATGCAACCAGATTAATGAGGTGTCATGCCAACTCATCATCCACGTAATTAATTTTACTTAAATAAATTATAGAATATTTTATAATTAATATACTATACCCTAAACCATGAACCCTAAACCCTAAATTATGAACTATTCGGGTTGGGTGATCATGAACCACTCGGCCCGGATTCAGGTCTGGCCGAGGTTGGGTCCGGGCCGGGTAAAAAAATAAAAATTGAACTGAACTGAAAAAATAAAAAGAATTGAGAGAATATTAGAATTTCGAATCGATGAATGTAATTAATTAAGCAGATTTTAACAGGGTATATGATAGTAACAAACTAGCCTAACTGAAGAAAGATATATTCACTATCGATTATTTGTTAAGAACTCAAGCATGAAAACTTACTCCACACAAAAACTAACTCAAGAATGGAGGATTGACTCCCACTTAAAATGCTCATCCATAATTTTTTGCAGATTCGATGCCACATTGTAACACTATTTTTATTTAAAGGGTTATTATACTACACCAATATATGTATAAATGTAGACTTTCATATTAATTGTATATGGGAATGAAATCACTTGTTCCATATATAGCTGGTGTGCGATTTGTAGACACCAGTGCACTGTGTGCGATTTTCACACAGTAATGGTGTGTTTTGAAATCCCCAAATTTCTTTTGTCTTCTTCCCTATGACGCCGTCGGCGGCCATGGCCGACCCCCTTGAGACTCTCGCCGCCCTCATAGCGGACCAGAGAGCATTGCTCCTCAAAAAGCTATCGAAAATTATTGAAAACCCCCATTTGCTTCGCGCGACCTTCAACTCGCCTACTGTTCCCTCGACGTCGATGGAGGCTCCAGGCTTGTCGATTTCCAACGTCCTAGGAAGGGTGACACACCCACTGTTGGGGTTATACTGAAAAGTATGCTTTTACTTTGTATAACTAAACTGAAGTTTCTTATTTATTCACTAAAATAAATTATTTAATCACTGTTGCATTAAATAGGAATGAGTGTTATTTATGTTTATTGCAAACCCGTTCAATAAGACAGTACGTATTACGTTGTAGTTAATTTGGTGATACTCGATCATTGAAGATCAAATTAACAGCCCTCGTAATTAAGTACAAATTCACAACCCAGATGAAAATGAACGAACCATCATGAACGGTTGAAGTGTGAGACCCAGATTGGCTTATCTTGACCAAGGGATCACACTAGCGCATTTAGGTGCGTTGAATGAGGACCTACAGGAGGACAAATTCTTTGGTACTGGATATACAAGAATTAGACCTCAGTGGTGCGTTATTTCTTAATTTCCGTCTCTTAAATAAGATCGTGTGAAATTAATAACTATTGCTTTGATTTATGATAGGAAGAGAGTTAATGTGATTCGATACCTTATATATTGGGTAATATTATTAATTGCATGACGATTGTTGACATTTAATACGGAGAATCGCGTGCAAGTACGTCTTGCTTGATTTGTCCCCTTGGTGGGCTCATATCCTTTATCATACCAAATCTTGCAAGAGGAAATTTATTTCCGGTATGGATAATAATGTTGAGCTGTCTTTACTCCAAGGACAAAGATGTTAATTAATATAAAGCTTGTTCAGTGGCTTAATTAATTAATGGACTAATATAATCTTAAACGCGGGAAATAGTGACCGGGAGCCATATTATATGTGAAATCGTAATATGGGTTAAGATGGATAGTTCAATATTAATTTTATAGTGGACTAAATTAATATTAATGGACTAGAATAATATTTGGCCCAAAATATTAAAGCTCCATAGTCCATTGAAGGTCCAATCTTAACTCTCCTAAAGGCCCCTCAAATATCCCAAAATAAAGTCCAATTAATGAGAGAGAGAAGAAAATATTCTTGCTATATTTCCAAGTTGTAATTTTTGAAATTTTGTAGTTAATTAGGAAGAAAAGATTGTCTTGATTTTCTTGTAGATATTTTATGGAAAGAGATAATTATTGTAGGAATACATAATTATCCCATAAATTCAAGAAGTCAAATCTTGACTCCTAATTGCTTGTAATTTTCGAAAATATCAAGGTAGAAGAGGGAAAGAGATTTTTATGGAAAATTTAATTAAGGAGAAAAGAATATAGAAGATATATTCAAGATTTCTTGGAGACCAAGAAAATATTTTCTTCCTTATTAATTTTGACCTTATTTTCGCCCCCTCCTCCCTATTTATAGGGGATGAACTCTTCATTCCCAAGTGCAATTCCATGTGTTGGAAATAATAGAAATCCACAAAGGTGGTAGCAAAATATTTTATTTTTTTCTCATTAAAATCGTTCGTGTGCATCCTCCCACCGGGTTACGTTCGTGGACTTTGGGATATATTTGGGAAGGCTCTTTGGGTTGATCCATCGTCTCAAAGGTTGTCTCTACAAGAGGTTAGTAATCCCGTAACTCCTAGTTCCGCATGTTTAGGATTTACGTGAATTACGTGTACGCATGTTGTTTAATTATTATGTTGGATTGATTTAGGATTAATTCATGTTAGTAATTATTTGTTTGATTTAAATATGTATTTAAAAATCATCTCGAATAGATCCGGGCACCCTAATTTCCCAACACCCACGACACAACTCATTGATGCTCGGGCTTAGCCAATCGAATTTGGCATATAATTTTGAATTTGTGCCCTAATTCCGACGCGAACGCCGCTGCAGCTCCGTCGCCCAAACCATGCGTTGAGGAACCCCACGATGAATTTCCTACTCTTCTGGAGGCGACTTGTGTTAGGGGGACTGGCTCTGGGATTCCCGCTGGTAATCGCCCGTCGATCCAGCCAATTTCTAGGATATTGAATGAATCTGGAAATCAGAGGTCTGGTGCACAAAGTGCGACTCTTGTTGTTGATGTGAGTCCTGGGAATTTGATTGCAATGAATGGTATTGGGTCAAACTTGGGGGGCAATATCAGGTATAAGTCCAATATTTGTAGTGCTGCTTCTGATTAGGCTACTTTTGGGAACATTATTGTGTCAAACAGGGCATTAGATGGCAAACCCGCCATTTGGATGAGACTGTGTTGCGATTGCAGCAACTGCAGGATGCAGGGGACGAACAACGGCCTGCACCTGCTGGGTTTCAGGGGTGCTTGACCCAGGCGGGGAGTGCACGGATGGCCACTGGAGCAAATAAATCGTTTGATAATGTTCTTGCTCCATCATCTGCTTTGCCCCTTAGAAAATGGGATTTTCTTTCGGTTAACATCAATGATGCGATTCATAGGCAAGGTGTTCGGGATATGCAGAACTCAATTATAGGCCGAATGTTGCTCAAATCGAGTGCTAAACCAATGCCGATCAATGAACTTAAAGCTTCCCTTGATATGGTTTGGCATGTGAAAGGACAATGGAACCTCGTCACTTTGGGAAAGGGTTATTTCAATATCCAAATGAAGGATTTATGTGAAAGGGATAAAATTCTATTGAAACAATCTTGGCCTATGAAGTTCGGTAGTTGCAGACTATAGAGGTGGGTTCCAGAGTTTAATCCGTATAAGGTGAGTTCTCCTATTGTTAATGTATGAGTACGAATCTTTGAACTACCAATGGAATATTTTTATGTGCATATTATCGAACGAATTACCTCAGCCTTGGGTCCGGTGGTTAGCATTGATGCACACACACGCAATCGGATTATGTGTCACTATGCTAGGGTCCTCATTGAGCTTGATCTTCGTAAAGATAAAGAATACAATATTACGTATGAGAGGTCTTAGCACTGCTCGATTGCTTCAGTGGGATATGAACAACATCCCGAGTTTTGTGCCCATTGTTAGATTGTTGGACACTCCTTGGACAGCTGTTGTGTTTATGTGGGCTCAGATGGAAAGAAGGATGACCGTGACAAGTCCCCACCTAGGGATGGCCCGGGAAAGACAAAACAGAAGACTTGGGTCAGAAAGGAATCGACGGTACACAAAGAAGTACCTGATCAACATGGGTCCAAACATGGGAAGGACTCCACAGATGCAGGTACTTCGGGCACAGCAAAAGATACGGAGATGATGGTTATTGGAGACTAAGGATCTCTACCTTCCTATGAGGTCATAACCTCAGTGTGCGGTCCGGTTACCGAGCACGTGGACTGGCAGGTACCACGGGCCGACACAACTTTACCCGAACAGGAGAAGACACAGATTGGCCTGGACTAACACTTTCCAAAGAAAACAGCTTCGTCGGCTCTGGCCGTTTCGGCCTCCCCTGAGTCTGCTACAACTAACTCCTTCAAGAATCTGGTCGGGGGCACTCCAGCCTCGGACTCGGATTCTACAGCCTCCTCTACCTCCACTAGATGGTCAGACATGTTAGATGAAGATACTGAGAAAGATCTGAGGGTAGAGAAGTCTAGCTAGGCAGAACATAGAGAACATGATTACCCCGACAGAACACATCATAAATTATCAGACGGTGCTAACTCCAGCCGAACAGCGCTACTTTGAGGCCTCTGGAGGCAAGCTGTCCCCGAAGGATCCCTTGGACAAGCTGATCAAAGCAAAACTAAAAAGGGCCCGAACGGAAGACAACAAGAGAAGACAGGAATACAATACACGTCTGAAAGCAAAGAAGATACAGGAAGCCCTAGATGCCTCCCTAGATGGAACTACAGCTGCTCTAGACGGCTAGTTATGTACCTTTTGGTTATATGATCACTTTTGAGCCATAGACACTCTCTTGTTGTTCGGATCACTTTTGGGTCCACCCTCTTCTTTTCAGTTTTATATATCTGCTTATTCGACTTGTTCCATATATAATTAGTGTTCCACTAATTTATATTTTATAATATGAATGAATAAAATATGAAATAATAAAAAATATTTGACGAATCATCATATTCTTTATTTATGTATTAAAAATTTAATAATGTAAAATATCAATAAAATATGAAAAATGAAACAATGGAATCGAATACTCTCTACGCCGTCACGCGATATTCCATTCAATCTGGTTTATAATGATGTGAAGTCGACGTGTATTGCTTACATGTGTAGATCTTAATTAAGATACCACACGCTTTACATTGCAAGAACAAACCGTGTACACAAGGATTTGGGGCCTACCATGTATAGTGATGCCTATATGTCCCATCACAAAGGAGACAGGATGATTAGAGTAAATAATTGTTTTTTTGTATTTAAAGTAATAGTATTTTTAACCACCACCAATACTAGTAATATATATTTAATTAATGAAATACACTTATATGAGACGGTCTCATAATGAAATGGAGCATAATTTAAACATCGGCGCTTTAACAATTTGGAAAAAGTAGGTGTTAATTTGTCTCCATCTCATGTATGAGACCGTCTAATATGAGTATTTATCTTTGATTAGGGCTAACTCAAGATGGATTAATTAAGAGATAAAAGTGAATTTAATCTCCTTTGTATTCTTGGTCTTTCTTATCTTTTGGGCTTTGTATGCATTGTGGAGTGTGGACGCTCTGCTTGGGCTTTGTGGCTTTTTATTGGGTGAAAGATTTTTTTTGGGTCCGGTTTTATATAGACTTCCGTTTATAGAAGGTATATTTGTATCTTCATGAGCTATTTTTCTTTTTTCCTTTTCTTTTAATAATTTGGTATCCAACTTAAGAGTGACTCTCCTGTGCACTATTTGTAAAAAATGCAATTTGTACACTTGAATTCAATTTCAATTTGGATGAAGAATCTACACCGTAAATACTAAATAATAAACCTTAAATTATGACCTATTCGGACCGGGTGAACCATGAACCACTCGGTTCGAGTGAACCATGAACCATTCAGGCCGGGTTTGGGTCTGGGTCGGAAAAAAATTGAAATTAAAGTTAAAAGAAAACTGAAATTGAAATAAAAACTAAAACTGAAAAAAATAAGAAAAAAAACTTCTAAAATTAAATTGCACCAAATTAATTTGGTGCAAATGGTGCACAGAAAAATTTGTCCCAGCTTAAAGACTGATTAATCCGGGGGATCAGAACCCACTGTCCACGGAATGAGATCACCTATATATTTCATAATTGGTGTCTAACTTTGTATTTTATAATATGGATGGATGTCACGTGGAATAATAAAAAATATTCAACTGACCATCATACCTGGGTCCATGTGTTAAAAATCCAAAAAGATGAAACATTAATAGAATATGAAAAGTATAACAGGAGAATCGAACTACACCATCGACTTCTCTCATGAGCTATTTATTATACCTTTTTTAAAAATTTCTAAATTTTCTTTTCCTTTTTTTTTTTCCTTTTTATGCCTCCCACTCTCATTTCACTATGTTTCTTCAATATGCAAGTGCGAGCCGAACCACATCATTTTATTCAATTCCCTCCACGCAAAGATCTTGAGGAGAAATTGAAGAAAAAATTTCAAGAGAAAAGTTGGATAGTTTCTTCTTTATTTTCTTCCTCTCCTCTGATTCCTTTCTTCGAGCTTCTGAAACTAATGGTTTCTCGTTTAAGGCAATAGGTACATGAAAATATAGAAACGCAGTAGGATTAGATCCTAATTTTTTTTTCCTTTTTCGATTGAGTTTTTTTTTTAAAAAGCCACACTTGCATGATGCCGTCTCATGGTGAGACGAGATATAAATTGGGCACTTGACGTTTTAACGTTCTGAGAGGGGTGGGTGCAATTTGGACTGATAGCAGTAGGAAAATGTGGTGGTTTTCGTTCATTTTCGATTGAACGAATGACATATTAATAGTGTCCAGAAAGTAATGCGGCTTCTTGTAGTCCAAATTGGTGTTAGAGCTTGGATATTTTAAAATATACGGGTAGTACGATATGTTCATAAATAGAATAAAATAAATAAATAAAGAAGAGCATCCATAATGGTTATCCATGATAGAGGTTAATCATAGAATGAATGAATAATGATGTTTAAAATTATTGTGGTTATCCATGATAGAGGTTAAACATCGAATGAATGAATAATGATGTTTAAAATTATTGTGGTTCAATTTTTAAATATAGGTCTCATATTAAACTTTTTCACGTGAAACTGATTATATTTATGAATATGACAATTTAATTATCAATTGTCACGATTAATATTTTTGTTGTAGTATAAGTCATACCCTCAGTTATTACTACTAAATATTCTAATTGTAGTATAAGTTATATCTTTCAATTATCACTAATACCCCTATTATAATATAGGAAAAATTGATATTTTCGTCCTGTAAATTCGACCTATTTTGATCTTGGTCCTAGTATCTATGGATGTTTAATTTTCGCCCTATTAAAATTCAATTTTTTTGTCCTATGACCAGCTGTCAAATGTGGTCTTTCAGGTAAATCTGACGTGAATTTCTTTTTCTTTTTTTAATTAATATAAATACACCGTTGATAAAAAAATCAATTAAATTCTAATTTGAAGCCCGCAAAACACTTAAATCCCTGAATTCTTAAAGCCCGCAAAACATAAAACCCGTGGCGGTACAATGTAGACAGAATTGCGATCCGCAAAACATACCTAAAAAGTCAAAACAAATTCTTTAAAAAAAAAAAAGGTAAAATATCACGAATCCATAAAATGAAATGAAATATAAAATTATCCGACCTGTATTCTACATATTTATCAAATTCTTTACAATCGCCATGCTTATAGGCCATTATGATGAAGGCCAAAACAGAGAAGACAAAACCTAAGCCACGCAACGTTTGGGATCCCTTCTTTAGAATTTCTTCACGCTGCCACCGTCGCAGGATGTCATTCTTCACATTCGAGTTTTATGTTTTGCAGGCTTTAAGAATTCATAGATTTAAGTGTTTTGCGGGTTTTAAATTAGAATTTAATTAATTTTTCTATAATATAAGTCATATCTTTCAGTATCACGAATAATACATTTTCTTAAATAATAATATAAGTCATAACCTTAATCAATTTTACGGATTACGATCTTGTATAAATTTGTTTACTCTATACTTTGTTAATTAAATTTATTTGTCAATCTAAATATATATGCCAAACCACACTGTACGTAAATATACCAAATGACGTGATCTTCAAGCTATCAGCATTATTCTTTACTAAATTGATATAATTCGATAATATGCGTGCGCACGTGCATAACATGTGTTGATTTATGATGAGGATTTTTTCTTCAGCGTCACAAATACATGCGTTAATTGCGCGCTCCCACACAATAATTCAAGAAATTAATAATTGGTGTCGTATTATTTCTGGCAATAATGAGAATGTTAAGGTTGGACTTGGACAAATATTACCCACAAATTTCTGCCACCATAAACAGGTACGGATGCAGGAACCTTATTGAGGGATTCAAATTTTATAAAAATAAGATTAACAAAATATTACAAGGAAAATCACATTCTCCTATTTTACTATTACTTGTAAAAACTAATAATTTATAAATAATAGTGTTAATTCTTACCATTAAATTTAGTGTACAGTGCCAAGATGTACATATATAATACCTTCTCTTTTTCCTTACTCAATTTGCACTCTCGGTTTCTCCTTCAATATAATCCAAAAACAAAATCTCACACTATTATTTTTTGAAAATTGAGAATGCAAAAAGAGATTCACAAGAATTAAAAACACACTTTTGAACACAAAATAGTTATTTTGTTTAACACACAGTCTCCTACAAAACTCGTTCGTACTATGAAATTAATATTATTATATTTATAAACTAATAACATCACTTTTATAAACATCTTAGCAAAGGAATTAATTATTAATTTACAACACATCATCATATATGCTGTATCTCGCTCTGCATTAATCATTTCATACATGCTTATTGTATAATTGAAATTGCATTAAAGAATTGATTTTTGTTATTTTCAGTTCCAATTGGACAAATTTTTTGTTATTTTCAGTTCCAATTGGACGATTTTTTGTTATTTTCAGTTCCAATCGGATATTTTGTCCTCAAATGGGTCGACTCCTCCAATTAGCTTTTGATATTATATTGAATTTAAATATAATAAATTCAACTTGGCCCGATCTTGCAAGATTGCGGCGTCACAGGCGCCCTACCGTCTTGTCACTGCTCCTTCCTCCCGTCGGCCGCCCGCCTTGCCTCATTCCCGTCAAGTGCCAGCCACGCCCCGCGCCGCCACGCCCGATTACGGATTTTGTCCTTTAATTCTTCGTCTCTTCGTTCCCGATCCGGTTACAATTTATTTACAAAAAATAAATAAACCTAGATCTAGACTAGTCTATTACATTGATCAAATCAAACAAATCCTAGTCTACTCGTGGATTTTCTCACGAGGCAAAACAAATCCGAACGAAACGAATTAAAACCACAATTTATATGCATGCATAAATAAACACATTAAAAACCATGACAATTGGATAATTTGTGCCCAATATGTTTATTTTTTTGTTTTGCTTGATTTATTTTGTGCTATCTTATGTTTTATTTAATTTGTTTAAATGTGTTTGCATGAGAGTTGCCCAAATGAAAAATCTCACCTTCAAAATTACTAAGTATGTTTAAATAATTAATTGACAATTTTATTCCGGATAATAAAATTGAATTAATTTTGACCTCCATGATTTATTTATTTGTGAATTCTTTTGGAGAAATTCCCCACGGGACCAAAAATATAGCTTCCACATGAATGAATTCCAAACGGATGATTGTGAGTTATTACTAGTGGCCACGATGACCCTCCCCACGAGGCTCGATCAAAGCGAAATAGTAATCATGTATTTAATCATGGTTATTACTTAGGTATAAAATTGATATGCATATATGTTGGGATATTTTAGTTTTGATGAATTATGCCAAAACATTATCAACTTGTGTTTTTGAAGCTAATCTACAGATAACAAGTTGAGGGGGAACGAGAGAACAAATTAAGGGGAACTCACGAAATCGGGCGTAGATGATCGAGATCGACGAGGTCATACGAGACCGATTGAGATCATATGAAGTTAGATGAAGTTCCGAAAGTTAACGATGAAGTCAGCAAAATCGAAGAGAAGAAAAGTTAAGCCACCGATCGAGGAAGATCGATGACGTAATGCACTGATCGATGATCGGAACAATGAGCGGTGATATGGTGATCAAGAGCGAAAAGCCGACGTAAAGAAACCCGGCGTAAGATCGGAAGAGAAGGTTGCGATCGTAAGAGAGCGATGAGACCGACGAGATTAGACGTGATCAAGATCGAGATGAAGATGAAGCGGATGATCAAGATCGACGGCGATTGAGATCGGATGTGCTAAAAACCGATATGCTAAACCTAATGTAATCGACTGATGCTATCCCGAGATGTTGATCTAAAGATATGTTGATCCGATCGATCGAAGCGATCGATCGTAAAGAAGAAATCAAATAAACAAATCAAAGTGACTGAAGGTCGGGATGTCTGAATTCAGAGAATCGAACTTCAGTCGGCTGAGTGTCGAAGATGCCCGATCGATAAGGTCCGGCCAAGAGAAGTCTCTTGAATCAAGTATCTTGAGGCTCGGATGAGAAATCGAGACTTCGGATAAACTCAAAACTCGATAGAATCAAGACTCAAGATGTCTCTCAAGACACCGAGACTCGGAGAATCTGAATGATTCCAAGGCGAGGAATCTGAGGAATATAGCCGTTAGAATCACCGACGTGGACCAATGAGAGGAAGACAACCAGCCTGAAGAAGTTGTTGTACTTACAAGAATAGTATGGATTTGAATGTGATTCTTTCCAACGGTAACATTCAAATCCACACTATAAATACAAGGTCTTCCATCAAATTAAAGAGGTGGATGCGTGGAGAATATAAAGACACGATACTTCTGAGCTAAAAGAACATATACCTGCTTTTCCACCCTAGAACACAAGTCCAGTAGATATACATATATATTTCAAAGAGTGTTCTAGAACCCAACCTAAGCAACCCACGATGTATCTTAAGCTTAGAGAGATTTTCCCAACCTTAGCATTGAGGCTAAACAAATGTAAGGGAAAATCTCAACCTAGTTGGAAACCAAACAAACCTTACCCAAATCAGTTGGTTAAGTTTGTAGGTGAGTGTGAACTCGGTAAACATCTAGCAATCCCAAAAGGGAGGATAGGCAATCCCGAGTGAGGGTGATAAGTCCCGTTGGAGTGTGAACTCGGTAAACATCTGTAGGCAATCCCGTGGAGGGTGATAAGTCCCGAGGTGAACCCGAGAGGGTGATAAGTCCAGTTGGAAGGAATTTCCCTAGGAACAGGGAGAGTAGATGTAGGAGCTTGAGTCTCCGAACCACTATACTTTGTTGTGTTCTTTATTGCTTTATGTTCTTATATTGTCATATGCATTCGATTAAAAGCAAAACACAACACATGAGCTTAAAACGCAAAAATCTGAAATCACCATTCCTTCACCCCTGTTTTTATATGCATCGCACGTCATGTTTGCTTCCGCACGCACAAAATGGGTTTTTCATCGGGACTATCAATATACTTCCTCAAGTCCCCGTCAATTTTATATTGGTCAAGTGGGAGCCAACTATTAATCTAAATATTAAAGGTTTGTAATTGTTCTTGTTTGTAACCTGCTTGAATGTGTCTAAATAATGACCCACCCCACGTGGCTTATTTAAACTGTTTTGAGATGTTGGTTGATGCATGTTCATATTTTTTTAGATTTTAATATGATGCATGTGATCGAACCTTGTGATATATTTGTACTTATGCATGTTATTATTTATTTCAGTTCATCATGTCACAACCTTTTAATCCACTGTTCAATATACTAAAAGACAATTTGCTCACTGGAGAAAATTTTGTTGATTGGAATCGAAAACTCACTATTGTCCTCACTGCACAAAGCAATAACTGGGTTCTGACCACACCTAAACCGGATAAACCATCAAATGAGTCCACTAAAATGGTTAAGAAAGAGTATGCTGACTGGAAGCGGTCTAACGAAATGGCAAAGTGTACCATCTTGGCTTCTATGTCAGATGTGTTGCAACACCAACACCAAAACGTTGAGACCACCAAGGAAATCATGACTAGTCTTAAAGCGATGTTTCAACATCGAACCATGTGTGGCTCATCGATCACCATGAGGGACTTGCTCTCTATGAAAATGGTGGAGGAACGCCCGTAGGGGAGCACGTTCTCCGGATGATGGCTCACCTTAATAAACTTGAGGTACTTGGCGGCAATCACGATATCGAGACCCAAATCGATTTAGTGCTCCATTCTTCTGCCGAAAAGCTTTGAATAGATTCGGGTTGAACTACCGGATGAATAATCGAAGTTCTCGATGCTTGATCCATTGCAAGCTTTAGTCTCGGCGGAGAGGCGATATTAGGGCGTAAAGTCAAGCCTTGGTGGCAAATCGGACCTTCTTCTTCTTCTAGACCAAGGGGTGGTAAGAACAAGAAAAGGAACAAAGGCCACAAGCAAGTGAACTCAAGTGTTGCCAATGGAAAAGATAAGGTGAAGAAGGGTGGTGGAGTGAACAAGCCAAACTAAGGGGAAGTGCTTCAAATCTGCGGTGAGAAAGGACATTGAGGTCAACTGTTCTGGACCCAAAAGGGATGGAAAGAAAGGTAATTCTCACGCACTAGTTGTTTGAAACTTGTTTAGCGGCGTATGCCTCCCATTTTGTGGGTGGTGGATACGGGATCCACTAATCATGTTTGTTTCACATTACAGGGGTTCAAGCGGACCTGCAACTTAGTGGGAGTGAGGTCCTCATCACACCGGGCGATCTTTAGAGGCGGCAAATTGAAAGCGATGGAAGAAGTGCACCTGTCTTTTGAAAACGAGTTTTAATTTTGAGATATTCTTTACGTTCCTAATTTTAGAAAGAATTTGTTTTCGGTTTCTAAACTTTTTATGATGGATATTCGATTTACTTTTTAATAAAGTTGTTACCATTTTTGTTTTGATAAATTTATCTCATCATGGAACGTTGTTGAATGATCTCTATACAATTAACTGTGCACACCACTCACGAAATGTATCCTATAACACATCAACTGTTTCCAAGAAAAGAAAACGTTCATCAGACGTGAACGAAACACTTCTTTGGCATCTATGATTGGGTCATATAAATCCAAAGAGGATCCAAAGGTTGGTGATAGACGGTTCACTAGGGCTTCTCCAAGTTGAACCGATTCCAACCTGTTAATCATGTTTGGAGGGTAAAATGACCAAGAGGGCATTTGGAGCCGAGGGAATAGGGCCAAGGAAGTGTTAGAGATCGCTTCACACGTGTGTATGTGGTCCAATGTCAACCAAAGCAAGAGGAGGTTATGAGTAATTTTATTGATGGTTACTCAAGAGAATGCGGTTACATTTTCCATATGAAGCATAAATCTGAGACCTTTGAGAAATTCTAAGAATTTAAGGCTCAAACAGAGAATCATAGGGAAAAACGTATCAAGACTCTACGATCTGATCGTGGAGGCGAATACCTCAGTGATGAGTTTTTGAACCACTTATCCGATGAAGGGATTGTATCCTCAAACATCAGACCCTAACCCCTCAACAAAAAGGGGTTGCAGAGCGAAGAAAAACATAATTCTTTTGAAAATGGTTAGATCAATGATGAGTTATCTTGGTCTTCCCGAAGTTGTTTTGGGGTCATGCCTTGAAATAGCGGCTTACATTCTCAACTTGGTGCTATCCAAATCGGTTCCCAAAACTCCCAAAGAATTGTGGACCCAAGCAAGCCTAGTATGATACACATGAGAATTTTGGGGTGTCCGCCCACGTGTTGGATAAGAAAAGCCGTAAGTTGGATCCTCGATCGAGAATTAAAAATTGTTTGTAGGATACCCCGGGGAACAAAAAGGGTGTATGTTATATGGTCCCGAAGATCAGAAGGTGGTCATCAACACCCACTTTAGATTTTTGGAAGAAGACTATATGAACCAAAGAAAACCCAGAAGTGAGATTATCTTAGATGAGCTTAGAGGGCAAACCTCAGTGCCAACTGTACTAGATGATATATCAAACGACACATTTTCACAACCGGAACCTCGTCGTAGTGGGAGGGTTGTTAGACATCCCGAGAGATTCATGGGAATAGGAGAGTCCTCGGACTTGATTCCCGGACAAGACGAATCAGACCCATGGACATATGACGAGGAACTCCAAGATAAGGATGCAGATTCTTGGCAAATAGCAATGAAAGCCGAAGTGGGTTCTATGTTTCATAATAGAGTGTGGGAGCTAGTCGAACCACTTAATGGGGTCAAACCCATTAGATGCAAGTGGGTATATAAGAAGAAAAGAGGACCGGACGGGAAGGTTGAAACCTTTAAAGCAAGACTAGTGGCGAAAGGTTATACTCAGAAAGAAGGGATCGATTATAAGGAAACTTTTTCGCCCCTAGCCATGCTTAAGTCCATCTGTATTCTCTTATCGATTGCTGCGCATTTTGACTTTGAAATTTGGCAAATGGATGTCAAGACAGCTTTCCTTAACTGAAGTCTTGATGAAGATATCTATATGCAACAACCCCAAGGTTTCATTGAAACAGGCCAAGAACACCTAGTTTGTAAGCTCAAAAGGTCCATTTACGGACTCAAACAGGCATCCAGAGCTTGGAACCAAAGTTTTGATCATGTAATAAAGTCTTATGGGTTTGATCAAAACGAGTTTGAAAGTTGTGTGTATAAAAAGCGTGTCGAAACTGCATTGGTATTCTTAAGATCTTGTCGTAGATGACATTGTGATCATCGGGAATGATGTGAAGGTGTGATCGGGCGTAAGGGCATGGTTTTCAAAAGCAGTTTGATATGAAAGACTTAGGGAAAGCCCGACACATCCTTGGGATCAAGATCACTCGAGATCGCAAGAAAATGATGATCGGGTTATCGCAAGTTTCATACATAGACACTGTCTTGAAACGCTTCAGCATGCAAGATTCCAAGAAAGGATTCGTACCTTTCAGACTTGGAATCCATCTATCCAAGAAAATGTCCCCTAAGACGCAAAAGGAGATAGATGACATGAAAGGCATTCCTTGTGCTTCTACCGTCCGGAAACCTTATGTATGCAATCGTCATGCGATACCGATATCCGCTTTTGCAGAGGCATGGTAGCAAGATATCAAAGTAACCCAGGAAAAGCGAATGGACGACGATTAAAAAACATTCTCAAGTATCCTAAAAGAACTCGGGATAGAATGTTGATTTATCGATCGAGATACTCTAATCCCCATCCCATTTCCTGCGGACTCGGATTTCCAATCGATTTAGATTCCATAAATTATCCGCCTCGCCAGTGTGTTTCCATTTGGGAAGTGTAGCCATCAAATGGACGAGTGTGAAGCAGAAATGCATCACTGACTCAACCATGGAAGTCGGGTAAGTAGCTGCTTGTGAAGCAGTGAAAGAACCGATTGGGCTCTAGATCTTCTTAGTGGACTTGGATGGTGTTCTGAATTTGTCTAGCAATATCTGCTAGGGGCAGTTGCAAATTCAAGAGAACCAAGAGTCCACGAGTCAAACAAGCACACTAAAGGAAAGACATCTTATACAAGAAATCGTTAAGAGAGGAGATATAGATGTGGCAAAGATAGTGTCTAAGGACAACCTAGCTGATTCATTCACAAAGGGTCTGCCTCTGAATACATTCAAGAGACATGTGGGTGGAATGGGTTTCAAGACCATTGTCAATCTGCTTTGAGTATAAGTGAGAGAAATTATTAGGTTCGTGTAGGTGACATTAGATATCACGGACTACGCGAGACATGTTGTAGTATACTTAAAAGCAGACTTTGAGTATAAGTGGGAGATTGTTGGGATTATACTGAAAAGTATGTTTTTTACTTTGTATAATCGAAACTGAATTTTCAGACTTATTTACTGAAATAAATTGTTTATCACTGATGCTTTAAATATTATTGAATGTTACATATATTTATTGCATAACCGCTTCATAAGTCGTGACGTGTTGTTACATTGTAGTTAATTTAGTGATACCAGATCACAGAAGATTAAATTAACAGTCCCTTGTAACTAAAAGTACGTTATTCACGACCTAGATGGAAATGAACAACCCATCGTGAAAGGTTGAAGTGTAAGGCTTAGATTGGCTTGTCTTGACCAAGAGATTACACTAGTGCATGACTGATGCACTGAATAGGACCTACAGGAGGATAAATTCTTCAGAACTGAACAAGGAAGAATTAAACCTCAGTGGTTCGTTATTTCTTAATCTTCGTCCCTTAAATAGGATCAAGTGGGATTGGTAACTATTGCTTTGACTTATCATGGGTAGCGAATCAAAGAGATTCAATACTTTTTATCTTGGGCAATATTATTAGTCACATGTGATTGCTAAGATTTAATCTGAAGAATCGTGTGCAAAGCACGCTTTGTTTGATTTGCCCCCTCGGAAGTTCATAAGCTTTATCATACCAAATCTTGCAAGTGGAATTAGTTTCCTGTATGGATAATAATGTTGAATCGTTCCTTGACCAAGGATAAAAGATATTAATTAATGGAAAGCTATTTCAAAGGGCTTGAATTAATTAATGGGCTAGATAATCTTAAACACGGAAAATAATGACCGGGAGCCATATTGACTGTAATATGGGTTAAGATGGATAGTGCAATATTAATTATGTAGTGGGATTAATTAATATTTATGGGCTTGAATTATATTGTGGCTCAATAATAGATATTCAAGGTCCATTAGAAGGTCCAATCTTAATTCTCCTAAAGGCCCCCTGAGTAGCCCAACAAATAGTCCATTAACTGAAAAATGTGATTAAAATAAAATAAATATTGTTGCTTATTTTTCCTCTAAATTTTCGAAAATTATGAATAAGTTGGGAGAAAGATTTTCTTTGAATTTTGTTATGGAATGAAGATATGTATTCTTGGAATACAAGATTATCTCATTAAATTCAAGAAATCTCCCACTTGGTTATTTCATAAGAGAATTTCAAAATTTTGAAATATAGTGGGCAAGAAAGATTTTCTTGATTTTCTTGAAAAGATATTATGGGAGATATGTATTTCTTGAAATACAAGAATATCTCATAAATTCAAGAAGATCCAAATCTTGGATTCTTGCATCATTAATTTTCGAAAAATCCATAATTAGAGGATGTGAGATTTTTGTGGAATATTTTAATTATGGGAAAAAGAATATAGGAGATATATTCAAGATTCTTTGGTGATCAAGAAAAGTCTTTTCCCACATTGGTTTTCTACTGAAAAAATCGACCACCTCTCTCCTATAAATAGGGGATGATTCTTTCATTCCCAAGTACAATTTCATGTGCTGGAAAAATTAGTAAATCCACATAAGTGGTGCAACAAAGTTTATTTTCTTCCTTTTGTTAATTGTTCGACAAGTGTCCTTCCACCGGATAGTTGAGCAAGGGCTAAGGGAATACTTGTTCACCCCGAATACTTGTTCAACAAATTTGTATTTAAATATTCACCAAGAATAGATCTGTGCAACTTATTCCCCAACAACTGGTATCAGAGCCACGGTTTCGGGCTCTGAATTTTTAAATTATAATTTAATTCGCGGACATTAAATTTGAAATTGGATAGTAGAATTGCTAAATCTATTTTGCAGGTATCCAATTGTCATGGAATTTAATGTGTTTGTTTATGCATGCATATAAACTGTGGTTTTTTAATTCGATTCGTTCGGATTCGTTTTGCCTCGTGAGAAAATCCACGAGTAGATTAGTATTTGTTTGATTTGATCAATGTAATAGACTAGTCTAGATCTAGGTTTATTTATTTTGTAAATAAATTATAACCGGATCGAAACGAAGACGAGACGGGTTAATTAAAGGATAAAATCGAATCCCAAGGCGTAGCGGCGCGCCGCGCAACGCGCGGGCCAAGGCACGCTGCTGATGCGGACGCTTGCAGCACGTCGACGGGCGCAGAAGCGAGGCCGAGGGCCACAGGCCAGATCGCGCCGCGGCGGACGGGCGGGCGCTTAGCGCGACGCTGCACCGCGGCGCGAGCGATCGGGGGGCGACGCGGCGCTGACAGTGGAAACCGCCTAGGCGCGCGCCGGCGACGCGACATTCGCACTTTCAGGCGGGCAACACCGCCGCTTCAGGCGCGTGTTGGCATCATCGGGCCGGGCGTCTGAGGCTACTGTGCGAAAAAGCACGATGAGGTTGTTTCGGCAAGCGGCTGCCGGATCGCGGGCGTACATCCCATTCTGAAGCTACTTGGCGTGGCGTTTCAAGACGGTATTTCTTCAAGATCAGGCCAAGAAAAATCAAACCATGACAATTGGATAATTTGTGCCCAATATGTTTATTTTTCTGTTTTGCTTGATTTATTTTGTGCTATCTTATGCTTTATTTAATTTGTTTAAATGTGTTTGCATGAGAGTTGCCCAAATGAAAAATCTCACCTTCAAAATTACTAAGTATGTTTAAATTATTAATTGACAATTTTATTCCGGATAATAAAATTGAATAAATTTTGACCTCCATGATTTATTTATTTGTGAATTCTTTTGGAGAAATTCCCCCCACGGGACGGTCAAAAGATAGCTTTCACATGATTGAATTCCAAACGGATGATTGTGGGTTATTACTAGTGGCGACGATGACCCTCCCCACGAGGCTCGTTCAAAGCGAAATAATAGTCTTGTATTTAATCATGGTTATTACTTAGGTATAAAATTGATATGCATATACTTCCTCAAGTCCCCGCTCAATTTTATATTGGTCAAGTTTTGTTCCAACTATTAATCCTGGATATTAAAGGTTTGTAAATGTTCTTGTTTGTAACATCGTTGAATGTGTTTAAATAATGACCCACCCCACGTGACTTATTTAAACTGTTTTTTGAGATGTTGGGCGATCGACGCTCATATTTTTTTTGAGATTTTAAATATGATGCATGTGATCGAATCTTGTGATATACTTGTGCTATTGCATATAGTTGTTTATTTCATTTCAGCATTAAATTGGTTGTAATATTACCCACAAATTTCTGCCATCATAAACAGGTACGGATGCAGGAACCTTATTGAGGGATTCAAATTTTATAAAAATAAGATTAACAAAATATTACAAGGAAAATCACATTCTCCTATTTTACTATTACTTGTAAAAACTAATAATTTATAAATAATAGTGTTAATTCTTACCATTAAATTTATGTACATATATAATACCTTCTCTTTTTCCTTACTCAATTTGCACTCTCGGTTTCTCCTTCAATATAATCCAAAAACAAAATCTCACACTATTATTTTTTGAAAATTGAGAATGCAAAAAGAGATTTACAAGAATTAAAAACACACTTTTGAACACAAAATAGTTATTTTGTTTAATACACAGTCTCCTACAAAACACGTTCATATTATAAAATTAATATTATTATATTTATAAACTAATAACATCACTTTTATAAACATCTTAGCAAAGGAATTAATTATTAATTTACAACACATCATCATATATGCTGTATCTCGCTCTGCATTAATCATTTCATACATGCTTATTGTATAATTGAAATTGCATTAAAGAATTGACTTTTGTTATTTTCAGTTCCAATCGGACAAATTTTTTGTTATTTTCAGTTCCAACCGGATATTTTGTCCTCAAATGGGTCGACTCCCCCAATTAGCTTTTGATATTATATTGAATTTAAGTATAATAAATTCAATAATGGGTTGATTTCAGTGATCTACGAGTCATTTCTCGACAGGTGTTCTTTAAGAATATTACAACCAATTATTGCTTCGATGATTTGAATATTACAACCTAGCTAGGTTTACAACTTCAAGTATAAGTGGTCAGTACTTAGTACGCACGGCAAGAAAATAAAAAATTGATTACAAATCTTTTTAATATGATTATAATAATAAAAATATTGTAACGATTGTCTATAATTTGTCTATATATTTTTCTAATCGTATACGTATTCTCATTCTTCAAATTATATGCAAATAAATTTGACTATGAAATTTTTTTACATAAATATTTATCTATGAATTAAATTTTCATAGACAACTTGTTTGTCGGTAATCTTCACTATTTAAGGTCGAAATTATTTTTGTTAGAAATTCTGTAACTATGCATATTGAAAAATTCCGTACAATTTTTTATTTTCTTGTAGTAACAATATATGGAAAATATAATTTCATATCATATGTTGTACTGGAAATTTCAGTATATAAAATTATATATTGATACTGTACCAAAACTTTCGATGTGCGTATAATTATCCGATTCAATGAGATTTCGATATATAAAATATAGTAAATGGTATACATATACCTTTTGTTACCAAAATACCTAAATATATCAACATATGGAGAATTTTGAATATTCTTACTCTTACCGATCGAAAATTTTCAATACAAGTGTTTTTTTTTTTCAATTGTTTATTTTATTTTAATTTATCATTCAGTCAAATGAAATTTTTGATCAATCAAGAATATGTTTGGTTATATTTCAACTCGCATGTTCTTTTGGTAATTTGGACAAATTACTTGAATGACAAGTATTTTCTTAACATTTAAAAAAAAAAAAAAGGACACATCTTAATAGACCTAGTTAAATTGCACACCTTGTGTGGGTTATATCTGGCCCAATATTTAAGTAATATCCAAGTTAATTATATAAATGGGCCGGACACGGGCCCTGTCTCTATGACAGTGAAATGGGCCACAACACACTGAAGCATGCATTGGATTGACCATATGACACCATATAATTATACAAGTAGAATAGAACGTTAAACCACATATAGTACACGGGATTAAAAATAATTTTTATGTGTATATATATATATATATTTTTTTTTTTTTTTAAACTATTATTTTATATTATTACTTTTAAATTAAATATTTAATTAATTTAATTAATTTAATTATAATTTATTATTTTTTAATATTATATGTCAATACTTCCATTCATTTATTTTATTCTAAATTATAGTTTTTCGAGTATGTAATATAATGTATATATGAAACGAAGAATGATGGATGAAAAAAGAAATAGACGGTGAGAAAAGCCCTCAATACCATAAAGAGGCGTGAATTGAAAAAAACTAGAGAAAAAAAAAACTAAAAAAAAATAAATCAATACATAATAATAACCTATATAAAAATTGAATTGAATGGTATAAGAAATGAGCGATGAGATTAAAAATTATACGCATAAATAAGTCAAACTCATAAAATTAAAAGGCATAGATGAACGAAAATGAACCACATAAATTTTGAAGATAAAGTATTATATCATAAATAACTCTTAATAGAATTACAAAATTTTAAAATAATTTATTCATATAAGAGGTGGGTGATTCACGGTCTAGTTAAAAAGAGAGAATCGTTATGTAGGTACCGCGTCAGACAGTAAATAATCAAAACCATTCAAATGCAATTTACTATATGTAAAAGTGGGTTTGAGTTTTAACTACTTATTCAATAAAAGGCTTGGAGCTTCAACTCATTTTTTAGATGGTCCCATCATGTACGAGAATTCATCATATGCAACTCATATTACTAAGTAAAAGAATTAGTCCTAGAACATTACAAATTGAAATCAAATAATACTGTAACATCCACGAAATTTAAACCTCTAAAGGACAAGAATACAGTAGAATGACTTGGACCTCAAATAACATAAACATCAATTGCTCTATGCCAATTGATGTCCCGTTCCTAAGTGAAACTAAACTACTACAGCAGCAAACAGATAACTTGAAAGTCTAGATAGGAAACATGCTAAATTTTTTAAAGGCATGTGGCAGGGAAAGATGGAATATAACCTCATCGCAACGTACAGGAAACTAAGAACGGGAACTCAGTACTTGGGAGGTGGCTGTTGTGTAGGAAGCAGGCCAAAGCGTTTCTTCAACAGAAATCTCTGCCTTGAGAATTTATCATCAGGGGAGAATCCGGCTGCAATGGAGGAAAAAAAGAGAGTAGATAAATTAAATTATGGCATTCTCTATGTGAGAGCGACTTAAAACTACTCCCTGTGTTCCTAATTATCTGTCTGATTCCATCCAACATGGTGTTCCTTATTATTTATCACTTTGTTAATATCAACAAAAATTTACCCTTTTTTCCAGCAATATCAATAATAAATATACTAACCATCTTCTTGTAATTAATTATAATATCATCAAATATTAATAAATAAGGGTATAATGGAATGATGATTAACTTATTTAGGAGGGCAGGCAGTGGATTGATCATCTTTTGTTCTCATTAACCATCATAATTACCCTAAATGCATTCTTATTCGCATTCCCATTGAAGAATTTTAAACCAAGCACCCCCCTTATTTTCTCAGACTTAAACCGCACGCATGATGAAGTGATTACTCACAGATTCATATATCAATTCAGGGAAAACCAAGCAATAGAACACCACAATGAACGTATAGATTAAAAACATACCAGGATGAGCTGAATGTGTGGTCGACCCTAATGGTGACTCCTTCTGCACATCAAAAGCACCCAAACATCAAAAGGTTAAATACATCAAGTGGTGGGCAAATGACGAATAGGAAACCTCATAATCGGGAAACATTTGAAAATAAAATGACAAATTAGAAATAAAAACATAACAGGTAAGAGGTTTACAAGAAAAGCTATTGAACAAGTTCTGGAAAAATCAAACTATACAAAGGTATCATGAACTGACAGTAGTAAGTGACACTCAAAAAATGATTCGAACTCTACTTTTTACAGAGATGCTAATCAATTAGTTAGAAAATTTTAAAAAATATATATTTCAAAATCTGCTTATGGGATTGTGGGCAGTGGCGGACTTGTTAAGGTTCAAGGGGGTACAGCTGTACCCCCAAAACTTTTTTTTTTTTTAGTGTATGGTAATATATTGAAAAATTCTCAAACATAAATTACAAGTATGCCGTTAGAGTTAAATTTATTTGTTCCATTTGTGATACAGTGATACACAAGACGCCCCCTCCTTTCTTCATTTCTCATCACATCATTCATCAAGCCTTGTTTTGTATTTTTGTTTTCTTTTATCAATTTTTGGTTACATTTTTCTCAATAGCTCTTCCAAAATAATGAGATTTGTCTGATTTAGTTGTAATTTATAGTTTTAATTTTATTTGACCTCCGTGAAATATCATATTTATATACATATTTATTTTTATTGTATGCATTTTATATAAAAAATAATATTTATATGTATATATAAATATTTTAAATTATAAAACTCGTGAGACAATCTCACTGTGAGACGGAGCATCTTGAGTAATGACACTTTAACTTTAACACATTGGAACAGATGGATTTTAATTTGTGCTAATTTGACCTCTATTTAATATAGAATACCGTTTCATACGAGTTTTTATAGATCATACCCCCAGTTTTAAAATCCTGGATCCGCCACTGATTGTGGGTAAGTGAAAAGGATTAAAATATTTAGATTCAATCTCAAAAATATTACAGCATCACTCAAGAAATTGTCTTTTTTCTAAAATACTGATTGTAGTACAATCAACTTGGAAAAAACCTATCTATACAAAGCAGCAAGCATATATATACAATAAAACTTAAAAGTGAATTGCAAAATGCCAGTTGGCTCTGAATTCAAATGGTAACTTATCAAAATCCACGAATCAGTTCACAGAGATAAGCCGAATAACAAAAATAACAATGGAAGATATTGCAGAAGTACGAATTCACATCTAACAGAAATTAAAACTCGGAGATACCTTGGTGGTGTAAACTTTATCACCGTTTTCATTGATGTAAGATTGGAGATACATCTTCGGCAACACTCAAACTGCAGGTATTATAAAACCAGTCATGAGAAAACAATAATCGTGTAAATTGCCTTATTCCCAGAGCGCAAGAACAAAAACAGAAATACAAAGGAATTCCACATATTGATTATTGTGGGTTCGATTGATTAGAATTTTACCTTCAGCTGATTTCCCGTGTTCTGAATAAGCGTTGAGCTTTCTTTACCTTAAACCCTAATAACGAAGAGGCTTTGGCAATTAGGGTTCATCGATACAGTACAAGAACACCTTAGTAGGTCAAATAGGTGAATAAACCAAATTATAAGGGTAACAATGTCCTTTTAGATGTTAGCGGGCTGCCCGGCCCACTTTTAGTGGGTAATAATATCCGATCAGACAATTTTTAAAAAAAATTATTACAGCTCTCCGTCATGTTTTAAATTTTTTTTTATTTATCGACACCGTCATAAAAAGTATAGAAATATGCTCTCTCGTCATGTTTTAGATTATACATACACTGTCTGGTTTAACACCCACTTTTAGTGGGTAATATTATCCGATCAGACAATTTAAAAAAAAAAAATTATATCAGTTCTGTTTTAGATTGTTCATTCACTGTTTGACTTGTGTTATTGATTGTCTATTTAATGTTTGGCTTGTACTTTAACGATCGAGTTATTTATTAGTATTTGAAATAATAAAGAAATTTTTAAGGTAGGTATGATAATCCTGCCCTCGCCCTCGTATATCGTGTTGAGAAACAAGACGAAATTAAAAGATGTATATTGAACTCAAAAATGAAACTCAGTGCTCGAGCTTCTATTTATACATCAAGAGAAGATAACCGCCCCATCTTTAGGCTAACAAACTAGGGCTCTGTTTGGTTATCTGGTAAATTGGAGTTTAGAAAATAAATTAGGAAAATGACAATTGTATCCCTGCGAATTTGATCATATACCCGTAGGTGGGCAAAAATTTATATGATCACCGCTTATGTAACACGCCACATATGCACGATCTCATCATCATTTAATTAATTTCTTTAATTAGTTCAATCTTCTCATTAATTATATAAACATAAACTATAAACTATAAAAAAAAATCTCTGGACGCAATACCTGCTGACCTCATTCCAATTTCTCCATAAACTTTATCCTCTTCATACCTCATAATACCTTTCATCACAATTTAAATGTAAAACGCATCAAAAAATATTATTCTCAAGCTGTTAATGTTGAACTTAAAACAATGCCTGAATATCTTGTTGCAAGTTCAACACGCAAACCGAGCTTTTTCTCTACAGTTGCTCAAAAATGGTGCTCTGTACATCACAAAACTTCTTCAAATGACAGACGAATCCACCCACGAGTTACCAAGGATAGAATCGTCAATAGACATCATTGCTCTAAATAATCCGGCTTCAGAACCCAATACGACCCGTTGGGGGTTTTCTCCAACATAGCTATCTCCTTCAGAAGATTCTTAAACAAAGGCAGATCTTTCAAAGGTATCCTGTCTTTAAAGTGACCCACTATGTTGGCTGAACTCGTACGTCCACCTTTCTGCTGAATAAACGTACAGATTTGACGAATCAGAACTTCGGGCTGTACTCCTGAATTGCTAGATGGTCTTGAAGGCCCGGGGGCCCGTTCTCTCCCACCCAACGCAAACTGATGCTCCAGTCCATCAATATAGGCCTTTTCTTGATTTCTTTTTTCAACCTAGCTAACAACTCTGCTGAGGATAATGCTTTACCAGAAGATATTCCAGCAGAAACCCCATTTGAAACTTCTTCTGATGCCTTTGAAGTATTTACCAATTGGGAATTAATCGTTGAGCCAAATTTCCTTCTCACGGATGACGGTGCACCAGCTGCTCCTGATTTGCCCGTCCAGGTTGGAACGGATATACTTTCTCGGCTTCGGAGCATTCGGGATTGCCTTAAGGCTTCTGCGGCTCTTTGCGCGACTTTCGAGGCGTGCTCTTCAAACTTTGCCTTCTCTTCGTCATTAGCGTTCATGATTGCATCGTGGTTCACAGCACTCTATCGAAATCAACGCAAGAATTCAAATGGAATTATAGATTTGAGGACCGTATGGATAATGAGACAACTAATTTAATTTCAAAAGAATGGTGCAAACATGCTGTTGAAATCAATAAGCATTCGGACGAAGATAAAGAGAGTGACACAATAATTGTAAGATAACTGAAGGACAAGTTACTATACAAGAGAGACTTTCTAGTTTTCTTTTTCTTTTAAAACAAGCACTGAGCTCCATATATTATTATAAAAGGTACAAATAAAAAATGAAGCAAAAGTTGGATCTTGATATAAATGCTCTCTCCCCACATTATCCATTCACGATACACTTAACACTATAACTTTTAACATAAACAATTACTTTAAAAACAAAACACGCATCAATCAATATGACAACACTCAGATTCCAGTTAAAACAAAAAGCAGAAGCAGTTAGGAACTTACGTGAATCCCATGGGCATCAAAGAGACTCTGCAAAATGTTTGTTTCTTCATCTGCTTTGGTATCACTGTGATTGGCTCTGTCTTCATCCTTGCTTTCTGATTCAGTCATTGGT
The DNA here is from genome assembly GCA_037126765.1 of Stenogyne calaminthoides. Taxonomy (NCBI): domain Eukaryota; kingdom Viridiplantae; phylum Streptophyta; class Magnoliopsida; order Lamiales; family Lamiaceae; genus Stenogyne; species Stenogyne calaminthoides. Next base: position 4,102,043 of record JBBCBC010000013.1, read on the forward strand.
TCATGACTTTTTGATGTGCTAGGGTTCTGGGATTTTGATTCCTCCTGCATATCTTTGCTAGCCCCAACAACATTTACTTTTTCAGATAATTGGCTGAAAATGCTACATGTTTCAATTGAGCCACCATCATCATTCAATGTGAAAAGATCTTTCATATCACGAGCTTTAAAAAATCTTCTTTGCTGTGGATTTTTCAATATTTTATTTGTCAGGAAATGTTTATATATCTGCCTCTGATAAACCTTCTCTTCAATGGTTCCACGAGTTATCAATCTGTAAACCGTTACATCCTTCTTCTGACCAATACGCCAAGCACGCTCTCGAGCCTGTTAAAGACCATCAAGAGAACACAGATTTACTACTGGTGCTTCAATTGGACAAAGAGCTTCAAATTTGTTTCAACAAATTTTACGCAAGCATTAAACATAAATATTGGATAAACATTAATGATAGTATCAACTTCAAAATTTGTGTAAACTGAAATTAGCACCAGTCAAAGCAGACCTGCATATCGGTTGAGGGATTCCAGTCGGGGTCAAAAATTATAACTCTGTTAGCACCAGTTAAATTTGTACCGAGGCCACCAACCTTGGTCGTTAAAATAAAAATGAGTACTTCATTTGAATTGTTAAACTCATCTATCAGAACCATTCTTTGTTTGATAGGAGTCTGACCATCCATCCTCCTGTAACTATAGCCATTGGTCGTAAGAAAATTCTCAATAATATCAAGCATCTGCATTGTTTGTGAAAAAAGTAGAACACGGTGTCCCTGCTCTTTCCACACATTAAGTACTTCAGCAATAACTTTCATTTTTCCACTGTGATTGGGGTTCCCATAATCTGGATTTCCATGAGAATGTTCTCTCTCAAGAAGATCGGGATGATTGCAAATTTTTCGCATCACATCAATCCCAGACAAAGAGTTTCTGTTTCCATCAAAAATTTGTTCAACTTCGGAACTAGCAAGAAAAGCACGATAGACAGATCTTTGCTCTGGAGAAAGACTGCAGAAAAGGACATGTTCGGTCTTCTTTGGAAGCTGAGCATCTACATCCATTTTCATTCTCCGAAGGAGATAAGGCATGATTAAGTCACGTAGGACAACAGCGCATCTTCAAAAGATAGATATTTAGATTTGATCAATTAAATTTGGCAACCGAGATGATATAATAATAGGTTTTGCATATTAGTTTTAAACTAATACTCTCACTAATTCATTAACTCAGGTGATACATCAACTAAATAAGTGCTTAAAGAATACTGAATATGCCATGTATTTTTAGCAAGAATCTAATGCAAATAACACTCTTCTTTGTTTGCTTTTCAACTTTTTCAACAGCATTCACCCAACTTCAGTCACTATATTTATTCTTGAACAGATATACTTATCATGTTTAAAGCTTTTAAAACAACATCCATATTGATTAACAAACAATGCATGCTCATGAATTAAGCTTTGTAAAGTGTGAAAAGAAACTAGCACATTGAAAGCACCTGTAGGCTGTGGATACTTGTAGGGGAGTGGCGTTAGCATAACCACCAACAGATATTGGAACTGCAAACTCTGCCTCAAATACTGGCAGGACACCCAACTTTCCAGGGAATACAAAATCAAATAAAGACCATAATTCAGACAGCTTATTCTGAATAGGTGCACCGGTCATTATAATGCGGTGAACAGTCTGCAACTGTTTGCAAGCAAGAGTAATTTCAGCATTCGGATTCCGAATGCGATGTCCTTCATCTAAAACGGCATACTCCCATTCAATATCAAGCAATTTGTCTCCTTGCAGACGAAGTTGCTCATATGTGGTTATTAGTAATCCTGATTCTGATCTCAGAACACGATTTATCAAAGAATCCCACTTTTTTGTACGTTTTGATGATGATTTTTCTTCAAGGTCACTGTAAGTAAGATTATCACCGTCACTGTCACTGCTGTCACTGTCACTTGATCTCCGACGTTTTTTTCTACTGCATCCTTCTTGAACAGAATCATGTAATAACTCCACGCGGAAGGAAGGGTACCATTTCTTAGCTTCTCGTTTCCATTGCTGCAAGAGTGTTACTGGACAGATGATGATGCTTGGTTTGTACATACCACTGAAATGCAGTGATCCAAGAAAGGCTAGAATCTGTATGGTTTTACCCAGACCCATCTCATCCCCAATAATTCCACCTGCTTTTTGACAATGAAGTTCCCATAACCATTGTACGCCAACCTTCTGATAGTCAAATAGTGTGTTAAACACTGTTTCTGGGATTTTTAATCCCCCTTCAAGTGTCACATAAGAAGGTTCTTCGTCGTCCACATCTTCAAGGCTATCACCTTCATTACCCGAGGTCTTCAAATCTTCATAAGACAAGCAAGTAAATTTTTCAGAATATATTAACTCGAGGGGAAAAACAGAAAAAAACTCAAGTAGTTTAAACAAAACGAAAATGGAAATACAGAATCACTTAGGTGATGTTTGTTTCCAGTTTTAAAAACCAGGTTTTGAGTTTGAAGTTTAAAATTGGTTCTAGTTTGGGATTTTGAAATCCAGTTTTTTAAAACCACTACATTTTAATATATTTAAATCATAATTCACACCATTCAATCATTTCAATCACACTCAACAATACTATAATAATACAACTTCATTCAATCTTACACATTGATTTGGCATAAAGTTAACTCCTACTCTACTCAAAAACCAAAAACAAGCAGACCTTACTATTTATCAGGATTACAAAATCCCCTGGATTTCAAAAACCGGTTTTATAAGTCACTTAAAACCCAAAACAAACGTCACCTTAATGACGAAGGAGAGACTTTACTAGAAAAGTGTTTCACGTTGAGTTACTCTAGCTAAATTTCAGCAAAGAAATATATGAATAACTATCCACATGTCATAACATCCTAAACATACCGCCTTCTTCCTGGAGTCTTTCCTCACAAGAGGCCAACCTTTTCCACTTATTCCCAGGTTGAGGCCTTCTCTTCTTCGTTTTGACATCTTTGCCCTTCTCAGATTCTGTTTTGCAGGCCTGCGGGATTTTGAACGATTTCTGAAGTCTTTGAAAAGGCCGGGTGGGTGCTTCAAGTTTTGGCGCTGATTCTGGATCAAGCATCTTCGTTGTCGGACGTGCTTGTGAAGCCTTAGACATTAACTGGACCGCACGAGCTATACTTGATGAAGCAAGATCATTATTTTCATGTTTGCTGGATGACCCTGGTTCTTGAATGCTGCGTTCGTAACCTTTAAGCTTGTGAAAAGGAGTAAATACTCCTTTCCGTACCAGCTCATCCCTTTCCTGGAACATGAACAGTACAATATAAGCTCACTTAATATTTTTAATTTTCAAGAACAGGAGGAAAATCACTCACTGTTTCCACAAACCCGGCAGATGCTGCGTTTAAAATGGCATCAAAACCATCATCATCAACCGAAACTTTTTTAAGCCGTTTGTTCTTATTGTGACTTGTTTTATCAACTCCTTTCAACCGGGGCTTCGATTTAGGAACTTCCTTTATGAGATTTCTTATCAACCAGTCATTTTGTTGGTTATCCTTAGAAGAAGCTGAAAGCTCTTTCTCTAGTTGAGCCCTTGTCTTTATAAGGCTTTGTAATCGGTCTGCAGCAAGAGCATGCTGAAGAGTTAAATCATTTGCTGATGTCTGAACATGTCTTTCCAGTTCTGAATTCCCCTTCTCTGTTTTGTCATTGCCATCGGGAAATTGGTCATCTTTCTTGGAGTTCTCTAGTTGTTCCACAGACGATGCAACAGCTTCTATTTCAAGATTAATTGCCCTCAATTTGTTGACCAGGTTCCCATTGCTATAAGAAGATGTTCCATTTCTATCTACGGGATCAAGTTCCTCAGATTTGTTACTTTCTCCTGCATCTTCTCTCGCCTACCAAGATAATAATAGTTCAATCAATTCACACTCAAAATAAGAAACTCAAAGTAACTTCATGCAAAATGGACTCTTGAGTTTCAGAAATTTCAAAGTAGCATAATACACTAAGGCAGTTGTCAGGTATCTGAGAAGAAGACACGCATTACGTATATCCAAAAAAGAATATCTTTCTCCAATTATGAAGCATAATAGCAACGACAGTTATGATTTCCAATACAATTGACTCGAACCTACAGTTTGCCATATGGATTAAGGAGTGGATGATACAAGAAAACGAATTTAGAAGTGAGAAGTACAAAATGGAAGGCAAGTAACTTAATTGGCCCCAGAATTATCCAGCAAACACACTTAGATTTATTGGCCCCAGTTTTATTGACTTTAAACTACAGTTTGCCATGTAGATTGAGGAGAGAAAGATATGGACAAAATGAATTTAAAAGAGACAAGTACAAAAAAAATAAGGCGGGTAATTCAATTGGCCTCAGGTTTATATAACAAACTGCCTTAGAGAACGTGAGAGGAAGCTATGCATTAAAATGGTAAGAGATGCAGCATATGTAAAGACCACTATATTAACATCATTATCAACAAAAATGATAAAATGCATTAGGATTAAAATGAGCAAAATATGCAAATACAACCTTTTCCAGAATGTCTCGCTCTATATCTTCAGGATTGGCAGATGTAACACCTAAAGTGCTCAGTAAAACCCTATCCTCTTCCTCGTCCTCCATTGAACTCAATCACCTGATCGACTCACAAATTCGCCACCTGCCATTACAAGACAACTCTTCACCAACATGATCAATAAACAAAATTCACCTCAAAAACTTACAACACAAAAACAGATTATTACTCGACAAAACTAAAAAAACGCATAATCAGTAACAACGCGTACAAACCTATCAACCCTTAAAAAAATCAGAAATCTTAATGAAATGCCAGTAATAACAGCAAAATATACAAAACCCAACAACAAAACACTTTCTGCACAGGATCAATTGCAAAGCAAAAATTCTAACTGACCTTTCACCAGCAAATTCCTCGAAGCAATACAAGAAAATGCACGGGAATATACGAATTCAGGGGGAAAAAATCATTGCGAAATCACGAGGTTTTAGACTTTTAGTATCGACTAGAATACTTGAGGCGGTTTAATGGTAAGAATCGATGAATGAAAGCCTAGATTTATGAATTCGTCTTTACTTTTATTCTTCAAATTCCCCCCTCAATCTTTTTTTTGGGTGGGGGCATGGGGGTTGGGGTTGGGGTTGGGGTTGGGGTTGGAATTTGACGCATCGCGGAAGCTTGTTGACCTGCGCCTGGGCGTAAGCTTGGAGTACCATTTCTTTGTACACGTGGCGCAACCGGTGCCCCACAAGTACCTTTACCTAATTCTTTTCTAGATGAACTAGGTTTTAAAGTGTGTATTATACAATAATATACCCTCATTTCATTTATTCTCACTTTTTTTGGCGCAACATTTAAAAAAAGATAGATAAAATAAATAAAGTAGATGTATTATAGGGTATTATGGGGTCCACTTATAATTATAAATAAAGTGATTATTTGTGATAATTGAAGTAATTAAATGATGGTTGGAGAATAAAGATAAAATGTACATTTTCATAAAAGGTATGAGAATAGAGTTGGTGGATAAATAAATAAGGAAAGTGAGAATAGATTTGTTGGACGAAGGGAGTATTAGGTTTTTAAAGAGTCAACGTGCTGCATAATTAAAAATATATTATATTTAATAATTAGTTTATGTGAGACGGAGTATAATTTGGGTTATGATGTTTTTATATTTTAGAAAGAATAGTGTTGATTTGTTGTAATGTATCCCGTCACATGTATGACTGTATGAGAATGTCTCATATAAATTTTTATCTTTGAGGGTACATATTTATATTTATATATATAATAGCAGAAAGCGGCTTACGTTTAGAAATCATTGGATTTTCCCGCCAAAATTATTGTTAAATTGGAAAATGAAATTTTGGAATAAATATTAACAAATTATAACGGGTTGAGAAAATTCTTTGAAAAAAATATATAGTATATTTCCACAAAATCTAATGTTAAATTGGGAAACAAGTCTTTGGAATATGGAAAAAACTTTGGAATAAATATGTATGGAATAAATATTAATAAAATTTAATGGATTGAGAAAAATATTTCGAAAAATATGTAGAATATTTCATCTTAAATTTAATCTCAATCCTATATCTAAATTTTTAAAAAAAAAAAATCTCAACCTTATATGTTAAATTTTAAGTTCCATAAATTTCAAATTTTGGAACATGGGAAATTTTTTTGGAATATATATGTATGGAATAAGTATTAACAAATTATAATGGATTGGAAAAAATCTTTCGAAAAAATATGTAGAATATGTCATCTTATATTTAAGTTCAACCTACATCTAAATTTTATTTTATTTTAAAAAGAAATCTGAACCTTATATGTTAAATTATAAGTTTCATAAATTTCACTTTTATAAACACTATTGCATTCTTTTCTTCTGTCTACTTCTTATTTTACAATTATCATTTTGTTGGCGTGCCCTTTCTTATGTCTATTTCTTCTTTTTATTCACATGATAATTTTTATACTTTTGATGTTCGATTTTTTTATTTTGTAATTATAATGGATTGAGAAAAATCTTTGAAAAAAATATGTAGTGTATTTCCATAAACTCTAATATTAAATTTAGAAATAAATCTTTTAAATAAATAATAATGGATAATTGAGAAAAGTTTTTGAAAAAAATATGTAGAATATTTCCACAAAAACTAATGTTAAATTGGGAAACAAATCTTTGGAATATGGGAAACTCTTTGGAATAAATATGTATGTAATAAATATTAACAAATTATAATGGGTTGGGAAAAATATTTGAAAAACTATGTAGAATATTTCATCTTAAATTTAATCTCAACTCTACATCTTTTTTTTTTTTTAGAATCACAACCTTATATGTTATATTCTAAGTTTCGTAAATTTCAATCTTTGGAATATGAGAAAAATCTTTGGAATAGATATGTATGAAATAAATATTAACAAATTATAATGGATTGAAAAAATATGTAGAATATTCTATCTTAAATTTAAGCTCAACCCTACATCTAAATTTTTATTTTAAAAAAAAAATTCAACCTATATGTTAAATATGTTAAATTCTAAGTTTCATAAATTTCAATTTTACCAGCATTATTAGTTTATTACCTTCTCTTCTTTTATCTACTTCTTATTCTACAAGTCTCATTTTTTTGTCATATCATCTCATGTGTCTATTTCTTCTTCTTATTCACAGGATAATTTTCATACTGTTGATGTTCGATTTATTTTTTCTTTTAGTTTCAATGTTCGATTTTTTCGTTCTGCAAAATTAAAATATAGGATTAATCTTCTAAGAAAACAACACCATTTAAATAAAATGTACAATAGAAAATAGAGCACATAATTATTTATTTATTTTAGTGAAAATATCTTAATACTACAATCCAACTACTTCCTACATAAAAAAATTAAATATTTGATAGTCTCTCTCTAAAATACACACCACCCACGCATTATAATCAATCACCTCTCTCTCTCTCCCCCCCTCCATTCGCCCTAAACTCTTTTCAGCTACCTGTCTCTATCTCTTCCTCCATTTTTCTCCCACACTTTTCGCTCATTTGTCACCCCCCTTGCATCATTCTTCACAATCAAAATTTCTAAATTTTCACCACCTTAACAGCGATTGCTCCCGATAGATTGACATCCATGATGCATTTTCGCCGGACTCTTTGAATTTTCGATCAATGCGATCAATCGTGATAGGTGATGATTTCGGCAATTAGGGTTTCGAGGGTTTGTGTTTTTCTGAAGGATGTAGTCTGAGGGAAAAAAATATTTGACCAGTATTTCATTTGGCATTTATTGGATCCACCTTCGGGAACCCGAATTTGTCAATTGTCTTCCATATTTTGGGCAATTGAGCATGAGCAGCGTGATATTCAGGATTTAGGTTGAAATTGAAGAAAAAAACTTGGAGTTGAGGGTAATTTTAATATTTTGAAGCTACTTAATTGAACGATTGGCATGGATCATATTGTGGGCGGAAAGTTTAAGCTTGGGAGGAAAATTGGTAGCGGTTCATTTGGAGAACTCTATTTAGGTACTCGTTTCCTTTTATTGCTTTAGAAAAATGCATTTACCTTTTGTTCTTTTCCTTGGATGTACTGTTGGGTACTTGCTAATATTATGTTTGGTCACAAACTAAAGTCTTGCACCTTTATTCACAGGTGTGAACATACAAAATGGAGAAGAAGTAGCTATCAAGCTGGTATGCCTGTCAATATTACATAAATATTATTAGACCATTTCGATTTAATTTGAAGCTTGGAGTGGGGCAACTAGCTAGTTGATTTGAATCTCATCCTGATATATTTAGTCAGCCTATGATGGCATTAATTTATTCGTCGGTATATTGTTTCTTTCAGTTAATTAGTAATAAGCAAAGCCTCTGGACTAAGATAAGTATCTTCTTATCAAAGCAATCCCAACAGGCTAACACTTTCATTGTTTAAAGTACATGCATAAGCTCATTTGGTAGATAAAAAGATATAGTTTTGAATGCTTATAATAATGTTAAACAGTACCAACTTTATGACATTATCTTTCATGGCCATGGCGCTTTTTACTTCCTTAAATCGCTCACATTTCCTGGAACCACTTCTGTTTTGTCCGCCAATAAAGTTTTCTAGGTTCTCTTCTAACGCGCTCGTATCAATAAGTTGTAAAAATTTGTTCTCTTTTATAAAACTTGTTGTCCTTGTATGTTATGTTCTATTCTCTTGCATCTGTGACTATCAGGAATCTGTAAAGACGAAGCACCCTCAACTTCACTACGAGTCAAAAATTTATATGCTTCTACAGGGTGGAAGTAAGTCCCTCTCTCTCTCCCCCCCACCCCCACTTCCTCCACCCAGCACACGTGCACAAAATGTTAGCAGTAAAGCTTAGTTTATCTATTATGATTGACTATAATCTCAAATAAGTTGATTTGTTCAAAGGATTTAGGTATTAATGAGATCAAATGCATTAAGACTGACCGATTATTCTTTAGTATTATAGACTTAAAGTCATTAGTAAAATCTTAGTTATCTTTGAGCTGAAACCTGTTGACCTTTGGAGCCGTTTGAACTTTGAAATCCTTATCATCATCATACCCTCAAACTCAAACCCTCATTCTTTCATTTAATGCAACCGTTGACCATATTTGAAAGTTTCTCAACCTGCTTTATTGGTACATTTTCTATGGGGACAATGATGCAATATGAGTTGGCGTGGGATGTGATTGCTGCAGACTTGTTCCCTTTATCAACAATAGAAAATTTGTTGCCTGTTCGTTTATTGTTTTCTCTGAATTTACAAATGAATTTAATTGTATGTTCCTTTACTTTGTCATGTAGCGGGCATTCCCAACTTGAAATGGTTTGGTGTTGAGAGCGAATATAATGTCATGGTCATAGACCTTCTGGGACCGAGCCTGGAGGATTTATTCAACTATTGTAACCGGAAGTTATCCTTGAAAACAGTGTTAATGCTTGCAGATCAATTAGTAAGTAGTGTTTATAAGCCCTGTTTGAAAGTTGGGGTTTGAGCTAGAAACTTGGTTGGAGTATCTAACATTTTTTTGTTTTTGTTTTTAGATTAATAGAGTTGAATATGTACATTCAAGAGGATTCCTTCACCGTGATATTAAGCCTGACAACTATTTAATGGGCTTGGGGCGCAAAGCAAATCAGGCATGTCATTCTACGATTCCTTGACTTTTGACATATGATGTTTGGTTTATTTTTTATTTTTATTTTTGGGTGTGTTTGTATGTGTTTTTATAGCGTATTTGAGAAGGCTTTCGTTAGCCTCTTGCAACACTATTAGTCTATCTGTCTAGATTAAGACTCTAGCTTCTTTATGATTCTTACTTTATTCTTTCTCTGAAGTGTGTGTCTAGATGTAATCATACAGAAGGATAAAAAATTCTAATATTTTGCTGGTTTTGCAGCCTTGCAGTTATATATCCTTTGTATGAGTGTTTTTACTTTGTTCAAGTATAGCCTTTTCCTCGCAGATATTTTTAGGGAAACCAATTTACTTCTGATTGCTGTTGGTGCTCAAACATAATTATTATGTGTATGGTTATTGTATCTGCTTCAACAACATTGATGGTTTTTTCTTTGCAGGTTTATATCATTGATTTCGGTCTTGCTAAGAAATATAGGGATCTCCAGACTCATAAGCACATTCCCTACAGGTATCTTTCGTTTGCGTTTTGATTAAGTCTAAGGTACTAAATAGTGTCTTGCTGCATGGCTTCATATTATATGCAGTAATGCAATGATCACTCATTACTCATAATAGAGAACACTTGGAGGGATATAAATTGGCCAGTGTAAGAGAGGAGACCGTATAGGTCTAAATTGTACATCTTGCTGTGCTTTTGTTTCAGTTGTGCTGATTGAACTTATCACAATATTGAATTAAACATATTATGCAAGTTTTATATTTTTAAATATGGGCAAGAGCTTCTTATGTGTCTTATGACTTTTCAAGGTCATGAGTTGCGTGCCTTCGTAATAATGTCTCCTTTTCAGTTCAGTTCTTGCCTTGGACAATCTTGTTGAGTGTACCTTTTGAAATCTCTTTCCAGGGAAAACAAGAATCTCACTGGTACCGCCCGATATGCCAGTGTTAATACACACCTTGGGGTTGGTGAGTGATGTATCAAGCATATTATGTTGTTTCCTGTCAGTTAAGTATGGTTAGGGTGATTCAATATAATTTATTTAACCTTTTTTGATTTGCTTATGTTTGGCAGAACAAAGCCGGAGGGATGATTTAGAAGCAATTGGCTACGTCCTAATGTATTTTCTGCGAGGAAGGTTGGTTGAATGTGTGGGACCCTTACCCTTTATGTTTGTTGACATTTTTCCTACTTTGTATTTGAATTTATACAGCTGTTTTAAGATTTTTTTGCTTCCATACTTATTCTACATCTTCTTTTAGCCTTCCATGGCAAGGACTTAAAGCTGGCACCAAAAAGCAGAAATATGAGAAGATCAGTGAGAAGAAAATAATGACTCCTATAGAGGTACATATCATGTCCATTTTGGGTGCTTGATGTTGTGCTCCATTTTTATGCTTTCCATTGTTCAAAAGTACAGATAAAGGAAAAAAAGCTAAGTTAACCTACTATGTGTGGTTGTGTATGGATCATATTTAGCCATCATGTTCAAGCGAAACACACATTCTCATTTATTTCCTATGTTCGAAATTCTAAATTTATAGCGTACTCATTTGCAAGCTGAGTCTCGATACATGATCTTTATGTCTGGCTTGTTTTCAGTATTACTTCATCAGTTCTGTGGTTTCATCTCATCTTGATATCTGAGAATTAAAATTTCTAATCTGCATTATTCGCACAGATTTTACTGCTTGGAAATCCTTTACTAGATATTAAGCAAATACAATTAGATTTTTTTTTAAATAAAACCAGTATCATAAATTTATAATTCCATCAGCTCTGTGTACGTAAATGACTTCGAAGAACCGAATTCAAATTTAATGCAGTATTCCTATTACTAAAATTTGTCTGAGTTTATCATCTTCGTCTAGTGGGTCTTTCATGTTTACTCTACTACATGCTGGCAAGTCAAAAAAGTTCACACCGTATGCAATATTGCAGTCACTATGCAAATCATACCCATCGGAGTTCATTTCGTATTTTCATTATGTTCGGTCATTAAGATTTGAGGACAAGCCGGATTATTCTTACTTGAAGAGACTTTTCAGGGATCTATTTATCCGTGAAGGTAAATAATTCTTTGAGATTTTTATTCAATTATTTTTGTGCTCTTGCTAGTCAAGTTCCTGCTTGAGCATCTTGTAATATTCATGTTGCAATATTTGTGCAGGTTACCAGTTTGACTATGTGTTTGATTGGACTCTATTAAAGTTTCCTCGCATTGGTTGGAATTCCAGACCAAGGGTTGGTGTTTGCAAATCTTTATGTGTACTTTGTGCTTTCTAATGTGCACATATTATTAATTGGTGCATTTGTTTGCAGGATCCCTCTGCCAATCCCGTTGCCGGGACGTCTGGTGAAAGACCAAGAAGGACATCAGGTAGTAGAATCTCTTTTTACTAATATAGCTCAAAAAATGTTAATGTCTGCACTCATCTGACTTTTTGACTCGTAGGTTTAGCCATAGAAGTACTTTGAGTTTATTATTATAGCAAAATTTTGTGTACAAGTAAACAAATATACAGAATAATACAAAAGTATTGCTATGAACAGTTAGCACAAATCACCTGAGCATACGGTTAATGTTCCAAATATACTGCATGACAGCATAAGTTTCGAAAATTAATGGTCACTTCCTACCATTCTGGAAAGTGATATTGATTCTTAGGTCTACTTGTCTAAAGGTTGGAACCTCTTTGCTATTTTGGCTAATTTTGTTTTAACCATTAATTTTGTTTATGATTCTGTTAATTGGGTACAATTATGAGAGTGTTGAATTATATGATCAACCAGTTCTGAGAAATGCTTGTTTCTATTTTTCCTTGCCTTAGTTTAATATGTTTTCACTCCCAATGTACTAATCTTTATTTAGTATAAACCAAAACTAAACACCACTACCTCTGTTTTCGCAATACTGTCTTTTTAGATTACAAATTTGTTCCTAATTATTTGTCCTTTAACTATTTCCTCTTGTTTCTTCTCAATTAACCCCCACCTAAAAGATCTCTTAGTGTTTTTTAATTAAGGATATTTTTTATTCTTCATATCATATTTTTAATTCTTTATTTATCTCCCATATCTTTCATATACCATAAATTAATATCTCAATTAAATTTTCTTTTGAAAGGACTCTTTCCTTTAATTGAATGAGGGTAAAAATGTGTAAACTTTATGTTCCTTAATTTTCTTGTAAATCTCTAAAAAGACACTTATGGCGAAACGGATGTAGCATTTTAAACTTCCATTACTAAGACATATTTCCAAATTATACAAATCAAGTACAAACATAGCTTCACCATCACTTAGTTTTCTGATATGGGTTTTAATCGACAGTGGGGCAAGATATCAGAGAGAGATTTTCAGGTGCGGTTGAAGCTTTCTCTAGGAAAAATGTTTCAGCTGGTCGTCAAGGTGAACCTTCACGACACAGGACATTAGAAGATGTTCCTTCATCCAGGGATGTGGTACGCATTCCTTCCCTTTCTTACTTGTTAAGATAAAATGGAATTCTCTAGTACATATAACATATGGTCGTTTGCATTTGGTGCACAACTAGTACTATTCAATGAAACAACTAATACCTTTTAGTAAAACAAGTAACACCATTTAAAAATGCACCTGAGTTTCACGGTGCAACGGGTGCATAGAAGTGTTTGCCTTGCAAGTAAACCATTGTGTGGTTTTACCCGTTTTGATGTTGAATTTTCTGTTAAGATAGACGATTGCAATATTGCAGCAACTTGATTCAGAAAGAAACCGTGCCTCACGAAACGTGAGCTCTACAAGGAGAGCAGCAGCCATTTCAAGCAGCCGACCTAGCTCGTCTGGTGAGGCCACTGATGGCCGCTCTAGCAGAATGGTGTCAAGCAATGGACGTTTATCGTCCACACAAAGAATCCAACCAGCTGGGATCAAGCCAAAACCATCAGCTTTTGCCCGTGCTAAAGGCTCTAGTGATGACCCTCTTCGAAGCTTCGAGTTTCTCCATATAAGGAAATAGCTGCTACTGTGCGTACTATTTAATATAAGGAAATCTTGGCTCAAGTGTAAATGCCTCATCTCGACGGTTATTTTATGGTTGAATTTTCATTTATTTTTTTTCCGTTTAAAAAGTTGTTCGTTGTAACGCATCGAGTGAGTGCTCATCCAACGAATTGATGGGCTTCCTTTGCGGCAGTTTTCCATTCTTACAAGACAAACACTATCTGAAATAATGTTGATTATGCATTTCACTCATCTTTAACAAACTAGTAATATTATATGTACTAAACGTTATAAATTCTCAACTTCTTATGTTCCATTTTCTTTGTATTTCTCTAGTTCAGAAGTTACTGGTTGTTCTTAATCTCTATCTGTAGGGCATTTGAGTGGATGTAATTGTTTTTTACCTAGCGCATTATTTTGCATTTACTAAGAGCCCGTTTGTTACATGGGAAAAGATAGGAAAAGAGGGGAAAATAAATCATATCCTATCTTTTCAAGAGTTTCATATAATCTTTTCCCTTTGGCCCGAAAGTTTGTGCATCATTTTCTCATTTTGGCAATGGTTATACATTCTATCTCCTAAGTGGTATTCATAATACCAAAGCATAATTTTATGATATCAATTGACTTGAATAAATTATGATTTAAATATGTTATGATAAACACTTTGAAATGATCAAACATATCACATGAGTAAGTAAAATATAACACATGATTTCATATTCATCCAAATCTCATGATAAACACTTTGAAATGATTAAACATATCACATGAGTAAGTAAAATATAACACATGATGTCATATCCATCCAAATTTCATTCCACTAATCAAATGGGCTCTAATACTATTTGGAGGATTAAGCCTTGTCTTATTACCATTGTAATACAAAATGAAGGCGAAATTTTGTGTGTACTGTGCAATTTAAGTATATTTTTGAAATGTACAATTTGTTTTCCTGAATCGTTCAATTGAAGTATTCCAAAATGAAATACAAGTGAGATTAGTAGTTAAGTTCGATTCCTGTTACTTTCGTGTTCCCTTGTATGTTTTCTTTGGATTTGGATTATTAACACTTGTTAGTATAGTATATATAAGGTGTGTTTTGAAACACTTAAAATAACTTTCAGAAGCACTTATTTTCAAAAGTTGTGAGAGAGAGCTTTGAAAATAAGTGATTCTAGAAGCTGTTTTAAGTGTTTCAAGACACCACCTAAAACACTTAAAACAGCTTTCAGAAGCACTTATTTTCAAAGCTCCCTCTTATAACTTTTGAAAATAAGTGTTTCCAAAAACTGTTTTAAGTGTTTCAAACACACCCTAAGTATTTCAAAACACACCCATAGTCTTTTGAAGTTTTTTAGTAACCCATTTGTTAAGACATTTAAACTGTGGAATACATAATAAAACATCAAAATTATTATAATTCCATAAAGGGAGTTTAGTTCAGACACTATAACTCAAAGTTGATCAGGTCGATCCCAGGCATTGTGCTACATCAACATGAGTGGTTTGTGTAGTTTTGTAACACCTAACACGATAGGCTTAAAAAATGTTTTTAAAAGAGCTTAAATTACAATTACATATACGGCGTTTATTTTTATTCTCTACAATTAATTTACATAACTTTTACAATTCAATAAACTGCCTTTTGACGACTTAGTATTAATGTGTCTTTTCAAATTATCATGACAAAGTCTAGTATGAAAATTTCCATACATAAAAAAACTTTAATTTACAATCAAATTTTGTAATTGGTGAAGGTAAGACAAAATTGAGTGGTTCATGGTTCACTCGGCTCAAGTGATTCATGGTTCACCCGGCCCGAATAGGTCATAATTTAGGGTTCATTATTTAATGTTTAGGGTGTAGATGATTAATTTAGGACAATTTTATAGATTTTCATACATGAAAATTTTCACACAAGACCTACTCAATTATCATTTATCAACAAGAAGCAAAGAAAAAAGTACTCAATTATCATTTATCAACAAGAAGCAAAGAAAAAAGTACTCAATTATCATTTATCAACAAGAAGCAAAAGAAAAAAATAAAAAATGTACGTTACTTGTAATTCCAACCCATATTTAGCTTGTTGAAGGAAAACAAAAACAATTAAAGAAAATTAAAGAAAAAGTGTCATTCAGGAGAAAAAAAAATTGTATTTTATATAAATACTTCAAAAGAATATGTCGGAAAATGATATTATTTACGGAATATTATGAATCACATTTACAAATACGAAAGTTTAATACAATTTTGGTAATTTGAAATTTTTTGTAATTTAAAATTTGAAAGGTTGTACACATGTAATTAACAACACATTGATAAATGAAATTCTCATCCCGAAACCCTCATAAAATGATGGCCTATATTACATGATATATTTGAAAATTAAATTGACCTCGAGAGAAAAGTTGTAATTTGCCTATATTGTTATAAAATAGATGACACTTTTCCAGCCTACTCTCTGCTTAAAGTTAAAAACACAGTAGTGGAAAACAATTGTCAACAAAAAAAACCTTGCAAATTTAGGAGAATTTAACCGATATGCAATCTCAAGGAGTCAGTGCAGAGTAATAATGTTAATTGCAAACCATATCAGTACAGAAAACCAGAAATGTATGGAAACATTAGACTCAGATTTAACAGCCAAAACTGAGGAAGGTAGAACACTGGGTTCCAACAAGTTGGTATAACAGAGTACTAAATTCAACAACTTTCTCTATTCCAATAAATTCATAAAACAAGGTCCGCATAAGAAAAGAATACATGTTCGAAAATCCTACACCAAAGTCCACATGAAACCAGAAAGTCAAGCAGTAGTCTCTTTCTTTAGCTTAGCAAGCTCTTGTCGGACAACACCAGCTCTCTGAAATATCAAAAAAGGAAAAAATTAAGCCACAGAAATAAATAGAAAAATGACATGAGAAACAAAGTACTAAAGGATCAAGAATATAAGTATACATTGTCTTAATTAAAACATGCTCACTAATTGAAAATGAAAGCTTCCCAAATAAAACATCTACAGTTCATAACCCCAACTACTTTCATTTGGGTTCGGAATATCCGAGCAAGTTTAATGCTACAAAAATGCACATATTAACCCTGGGCAACAGAGCTGGTTTATAAGTATTTTGCTTAATTTGGAGTGGGGTACAGGCGTTTTAGTGAAACATCAAAACACTAGAGATCATTAATAATAACAAAATTATAATAATGTGTACCACATGAGAATGGTAAGAGGATACAATACAGAACTGATTCAATAGCAATTGACCTATGTTATATGGAATTAGAGTAGAGGTGTTTTGTTTCAGTCAAGTAATTGTGAAGGGACTTAAAAGTTTTCACAACGAAGTAGTGGACTAAAGAACCTTATTCCAGATATCCATATTCACAAGTACCCGAAGAAAACAACTACAAAGACTAGAATCATAAATGGAAAATCTAAATAAGACGCAAAAGAACAATGCATGTACCTTGATCTTTGCCAGCATAAGCTTGAATCGGTCAAAATCATTGAGAGCAGCCCTTCTCTTCTGAACAATCAGCTTCCTACCCCAAGAGCTGTTCTCCCATTTGCCCTTAACATCTGCCAAAAGTAATTTGCAAAATCACCATCAATATCAATACAATAAAAAAGGAGTACCATTTTCAAGTTTTAAGTAGGCAAACATCTATCAAAAATAATATTCTAATTCAAATTCAATCAAAATGGTTCGACATTGCAAATTTCAAGTACCCACCAGCAGCCTCCATAGCAGCAATAAGAGCTTTCTTCTTGGGAACCCTTTTGATATCAATCTTGATATCTGTAAGAGAAAGCCTCTTGAAGTTCATCTGGCTTCGTACCATATCAGGGGCATCAACAAGAGCCTGTCATATTCAAAATGGATTGAGCAACTTAGCATTTTTTCCATTCAAACAACAAAAATCAAATTACCACACAATTAACAGTAAACATATAGCTACTCCATACTGGAACATCACCATGAATTACAAGCCAGAGATAAATGCACAGCATTGTGCAACAACAGAAACACTAAATACAATCGATTTTTTCTGCTCAGGCGCAAAAATTAATAAACATTGTATTTCAGTAATAGCATAATACTTCATTAGATGGTAATCAAATCATGAAAATAACAGTAAATAATCTCATATGAAGCTAATCCGCTAATACCCTATGCAGGAAAACAACGGAAGAGCAGAATAAAAAAATTTAAAAAGGAAAAATACCAGAAACCCTAGAACAAACCTTAATCAAATTCAGTTCCAAAACCAGAAGCTGCTAAAATGTAAAAACAAGATAAGATCAACAAGATTTAGAAAACACGGAGAGTGCATACCCTGTTCTGGTCGATGACGTCAACGATGACGACAAGCCTGCCGTAGTCCTTGCCGTAGTTGACAAGAGCCACCCTTCCGATCTCGACGTACCTCTTGAACGGCTGCGCATTGAAAAAATTAAATCAAAACAAACTCAGATACTTCAGAACATATGAATTCGAAATTGATTTGAGGGAGAAATAAATTCCGGCAGCAGCTCACCATTTTCGAGTGCGTGTGTGTGCTGTGTGAAAAGAGGCGGGGAGAAGATTGAGAAAGGAGGCGTGAGAGTGATATAGGGTTTGCAGATGGTGCTAGGTTTTTGTATGAGATTGGGTATGGGCTTACAGGTGTATTGGGCTTTTAAAAAACAGGCCCAAGAGTTTGTATGAGCCCATGATCGTATTGGGACATCCAAAAATTATTTCTCCATAATAATAATAATATGTTTATTCTCATATCTTTAATCTTTAATTATTATTTAATTAATATATTATATTATATATATTTTTAATCTTTATCTTTAATCTTTAACATATAAGGGTAAGTCTTGTATGCACCAGGTGCATCGTGTACACCATAATATATTTTAGAACCATGCAATTTGTTGCATTTGTATATGTAACTTATTTACATTAAAATGTGCAACTTATTTCCCATATTAATAGTTGCACGATTCAGTGTAAATAAATTGCATATTACAGTGTAATAAATTGCATTGTTCTAAAATACACTATGAAGTACATGGTGCACGTGAAACCCACACAAAATGAAATTATAATATCTTCTATTTCTTAATATGTACAAAAAAATCTATAAACCCACGCTTGTGAGATGGAAAAAGTAAATTATATGATCCATGGATTTGTGCCACCCCAACCTAATCATGCATGTTTTAAAGAGAAATCACCTAAATCATCTCATGAGTACTTAAATTGGATAATTTTCTCCTTAAAAAGTGCAAGAAGATAGATATATGTATTGCATGAAAATGACTATACATGTACGCATTTAAATTAGGCTATCTTTCTCATTTAGAGCATCACCATTTGTGTACTTGGTTCTAGAGGGTATAAATTTTTACCACATCAATTGCCACATTAAAAGTAAATTATACCTATTAATTTACTCATCTACTCTCTAATCATCTCAGGTACAAATGTTACTATTTAAAAACCTCACTTTTCACATCACATAATTCATTCAATATTTATTTAATTCAATATTTTTTAACTTTATTTTGTTTATAAATACATTAATTTTTATAAATAATTAAATAATAATAAATATTTAAATTTTAATTAAATAATTTTTAATTGTATTTTTCATGAAAAATAGTATAATAAATTAATGGTGCAAAAATTGTGATAAGTAAATTGCAACGATTATTTTCCGAAAATCAAATTTATATTAAAAAAATTAAAATTGTTGATGTTGCCACCGATGTTACAACATTGGGCACAATATCATTATTCGATCTTTTAGTCTAACACTTAACAACTCTATGTTCAATGTTGTCTTTGATGTTGTTGACTGCAGGTTGACGATCCAAATTGTTCTTCAAAATCCCAGAAGGTTCTACAAGCTTTAGGAATTGACTGGAGTAGTCTAGATCATCCAACTGTTTTCCAGAACTTTAAAGAACCCACTAAGTGGTGGTTGAGCAAGAGATCATGGGTTAGTGGTGGAAGAATTTTATACATCCTTCAAGGAGGCTCTATGGATGAAGATTGCAGCGTACAAGAAGTTTACAAATAGAGAGGACTGCATCATTCATCAATGTCGAGTGAAACAATAACCAAGAATCAATTGTTGAGTGATTTAGTGCATCAAGAGTTATAAGGTCGTTGTTGTGGACTTTTGGTTATAACAAGTGAATACAGGGTTTGTACACACTTCAAGTAGCAATAGATTAATTGTATGTGGAATGATAACCTCGTTGAAGATAGTTTCATATACATATGAGAGATCAACTTTGATAGTGTAGAGATATACAAACCTCTAAAGGCTAGGTATATCTCTACACTACCAAAGTTGATCTCTCATAAGTGGGTACAAATATTTTGCCACCTCATATCTACTACTAGTGATGTCTCTAACTATCCATTAATTTCACATTGCTCACCCATATGAATATAGCATTATATAATATAAGAGTACTGTGCCATGCATAATTTATATGATATATCCAGACAAGCTGTATGAGGTCAAGATATTCCACTCAGTACTCTTCAAAACCTTAATTTGCCAAAAAAAAAAACCCGATTCATGGCAACATCTCTCTCATGGCTAATTCTACAACAATAGAAGTCTTAAAAAAAATACATTGATTTACACTAGGAGAATGAGATGATATCAAATTACAAGATTCTCTTTATTTTAAGGAACCCCAAATTGATCATCCCTACTCTTTGAAAGTTACTCTACTTGGTCTCACTTCATCATCTACACTTGCAGCAGAACTCAACTGGGAGACTAGATTTGGTGCCTCCGGTTCGGTTTGATCCGAACCATTGGATGTAGTTGCTCTGTTTCTCGATCCCCCCTCGTTGACTAACTCCTTTGACTTCTTCCTACGCGCTCTCCTGGGGATGTCGGGCCCCGCGCTGCTTGATTCTTGTGGATGTTGGCTTGACGACGGCCTAACCCCGCCCTCCGATGCTTCCCTGCTTTCTTTTCTTCTTGATTGCCTATGTTTGGTTGGATCTTTCTTTCTTGGGGACTCATTTGGATTGTTTTCTGTTGAGGGTTGGCGCCGTGATGATCTTGGAACTTCACCCTCGCCCTTTCCTTGAGAATTTTTTGATCTTTGCCCTCTCTTTGAATCTAAAGGACCAACTATATCATATTAAACATCAAGATTTATGTTTTACATATAAAATAAAGTAACACCAGATGGCAAATGCACTATGCAGTGCAACTGGTGCAATTTTGACTAAAAGAATTCAACCAAACTGGTTTTCTATATTTTTTTCGCGAATCATAAAAAAAGGATTGAAAAGTATTAGTTCATGTGAAGAAAAGTATCGGCTATATGATTGAATAATATTAGTTGTATATTAAAAAAGTGTTGATAATGCCCAGCCTACAAACTAATACTTTCTTTTGTATGAAGTAATACTTTTATTCATACAGACTAATACTTCTCATTTTATATTTCAGTGTTATTTGTGAATGAATCAAACGTTGGTCAAAATTGCACTAGTTGTATGTGCGCAACCGGTGCATAGAACCATTTGCCCAAAAAAATGTGTGATAGAAAAGTGATGGATCTAACCTTCAGATACCCATTCGACATCAGGATTGTCTTTGGTCTCTCCTGGGAGACCTAATGGTGCTGAGAATCCTGTTGCTGTTGATTTGAACTCTTTCATCTGCACAAACATTATTACCATACATATAACACTTTCTTTTGAAAAGCTTATAAGCAATTAGAAAAGGGAATTAAGAATACAAAATTTTCTATTCCACAGCGGATAAATTTCATGGTCCCGTATTCTCGTATTACCAATTTATGCCACATATATAAAATAACATCATTCAAAATATGAGATTATACCCAGCTTGGTGATTCTTGAACTGCTGGTCCATCAAATCCTATATGAGCTACATGCTTTACATCTGTGGGATTGCCAATCTGTATTTCTTGTTCCTTCTCTTCATCTACATTATGTAAACATAGAATGAGAGAGAATTTCTAAAACAATTGTCACTATATATTTACACAAAAAACATTGGAATGATCCCTATAGGGAAATGAATTGGGGATTTATGGAAGAATAACGATAACAAATAGAGCATAACTGACCAAATATCTGGGAAATATATCTGAGGCCTTTCAAAAGGCCCTTCATTTTAGTGGACATTGCCTTTTATTTCTTGTTTACTTTTCAAGGAAGAATACGCAGGAAGGCATATGCAGGAAGTAGGTGATATTCTCAAAGCAAGGATATTCGATTTGTGATAACTAATTAACAATTCATCCATACACAACAGCTGAAGATGAAATTGCAACCGATGCAATATATTTTCTTCATGTCCATATATATATATAAATGTATGTACAGATTCTTGACTATATTTACCTGAATTTGTTACTCTGTGTATGAATGTGATAAAAAAAATTGCAGAAAAGGAAATGGAGTTATGTTTTGGTGAATTGTTAGGGATGGATTGCTTGGTTCTGATTTCATTGATAAAAAAAAGGTAGCCAGAAAACCATCGAATTTTTCGGTTGAAAATTATGAGATTAATTATTGGTACAACAAGTGTTGTGTTTCACTATTATATCGGATCATAACCTGCCACCACTATTCTTCTCAACCATTCATCCCTAATTTGAATTCGAAATATGCGAATCTCGCTCACTTCTAAATATAGAAAAGAAAATCAACTTAAATTCAAAGTATTGAAACGTTTATATAGAAAAATAAATTAGGGAAAAAGCATGGAGAGGCTTACCCTGTGTGACAAGCTCGCCGGAGTTGACAAGGGCGGAGAGCCACCCTTTCGATCTCTTTGCGCAGAGAAAAAACTTTCTGCGAGCTCACCATTTTGGGGGAGATCTAGAAAATGTGACCGGAGTTGACGGGCTATCATTTTTTATATATGCATCTCAGCGTCTATTCACCTGATTAACAATAAATTAATTCAAAATTTAAGAATCTTGACAAGAGTTTTTGTCATCCCTACGAAAATATTTATAACATCAATATATTATTAAGGTGGCAAAATCATAGTTTTATTTTTTATAACGGAGTAAAATCCTAAACTTAAAAAGTATGTTCAATCTCAAAACAACAACAGAGAAATGCTTTTTTCAAGAAATAGTGTGAACGTCTAAAAAAAGAGAGGAAAAAATAGAACACTTCTTATCCACCAGTGCAATTAGTGCCAACAATATGTCAAAATTCCAAAATAAAAAAATTGATAAATATATTTTCTGATATAAAATAATTTTATGTACTGCAAAAATCCCCTATATTACTAATAGAGAGTTCATTTTGATGATGTGTCATCTTGTAATTTGGATGATATGTCATTTTGAGGTTAATTTGAATGAGTTATCACATTTTATTGTATTAATGTGTCATTTTTCTATTAGTTTATAATTAATGTGTTTAATGTGTTGTTTAATTTAAAAAAATTGCAATAACTAAGGTTTGAACCGGAAACAGATCACCTGCTGCACAGCACCGTGCTGTACATCAGGTGATCTATTTCCGTTTGAACATTGCACCTCTTACATCATATTTATGTCTAATTGCATTAAACCCACTAAACTATCACTGAAATTGTATCTAAACCACCTAACTATTTTTTGTTGCACTAAACTGTACAAACTATTATTTGATTATATTTAAACCACCGAACTAATTTTCTAAGTCAATTTTTATCCCGATTTTATACATGTGCACCAACATGATTTTTAAAAATACATTTTCGTTAATTTTTATATACTAAGGCACAATCTTTTTTTCTCCACTCATACTACAACTGATTTGCAAACTCTTTATTTCTCAATTCTCAATTTTTTAAATCAAAATAAAGATAGAAAAAAAAAACATACTCAAATTTAAGTTAGAGATTCGTGAATCAATTGCAAAATATATAGAATTTGACACACTAATTTTATTTCAATTACTGTTTAAGCAAGTATACTAATATACACCCTAAACAATTATTAATTCATGTTTAGTGTATTTATACACATAATTATATTTTTTATTATTAAATATATCATATATTATAAATATAATTTTTTTAATTAAAGAACCACGGGACTAAACTAGTAAGAAATAAAGATGAGTGCATCGGCTACAAGTTGGGAGGTTAAATTCACGTATGAGGACATGGAAAACATCGAGAAACCACTGTTTTGGCACTCTGAAGTAAAAACGAAACTGATACATGCTGAAAAGAATTTGGGAGTTGTTTACACTTTACACACGTAGAAATAATCTTCAAAACTCGAATCTTCTCTTGAAGTGGACATAATTGCATACACCACCATCTTTGCATTCGTCGCAATAATCACATAATCCATTCCTAAACCTTGCAACCATACAAGTGCTTCGCAAACACCCATTAATGGGGGGAGGGGGCGGTCAGGATCTCCTGTTACATAATGGTGTTACATCTCTTATTACATTCTTTAGATTTGCGCCATGTGTCGATCTCAAAATATCTACAAATATAAAAATAACATCCTAACAAAACCTTTTTTTCCTATTTAGAAAATTAAATTAATTTTAGCTAAAAATTTAATTTCCTTCCAAATCTCATTCCAAAAAATCTTATAAATATTTATAATTAATTAAGTTAAACTACACATATATAGACTTACCAATAATTAAATTTATTAATTATTATTTAAATGGACTACGTAATTATGTCTATTATAATCCTAATTTATCATACAAATATAAAATCTAATAAGAAAAATGAAAACTTATTAGAAGAAAAAATTGAATATGTTATAAAAAAATAAAATTTTAATATTTAAAAATATTATAAAACAATACAAGCAAACTCAACAATTCATATATATAAAATTTCTACGTGTGAATATAAAATTTGTGTGTACTTATAATAATTATAATTAAATTTGATGTAATTAAAATAATATTTATATATAATTAATAACAGTTAAAAGTTACACAGTATATAAAATATTAAACGTATATAAGATATTTATAATTTTATAAATTTTATAACTTTAAAGATTATTAATTACATATAAATATTATATTAATTATGTCAAATTTAATATTAATTGTATGTACTACAAATGTGTTTATTGTTATTGATATCATTTCATTTTTTTCCCTCCGAGTTATAAAAATTATATTAAAAATTGCTTAAGATTTAAGTATGTTTTTTCCCACCCCACTCTTAGACAAAAACAACGATTATTAATTACATATAAATATTATATTAATTACATCAATTTTATTTATAAGTGCATATAAATTTTATATGAATACATAAAATTTTTACATATATTAATTATTGAATTTGCATTTTAAAGTTTTATAATATTTTTTTAAATATTAAAACTTTATTTTTTTATAACACATGTTGTAAATTTTTTCTTCTAATAAGTTTTCATTTTTCTTATTAAATTTTTGATATATTAGAATTATAATATACGTGCTCCAATTAAATAACTAACAAATTTATTTATTGATTAATTTATATGTGTAATTTAAATTAATTAATTATAAATATATTTATAAGATTTTTTGGAATGAAATTTGGAAGGAATCTGAATTTTTGGCTGAAAATTAATGTAATTTCCTAAATAGAAAAAATGGTTATGTTAGAATGTTATTCTTATATTTGTAAATGTTCTGAGATTGACACATACGAAGATAAATCTCGGTCGATTACATTAGGTTTTAATATCGAATCTTGATCATCTATCTTCATCATATCGATCTTGATCGCGTCGATCTCGTCGATCTCATCCTCTTTCCTCTTACAATCTTCTCTTAACTTCATCATTGCGCCTTCCGATCACCATATCGGTTCGAACGGAGATCTTTTGATCACTTAGCTTTTCTTCTCTTCTTCGTTTTGCCTGCTCATCGGTTAACTCGGAACTCATCCTCCCTCGATCGGTCTAATCTCGATCATCTTTTCGAATTTTTTCATTCCCCCTCAACTTATATAATTATTTATTATTAATTTGATATTCAGTAAACTAAAATTTTTGGCATAAATTTTAATGTGTACATTTTTTTTTTACATATATTAATTATTTTTTGCATTTTAAAATAATATTTTTTAAATATTAAAATTTATTTTTATAACACATGTTGTAAATTTTTTTCTTCTAATAAGTTTTCATTTTTCTTATTAATTTTTTGATATATTAGGATTATAATATCGTGCTCCAATTAAATAACTAACAAATTTATTTATATTGATTAATTTATATGTGTAAAATTAATTAATTATAAAATATTTATATTTTTTGGAATGAAATTTGGAAGATCGCCGGCTAAAATTAATGTAATTTTTTAATATAAAAAAAAGGCTTATTTAGAATGTTATTCTTATATTTGTAAATGTTCCGATTGACACCTGACTGCAATTTAAAAAAATGTAATGGGGAGATATAACTTCATCTAATCGAAGCAATCTAAAGAAACGATAGTTTTACCCTTGACAAAATCTCCACCCGAACCCGAAGGACCACGCCTATTCCCATCTCCAATATGTCATCAATGTTTCACTTTCAAAGGCATGTTTAACTTCTATAACTTCGGCTATTCTTGCTTGACCTCCACTTCATTAAAAAGAAATGCAAATTATACTATTAAAAGAGAATATAATTACAATTCTTTGTTGTATAAATTATAATATTTTTTTTTTTGTTGCGTAAATATGCATACATTACCATTTTTGTTCAAGTAAAAATAATAACTGAAATATCTTTTTATATGAATATATATGATGATCATATTTTGTTTAGAGTGTCACTATCCACACCCCAAAATCCTCTAAACACATCTCATTTAAAATTTAAAAATTAGTATGCATTACTAAACACACTCCATTTCATTTTATTCATAAAAAAATTACTTTCTAAAAAAATATTCTTCTAAAAAAAAAATTCTTTTATTCATAATTCTTTTTCAAAAATCTAAAAATTCTTAAAAAAAATTAAAAAAAAATCAACTACACCTTCAAACATATTTCAGTTTTTTAAAAAAAAAAAATCTTTAGTGAAATAGAAATCTTCAAAAATATTAAAAAACTAAATAAATTTGTAAAAATATAAAAAATTGGCTAAATCTTTTAAATTTAAAGAATAAACATCTTCAAAAAAATCAATTAAAAGTAATTAAGATCTAAAATGACAAATTTTAATTTAATTAGTTTTGATTTTTTTTATTTTATTAATATTTTATTTAGTTTTAATTGATTTTTTTTAATTATTTACTAATTTTTAAAATATAATTATTTAATACTAATATTTTTCAAAGTGAAGAGAGTTAGAGGATTAAGACCAAAGTCAACAAAACTTAAACAACTAATAATACCTATATTCATATTGGGTAACTTAGTCATTTTATGTATATCTATTTTTGTCTTTAAAATTACTAGTTTTTTGCCTACCCGTGCGTTGCACGGAAATTATTAGTGTTGCTACATTTTATTATTTTATTATTATTTATTTTTCAATATCTCTTCAAGTTATAGATTATAAATAATCTTTTACATATTAATTGATAATTTAATCATAAAAATATGTTTATTTTTTGCTAAAATATATATTAATTAAAATAAATTTTAATAATTATTGTGATTCACTAAATTTTAGCTGCAGAACATTCAGAAATATAGAGTCTCCATTTACCACTTGACAATTTGATTTTAAAAGCGGTAATTTTAAGGGGAATGAATTCTCATTCTCTGACTCACAATATCCAAAAAAAAAAAAAAAAAATGATACAATATATAAAACATAAATTAATAAACATGGATATAACATTAATTATATTATAAAAAATTAAAAAAAAAAACAACAACCAGTTAATTTTTTTAAAAAATATAATATTCAACCTTTCAAATAAAAATAATGTATATAACATAAAACAATATATCATAATATAATTTCAAAATTATGAACATTTCTTGAAATACAACATTTTTGGTTGTATTATGTTAAAAACTGTCATTGTTACACAACATAATCTTCAAACCACTTCGATTGGTAACCATCGAAACTGGAACATAAAGTTGACCATGGCTAAACACCAACTTCTTAAGATAAATTCCAACATGGAAAAAAGATTTCCCTTGACTTTTATATATAGACATAGCATACGAAATAATCAACGAAAACTGTCTACGTATAAACTTGAACGGTAACCTAGAATCAGAAGGAGTCAATGACAATTTAGGTATCAAAGCTAGTTCACCGACACTGCTACCAGTAAGAAATTTAGCTTCGATTACTCTATCAAGAACCTAATGATTACCAACCTATACATATAGAGATTTTTTTTGTAAAATCAATCTTATAAGAAATGATAAATATCACTAAATAATAAATTTAAGATAAATAAAAATAATACACTAATCTGGTCCCGTTACACAATCCCTTTGAATGATCTATATTTCTCAACGACATAACAAATATTTCAACTTTGAGATTAAGTTCATGGTCGGGAGCACCGAAAAATTTCAAAGTGTTGAGGAACTCAGGAGTATAAACATCAGCTAGAGAATCAAGATTGAAATCAGACCTACATTATCAGAACTGAGATACTTGCGAGACTCCTTTTGATTTAATTAAACCATGTAATCATTTATGGATCTAGTAGAATCAAGTGTGGGGGCAAGGATAGCCATGTCCTGTAAAAAATTGTGATCATGCATCCTAAATTTAAAATTAAGATAAATACAATTAATAATAGAAGCAATTGGATCATCACCACCTTTCACCAAAATATCATTTGGGATAATAATATTAGAATCATAATCAATTCTTGTCCCTATACTTCCATCACCAACTAATTCAATCCATTCCGAAAACAATTTCATTTCCTTCATCCTATGAACAAAATGAAATTTCATCAGCCTCATGTTTCTTGGCAACTTCAAAATAGTGCATGCATCCTACAAATCAGATTAATTGATAGTGACATGTATAATGTCCTGTCTATTTCCTGGAATGACATACAAGATTTGTCGAGAACCTTCCCCAAAACCAATTGTTTTTCCTCCAAAAGGTATTTCAGAGCGGGATAGACCAAACAACTACATGATATCTCTTAATGATGTATCTAATGCTTCAATATAATGTCTGTGAACCATTGGAGCTTCGTCTCATACTATGAGTTTGCACCTAAAAAAAAGTTCAGTTAGGTGACTACATTGCTTAATGTTACACATAGAATTCTCCAGACAATTGATTGGAATGCAAAATCTAGAATGTGTTGTACATCCACCAGGAAGCAAAAGTGATGTTATGCCACTGGATTCTATATTCAATACACCTTCAGATCGTAGTCCAATAGATAGTGTCTTCCATAAAAAAGTTTTCCCAGTACCTCTATAACCATATGCAAAAAACATCCACCAAAATCTGACGATACTGGTTTAATTATTTTATAAAAAATAACACGCTGCACATCATTAAATTTCCTTATATAAACTTCATACTCCATACTTAGTTCAACTCAATTATACGATAACCCAATCAAAATTATCTTATTATGGGATGTTATACTATTATCAATAACTGCCACATGCATCCCATCAAAATCATGCAAACTCTTACCAAGAGAACATAACATATTATCTAATTTTAAGACAACAGTTTTTGATCTCATCATCCGTCATTCTCAATTCTACAAACATAAGAAGACGAAAAGATCATCATTAAAAAAACATGCATAAAGTAATAAATAATTTTTTTAATAAGATATTAAACAATTACAAATAATATATGTATAATGACAAATATATAACAGTAATATGAAAAAATATTATTTGAAACACTAAAATAATATAATTATGATTGATTATAATAAAATGTCTAAATAAGAAAAGTGTGCTAATAACTTTGGTTCAGAAGAATAAAGAAAATGTGTGAATAATCATGGGACGAAGGGAGTATAATTTAAAGAATGTATAATATAAAAAATAAACAAACACCTGGATACCACATTATTTTTCTTCACTTGTACAAAATATCGTCTGACATATATTTTCAACATTTATCTCATATCTCACATGGATTATTTAAAGATCCGGAAGTGAGAAAAGTAACAAAAAGAGATCTCAATGAAGATGTAGAGGCCCAAACGCTAGCCTGTTCAAGTCCATTAACTTATTCTCTATCATCATCCAACAACCCCCTATCAAAGCACGCATCACAAAATGTGGCATAAATTATTCCTCAGTAACAACGTTCAACAGAATCCTTAGATAATAGGTCTCACCAGTACCAGGTGGTACATGACAAATACGACCAACAAACAAACCCCCTCTGCCTGGGTTCCCACGTCCTTGATTTTTTTTAAAAAAACTGAGGAATTTGAGTGTATGTCTATTTAACAACTTTATCTTCAATTCAAACCAAATTAAAAACATGTTATTCTTCACACTTGGTCTGTCCAAAACAGAATTTAATGAATTTGTATCTCTGAACAGAACATTCTATTTTTTTGGAAGATAAAATGTCAAACGTTCAACATATGGATACCTGTAGTTAATTTCAAAACCAAATAATCTCTTAACAGCTTCATACGGCGAAATATACCTACTATCATAATACATATTGATTCATCAATATTTGTTGTGTGCTTAAACTCCTCATTATTTTCAACAAAAGTAGCAGTCACACGATCATGACCCTTGTTGATATACTTGAATAAGTATTTAATGACTCTAGATTGATTGCACCATTCAACATTAATATGTGCACCATATTTTAAAAGAAGATATCTGTTATGAGGAACACCATATTTATTGTCTAAAACAACATTCTTTTTCATCACGGTTTTCCATTGTTTCTTCGTCTATAAATAGGATATTCGTCATCATTCACCTTCGTCAGAATAGCAAGGACATTACTTAACAGTTGGACCATAAGGACCATGCATCATAAAATCACGAACAACTTCAAAGTAATGTTTATCATTCATCTCATCTGGTAATTCAGCTGAAATTATGCGATCAATATCATCACCTGAAGGCAAGTTTAATCCTTTCTTTTCCTTTTTGACACCAACCTTCCAACATTTTTCACCAACAAACACAGTTGAAAACTTGAAAGATGAGATTTCAAACTTTTTATAATTCTTCTAGAAATACTTTAGAATAGTCTGCATAAAAGAATAAAAGTATAATATATTTATATATATGTATTTTGTAACATTCAATTTACATATTATAAGTTGCAAAATAAAAATATATAAATAAAATTACATTAAAAAACCTCTTACCAATCGACCTCTATGAATATTAAATTTACTAATCAAGCGGGAAATTGAGAATAAATCATATGCAACAAGAATTAAACCTTCAACACTAAAACAACACTTATTTCCAGATTTTCTTTAAAAATATATAAAAATACTCAATAAATATTATAAAAATTTATTTAATTTAATACATCTAAAGATTTTAAATATTAAAAAAAATATTTTCATATTATTTTACAAAACGATAACCAATACATTACATACCTAGATCTAAATATGTGTTTTTTGTTTGAAAATACCAAAAGAAAACATCCATACTGTGAATATATTTTAATCCAAATTGTACAAAGTTCGTCATAATATGTAGAAATAAAATCATTTTTGTTAACATTGTTAGAATCAACAAATGATTGTCAACCATCACCAAATGTATAACTTAATGTATTTAAAAATTTTAGTTTTATAATCCAAAATTTTTATTCGGCTTTCCCAGATATATAGATTCTGGAAACTTTCCACCATGAATATCAGTCTACATCTAAGGAATTATCTATAAGTAGAAACAAAGGTAATAAATATACATTAAAAAATATGAACATAAAAAGACATAAAAAACCTACAAAATTATTATAAAAGATTTGAAAAAATCAGAAATAAAATAATTCCCACTTAGCTCTCATGTATTTTTTATTATTATTATTATTAAGAACAAAAAAATATCAATGTAGATTAATGGAACAAATACACTGACAAATATACTCACCATCAAGGACGGACCCATGAATTTCACCGATGGGGGCCCAATTTATAATATAGTGTAGTTAAATGCATTTTTTAATTTTTTATATATTTTAAAAAATTATTTGAACTAAATATCTTTATATTAACTGAGTCAAATACATTTATATATATATATATATATATATTTTTAAAATGTGAATTATACATATTTCTTTCTATATTTCGCTACCCCTTCTTCACCTAAAGGATAATAAGAAAATAAATATGGGAAAAGAAGGCATACTTTGAAATTAACCAAAAACTCAAACCTCATCAAGTTAACAATAAATAACTAATAAAGACAAAAACTTGTATGAGACCGTTTCATACATGAGATATGGTACAACCTAACACAAATAACACTCATTATTTCAAAATATTTAAGCGTTAATACACAATTTATACTCCCTCTCATTGTGAGTTCATCTCACACAAGTGTGTCTCAATTATAAATATATATATATATAAAGTTCAAGTGGGGCCAGGGGGCCAAGAACCCCCTTGGCCCCCATGTAGGTCCGTCCTTGCTCACCATATACATTAAAAGACTCTGATATAAGATTGAGATTATCAACATCTTTTAGGATACTATTTTGATGGTAAACCTTAATATAAATTTTACACAAATTAAACTTCGCAAAATGTTATGTAATCACCAACGCACAGATTGTAATGTTCTTCAATTTCTTTGCATCCATCAGTAAAGTACCAACAACCTCTAATGATAGTTATTTTTAAATATCATATCTTAACAATCTGATTAACAAATGTATGCCTTGAATTTAATGACATATCCCTTGATGAAATAATATCATCATGTATACACTGAAAACTAAAATAAATAAATAACAATCAATAGAAATAAAAGTTATATAATTAGAATAAAAAATTGTTTGACAAAGAAAAAACTAATAAATTTATATTGCACTTCAATGGAATTACTGGGTATGTATTGAACGAAAAAATCAAATTAATCCTTTGAATAGTAATGTTCCTTGTACATCTTCAATTCATCATATTGCATAAATAAATTTCCAACTACATCAAAAAAAAAATTATATATATATATATATATATATATATATATATATAACTAAGAAGATATGTTTATAAGATTTTATTAAACTTATGTATGAGAATCTTTCTATCATCTTTAAACTCATCTCAAAGACGACACAAGTCCAAAAATATAGTATCATCAGAAAACATTTTCATTATTTAAAATTGGTATATTACTCTTAAACAACTTGAAGCTGAATTATATAATTTTCTGTATTAGTGTGGTTGTATTGAGTAGAACCATTTATAACATTATTTTCATTATCAATGAAAATACCAGAAGGAGTTCTCCATCTCTTAACCTAGAAAAATGTCTCATCCTTCCGTTGAAATGGATGGAAAGAAACCATTTGGATAACCAATTGGACAAGATTCCATCAATACTTTCTTTCTTTAATTTTTCCTTTAAGAGAATTCTTCAAGAGATCAAAACTTTCTTGAATAGAAAATTCTTGATCATCTTCATTTGGATCCTCGAGCATCTTGATGTTGGGATTATCTTTGAAAAATAACTTTTACTTTGTATAATCAAACCAATTTCGGACTTATTTATAATTAAATTGTTTATCATATGTTTAAATATCATATTACATATATTTATATATAAATAACTGTTACATTGTAAGATAATTTAGTGATACCGATTTTATTAAACCAAAAAGTACACCATTCACGACCTAGATGGAAATGAACAATCCATCTTTGATTATCTTTTTGTCTTGACCAATTACACTAGTGCATGTCTCTCCGAGATAAGTCTTGAAATAACTAGGAAGAATTAGACCTCAATTGGTTCGTTATTTCTTAATCTTCGTCCCTTAAATAGGATCGTTGGTTAGTAATTAACTTATTACGGGTAGAGAATCAACGAGATTCAATACTTTATATCTTGGGCAATATTATTGGTCATTATTTAATCTTCGTTAAGAAATCGCTTGTTCGATTTGCCCCTTGGGAGGTTCATAAGTTTTATCATACCAAATTTTGCAAGTGGAACTAGTTTCCTTAATAATGTTGAACCGTTTTTATGATAAAAGATATTAATTAATGAAAAGCTATTTCAAAGGCTTGAATTAATTAATGGGCTAGATAATCTTAAACATGGGGAATTGACTATAATATGGGTTAAGATGGATAGTGCAATATTAATTAATTAATTAATATTTATGGGCTTGAATAATATTTTCAATTTGATAATTCAAGATCCATTGGAAGGTCCAATCTTAATTCTCCTAAAGGCCCCCCCATAGCTATAACATAAAGTTCAATAACCTTGTTTAAAAATAAAATAAATTTTGTTGCTTATTTTTCCTCATTTTTTCAAAAATTATGAATAAAAGGGGAGAAAGATTTTCTTTGAATTTTGTTATGGAATGAAGATATGTATTCTTGGAATACAAGATTATCTCATCAAATTCAAGAAATCTCCCAATTGGTCATTCATATTTCGATGTTTTCAAATTTTTGAAATAAAAGGGAAAGAAAGATTTTCTTGATTTTCTTGAAAAGATATTATGGAAGATATGTATTTCTTGAAATACAAGTATATCTCATAAATTCAAGAAGATCCAAATCTTGGTTTCTTGTTCCTATTATTTTCGAAAATTCCCATAACAAGAGAAGTTGGGATTTTTATGGAATATTTTAATTATGGAAAAAGAATATAGGAGATATATTCAAGATTTCTTGGAGATCAAGAAAAAGATTTTCCATTCATCCAACACCCTCTATAAATAGGGGATGAATGTTTCATTCCATCAATTAGTTCCACAAAGGTGGTGCAACAAATTTTTATTTTCCCTTTGTTAATTGTTCCCTTCCATTTTGATGAGAAGGATCTAAATACTTTCTTGAAGACCATTGCCACTCCAAGAGGTTAGTTCACTTAAACCCAGAGTTTCACGCCGTAGGATTTATGTGAATCTTATATGCATGATTTGTTGTTGAATTATTATTTGAATTAATATAGGATTAATTCATGCTAGTAATAATTGTTAGAATTAAATTTGTATTTAAATATTCATCCCGAATAGATCCAGGCAATTAATTCCCCAACACTTGAAGGTCAGATCTAGAAATCATAGAAGCATCTGATTTTGAATCAGAAAAATCAATATCCTTAAATAAATCATTTTTAATATGGTCCATATAAAGATCCATATTTTTTTCCTTTGAAAATATATCAAAATACTTCTTAGAGTATTCAGAGAATGAATGAAGATTATTTGAAATCTTTTCATCAGAAGAGTTTTTGTACTCTTCTAATTTGGATTTAATCCTATTAATGTTTTCTTGTAATGGTGACTCATTGGAGCCTGGAGTAATAACATTTAAATTATTTCAAAATCTCGTAGTATGGATTCTCCATATACATGGTGTACCATATTCAGTATAACCGAATTCTGGTTTCCATTTTCAGACCCATGGGATTCTGGAATCAACAAAAAACATAAAAATAGTTTTACTACTTGTATTATGAGTCTTTAATGAAGAAAAACTAATAGAATATTCTTCCAATAGAGATTTAATCTCTTCAGGCAAAATTTCTGTCATTGCACCAAAATTTTCCCACCAAGAAATAAGCTAGTTAGGAATTTGATTCCTGTGGATATTATCACATATTTTTATCAACCAAGTGTGAGAATGCTTAGTATTATGATATAATAAAGTTTTATAAAAACTTTGTAAATAATCCCAATAATTGTATTGGTAAACCGTTTTAGTGACCTCATTAGTCATGCTTCTCTCAGCAAAAGGAGAAATACCCCATTCTTGGATGGAGATAATCTTTTTAATGATGAATTTAGAGTAGTTTATAACTTTACTCTTAGGGGGGAAATGCTGAATATCAACACTTCCAAGACTGATGAGAATGTTCTCATAAAACCCTCTAGTCTTATAAGTTTCAACGTTCCAACTATTAGCTGGAAGATACTTATCCATAAGAATCCATGGGGATTCTTTGAATTTTTCATCGTCATTCTCGACAACAAGAATTAATTCTCTCTTAGGAGAATCAAATAATTTATATTCTTTCTGAGCAACTGAAGAATATGATTCTTCATCATCTGGTTTTGAGGAATTATCCTCTAATGACATGTTTTTACTACGTTGTCTGAGGAATTCTTGAAATTCATTTTGAACATTATCTTCTTTTGAAGAAGAGCCACTACCAGAAATGTTCTGGTTGAAAAGGGATTTCTTCCCATGCTGTATAATAGGAGGATGGCCTCTGCCTCCTCTTCCTCTATAAGAGGAATATGGACTTCTTCCAGAGTGACTCATTTCTGTCATGAATAAATAAATTCACGAAAGTTAAAAAATCTGGAAGATGATTATCTTTTCCCTACTTATAGACAATATCAAAATCAAAATAAGCAAGATGAGATTGTCATCGGGCAAACATTTGTTTAGAAACATTATGTTCAAAATCTTTGAAGAGCATAAAAGTAGCAGCCCTGCAATCAATTTTAATAGTAAATTTCTGATTGTATAAGTCATCTTGAAATTTAAGGACACATTTTACAATAGCAAGAATTTCTTTAGCAGTAGTAGAATAATTCTTTTGAGCATTATTCCATTTACCAGAATAAAATCTAATAATGTATTCAATTTTATTATCAGGGTTAATCTGTTTTAAGATACCACCATACCCCAAATCTGAAGCATCAATCTCAACAGTTTTTTCCCATAAGGGATTAGCAAGCATAAGACAAGGAATGTTCTTAACATTTTCTTTAATATTAATAACGACCTTAGTATGATTATCATTCCAAGGAGAAGGATTCTTTTTAAGTCTATCATATAAGATAGCAGAATCTTCAGCAAGATTTTTAATATAAAAAGATACATAATTAAGACTTCCTAAAAATCTTTGTAACTGAGTTTTATCAGTAATTATATCAGGAAATTTATTACTGAACTCTTCTTTGACTAGGAATAATATTTCCTTTTTCAATTGTATGACCTAAGAATTTTACTTTGGTTCGGAATAAAACCATTTTAAGTTTTGAGATAACTAAACCATTTTTAATTATTAAATTTTTAAACATATCAAGATGTTTAAAATGTATTTCCAAATCTTTAGAAAACACAAGAATATCATCAATATAAACAATGATAAAATCACTATAAGGATAAAAAATGTCATTCATAATTTGTTGAAATTCTGAAGGAGCATTTTTTAAGCCAAAAGGCATAACAATCCATTCGTAATGGCCGAAAGGAACATTAAAAGCAGTTTTATATCTGTCTGCTTGATCGATCTGTATTTGCCAGAATCCTGATTTTAAATCAAATTTTGAAAAAATAAGAGCATTGACTAATCTATCTAGAAGATCATTTTTATTAGGAATAGGGTGCCTAATCCATTTTAAAACTTTATTGAGAGGTTTATAGTTAATAACCAATCTAGGAACTCTGCGCTCCTGTTCAGAATATTTATTAACATAAAAGGCAGTACAAGACCATGGGGACTTGGAAGGAGTAATAAGTTTCTTCTGTAATAGGGAAGATGTTTCCTTCTTACATAACTCTAGATACTCAGAATTCATCTGACACGGTCTAGACTTAGTAGGGATTTTATTGTCTTTAAAATCTTCCTCATAAGGAAGAGAAACAATATGTTTCTTTCAATCCCAAAAAACATTAGGAAATTCATTGCAAATATCCAGAGAAAACTTATTATACAAAAGTTTTATCTTATCTTGAAGCTTAGAATTTTTTAATCTATCTTTAGTAGTTAAAGAATTTAATTCTTCTTTTAGAAAATTAATCTAACAATATTTATAATCAATTTGGTCTTGAATCAAATTAAGAACCTTATGGATAGGTTTAGTTATAAACCTGAAAGTAATGGGCTTACCATTATAAGTCCATGTAATTCCTCTTTCATTAATAAATGTAAGAGAATAAATCTTAAAAAGAAAAGGAAGATCAATAATCATTTGGCTAGTAATATCTTCAGCAATAAGAAAGTCATTGGCAATACAGCAACCATTAACGCAAACATAAGTATTTTTAA
The DNA here is from genome assembly GCA_037126765.1 of Stenogyne calaminthoides. Classification (NCBI taxonomy): domain Eukaryota; kingdom Viridiplantae; phylum Streptophyta; class Magnoliopsida; order Lamiales; family Lamiaceae; genus Stenogyne; species Stenogyne calaminthoides. The sequence continues at coordinate 4,139,865 of JBBCBC010000013.1, forward strand.
GCTTATAATTAATCTTAAGAGATCCTTCTCCTGCATGAGAAAGAGAATGTGTAGTTTTTTCAAAATACTTAGTGGGAATTTTTCCCATCTGGATGACACTTAAGTCAGCACCACTATCAATCATAACAATAAAGTCTTCTTTATAAGAATTATTTATAAGAAGAGAAATCCTAGTATACCATTTTTGAGAAATAATCATGTTAATAGTAGATAAATAATTTTTATTAATATTAACATTACCACTGAATAAAAAATTGAGAAATAGCATTAGAGCTAGTTCCAATATCGTCAATTTTCCCTTTTCCTTTCTCAATAAGAGATAGACGAATAGAAAGGTCAGAATTTTGATTCTGAAAAATCTTAACATTAGACTTAAGATTATTAATCTCATGAACTAAATCATTTATAGTAACAAGATTATTATTAATATTCTTAAGACGAAGAAGTTTTTCTAATTCACCCATATTATAATGATTACTATCAATCTAATTAGAAAGACTAGTTTTATTTTTAAAATTATCCTCATTCTTATAAGAAGAATCATGCAACTGTTCAATAATTTTATCTCTTAAACTAGAATCTTTAACCTGTTTAAGAAATTCTAGAACGTTGTTATCAGTCAAGACACTAATATTCATATCTTGAAATTGACTCATAAGCTTATAGTACTCATTATCAATATTATTATCAGTATTACTGATACAATTAAGACAAGACATTCCAAGTATACAATCATTGCATTTAGTCTTATCAAACTTATCAGAAACATCACTTTTCTGATTCGGAATCAATATTAGAATTCATAACAATTTTAAAAAGAGTTTCTTTTAGCTCGTCATTAATATCAAGATTTTTAATCTTGTCTTTAGCATAACACTGATTAGCATAATGACCAGACCTATTACACTTTTTACAAATAATTGTATTATAATTTTTATTTTTAAAATATTTTCTTTTATTTTTATCATGTTTATAATTATGATCTTTATCCTTATCTTTTTTCTGCTTATTATCAGAATAACATTTTCTTTTCCTATAAGTAGATTTATGTTTAAAATCTCTTTTATTAGTATTAGGAAAACTATTTTTAGAATTAGGATTATCTAATCCAAATTGGTATATATATATATATATATAGTGTGTGTGTGGATGACCATAAAATGTAATCGAAATATAGATGAATAGCCAGTAATATTTTAGATTTTCTAATATTATTTTCATTAGAACGAATGTTGCATAATACAATTAAGAAGAATTAAAATCTATAATTCGAATATTATAGATTTCTTTCATGTATTTGATTCCCCAAGAAGCTGCATCATTTTCCGCTTCTTCAGAGGATCTAAATAGTTCACCATATACAACATGCACATCGTCAATGTCGTTGAGATAAACAATTAATTTGAAATAGGTAGGCGTTCGGTTCCAATCTTATTAGTATTATATAAAACTGATTAAATTTTTAACTTCAGAACTAAGTCACTAAGAATTGTCTTAAAATCCAGAGTAAAAATAATCTGATTCATAATATATATATATATATATATATATAAAGTAACACATGAGATGAAGGAGAAAGTGGAATGATGAACCTTATTACATTGTTTTGCTTGTTAAACATAATATAATGGAGCACTAAAAAAATAATGATGAAGCATAAAACTTCTCTTTAAATAGGTGTGAGAATAAAAAATGGGCCCTTGGAATAAACATATCATTAAAGACGTAATTAATTTCATTAAATTATTAGTAAAAATAGTATGAATAAATCAACAAATGAATAATCAAGATTGAGAAATTATCGGTCCACATTTGAGGAATTATCTATAATTAGAAATAAGTAGTAAATATACATAAAAAAAGAATTTATGAACATAAAAAACATAAAGATCATATCAAATTATTTGGAAAAAATCAGAAATAAAATAATTTCTCCTCAGCTCTCTTGCAATTTATTATTATTATTATTATTATTATTATTATCAAGAAAAAAATTAATTTAGATTAATGGAACAAATACATTGACTAATATACTCACCATATAAATTAAAAGACACTGATATAAGATTGAGATTACCACGTCTTTTAGGATACCATTTCGATGGTAAACCTTAATATAAATCTTGCACAAATTATATTTCGCAAATATTATATACTCACCAACACACAAATTGTAATGCTCTTCAATTGCTTTTCATCCACCAGTAAATTACCAACAACCTCTAATTATATCTATTTTTACATTCAATATCTTGCCACTCTGATTAGCAAATGTATACCTTGAATTTAATGACATGTCCCTTGATGAAATAATATCATTAGGTATACACTGAAAAATAAAATAAATAAATACCAATCGATATAAATAAAAATTATATAATTAGAATAATAAATTATTCGATAATTAAAAACATATAAATTTATATTGCACTTCAATGGAATTACTGGGTACATATTGAACGAAAAAACCAAATGAATCATTTGAAAAGTAATGTTCTGTGTACATCTTCAATTCATCATATTGCATAAATAAATGTCCAACTACATAAAAAAATTTTAATTAAATTCATAACAAATATATATATATATAATAAAACTACTAAGATGATTTGTTTATAAGATTATAAACTTACGTGTAAGCAACATTCTGTCATCCTTAAACTCATCTCGAAGACGACATAAATCCACAAATATTGAATCATCAGAAAATAAATTCATAATTTCAATTTTGTATATAACTCTTATACAACTTGAAACTAAAATTCCTAACGAAAACAAAGTGACTAAGAATTAGAATTGTTTTGCTTGAGAATGAATTTTTTTGATGATGGAACTTCTATTTAAATAGGAGTGAGAACAAATTAGTGGGACTTGAATTGAACATGTAATTAAAGACATATTAAAGTTAATTAAATAAAGGTTAAAAATAAAATGAAAAATTGATGGAAAATAATGGACGATCAAGATTAATCCATAAAAAACGATCAACGGCCAGAGACGAATGACGCCAAAACATTAAAAGGAAAAATAGCTCCTATTATATATTTATGATGGGGTGTATTTAAAGAACTTTGGGGTGTGGGTAGTGGAACTCTTTTTTTTATGACTTTGATTAGAAAAAAAATTTATTAATATATAATTAACTAAATTAATCAAACATCTATTTATATAAATTATTTGACAAACCCTTATTTTACGGAAGAGACACACTTGCATGGTGAGACAAGATATAAGTTGGACATTGACTTTTTAACACTTTGGGAGGGATGATTGTGATTTGTATTAAATTGTACCCCGTCTTATGCATGAGACCGTCTCATATGAATTTTTTCTTTACCGGATATATGATCCGCGAGGCAAAATGAGAAGTGCATAACATAGATTAAAAAATTAGTGGATCATGTGCTAATCTAACCAAGTCAAACAAATATTTTCTAAATATTAGCGCAAAGACAGAATAATAAAACTTTATTCCAAATTTATATTACTATAAAATCACATGTGTTATTATGACTTTATGAGTACATGTATTTCTTTTATAATTTCTTTTTTAAATAGACTATAATTTTTATTTTTTTTACATTTTAAAGTATGAATATTTGCAGTTTGAAGTTTGGGATTATGGTCTTAAATTCTTAATGACAAAACTAATAAAAATAATAATGAGTGGAAAATTGGAGCCCAAAAAAAGAATAGAAAAAAACGTATTAGGGTCTGCCGAGGGGTTATATGGTTATACCACACTGTTTCTTTGTTCTGTGAATCTGTGATCCCACTCCGATTTTCTTCAATCAGGTAAAAAATAATACTAATATATAAGAAAAAATGGTGAGAGGATTGCTCGGGAAACTCGCCGCCCGCTCTCTGTCCGTTGCCGGAAAATGGCAGAACCAGCAGCTCCGCCGTCTCAACATACACGAATATCAGGTATTCCCTCGTATGCATACGCCAAGTTTCAAAGCATACGCGCGCGCACCTATACTCGATCGATTGTGTTCATTTTACATATGTGTCGTTCGATTGAGGAATTCTTTTAAAGTTTTCGGAGTGGTTGATTTCAGAGTATTTTACAATTTGCTAATTAAGTAGGAGTATGATTTGAGTTTCTATGAGATTAGGGTGTTTGTTATTCTGTTTGTGACGTGTGAGGCCTACAAGTTGAAGAATTCGTGAACATTAATCGAATCCATGATGTAAATTGAAAGGAAAAAACGGTTAGAGGAACAGTGTAAACTGATATTATTCCATTTAATCGGGGAAAGCAAGTTTTACAATGAACTGTGGTCTAAGACAAACACAGCTGAGAAACCAAAATTAGTGAAGAAATGACCATAAGAGTGCATTGTGTAAAATTTCCTAGATTTCTTGTTCAAACATTTATTCTGTTAAGTGTTTATTGATGACAGGGCGCTGAATTGATGAGCAAGCATGGGATTAATGTTCCAAAAGGTGTGACAGTTGGTTCGGTTGATGAAGTCAGAAAGGCCTTGCGAGATGTATTCGCCAACCAGAGTGAGGTAACACAGGCACATTTATGCCACTTCCTTAGTATTTTTATTTGATGCATAGAAAGCTTTTTGGATAAACACTTGAATTATTCGCAATCTAGGTGGTAGTGAAGTCACAAATCCTTGCTGGTGGACGAGGGCTTGGAACATTTAAGAGTGGTCTCCAGGGTGGTGTTCATATTGTGAAGGCTGATCAGGTTGAGGATGTAGCTGGTATGAGACTCAACCTTAATTTTTGCATGAACTAGAGAACAGTTAAATGTCTTGCTTTTCCAAAGCTGATTAAGCGTGGAAGTGAGATAAGAGTTTTGATTTTATACTCATGAGAACTAATGGTATTTCAGGGAAAATGCTTGGAAATGTACTTGTTACTAAACAAACTGGACCCCAAGGGAAAGTTGTCAGCAAGGTCTGAGACTGAAACTGATTTTTATTATGTTCACAAAAAATTGCAATAGATGCATTGCATGACTGGCATGTACAACTATCTTTTCAACTTTTGTCGAATTTATGCTGACCTTTGATGTACAATCTTATTTGTGCTGGGTGGTTGTCATCTTGTGAGAAACACTTGCTTGAAGTCCAACGCCCCGAAATAATTATCACAAGCTTTCTTTACTGTTAATGACTGTATCTGCTTTGAATTATTGATGAGAAGGAAACAAACTTTCACAAAGCTTTTGTAGCTAAAACAATTGTACTAAACATGCTTTTGAACCTAGTAGTGTTGTTTTTACTGTAATTTTTTTCCTCGTTAAGACTTGAAGGTTTTATTAAATATAATGGTTATTCACCCACTTCAAATGTTTTCGAGTTGGTTTCTTACTTGTGTTCATATGCTCTATGAGTATGTCATACATTTTTCCTTGCTGCATCTACATAGTTCTTTTCTTAAATTTGTGGAGGCTAATGAGCGGGAGGACTTCACGTGCTTTCTGTGGGATCCTAATATTTTTTTCATAAAATGAGATCAAACGTTAGAGTTTTTAGACCCCCCCCCCCCTCCCCCACAAAAAAATGCAAAATGTTTGTTTGGTTTCGTTTCCCCGTCAGATTTCCTAAAAAAATAGCGCCTCACGTAATTTTAATTCCAACCCTTTACATAACCTTGTACATCACTTGTTAATCACACTGTTTTTTTTTTCTTTTCCAAATTGTGCTTTTACTATAACTGAACGAGTTGGATCCATTACTTTCAACCATACCCGCTTTATTATATTCCTATTTGAGTTGTATCATATTGTTGGACCTAAATCATCATGAAAGATTTTAATGTTCAGGTAAGGTATTCAGAATGGAATCCACTGTGAAATCAGTTTCATCAACACTTTTTAACAATACTATTTCAGGTTGCATTGTAGTGGTTTACCTGCTTTGTTCCCTTGTTTGTAGAGATGCTATTTTGTGGCTTCTTTGCTTTTGAATCCTTGCAATCAAGTTTGAGTCTAATATATTTGTGATGATTAGTTCATTATATGAAAACTGAATGATATCTTATTTGCAGGTGTATTTGTGTGAGAAGTTATCACTTGTCAATGAGATGTACTTTGCCATTACTCTGGAAATCAAGTCTGCTGGTCCTGTAAGTTACTAAAGATTAATAAGTGCTTGTCCTACAGTATTTCAATAGTTGATCAAGGGCCGCGTATGAATTGGAAATGAGAATGGTAATGGGTATCATTAAGGGGTCAATCACTATGGAGTTGGTGATTGTTTTATTACTATTAGGTTAAAAATTACCAAGCAATATTAACAGAAATGATTCCTCATTACTCCTCAATTTATTCATTCACATTACCCACCCTCATCACCCCCATCCAAGCGGACCCTAAAATATTATTTTAGCCGTTAGATTTGGATTGTTTAGCAGAAGAATAAAACATTGAGTATTATGTTTCTTGAGTTGAATGTCAAGCATGCATGTTATTTTCTGTGTGTTCGAAGATGGTACATGTGTGGTTTGCTATCTTTCAAGCACCCTTCGGTCATTCTACCTGTTTATTCGATTAATTTGTCTGGTTTGAAATTAACAAGAGTGAAAAGAATTGCTTGTTCCAACAGTTAGCCAATGAAGTCTTATGAAGATTATCTCTTTTACCATATTTTTTTTTTAGGCATAAAACATGAAGGAATTATAAGATATTTTTGAGAGAAATATGCATATGGCTTTAATGTTTAGCTTACTGCATCGAAGAGTTTCTTGAACAGTACACTTCGCTTGTGATCTTTCATGAAGCTTTTTGGTTCTTGATCTCAAGTTCATAGAAGTCCGAAGCTTACTGAAAATTATTTGATTTTGTTTCTAAAATTTGGAGAACTTCAAATATTTAACTATAAAATGCGATTTACATTTATCAGAAGAATTTTTTTTTCTGTTTTTTTTCTTTCTAAAAATTTGTTTAAAGATTGATTGCCATGCAACCTGGCACCTGAATGAAATATTGAGCTTCAAGGCTCTCTTGGAATGTGAGAAGTATATCATACTTGCTAAAAAGAACATCTGTGGGTGTCCGATTTTGATTGTCTATTATAGATTTGTGAACTGACTCCTGATACTGATTCTCTATGAGAGCTTGTATTCAGTGGTTTAAGATACATGTGAATGTCTGGATGTCTTTCGACTGTTCTTACTGGAGAAAAGTTGAAATGCATGTATTGAAGAATGTGGTTTATTATTTATATATGCATTGAATGGGGAATGAAAGTGGTCCATCAAAAGCTAACCAAACAATTTCCAATTGTTTCTTAAAATTTTGTAACCCTGTCGTGCTAGTTTATGATGCATTATTGTTTGTTCTTTATCTGACATGAATCTTTTAGTAGTTCAAGCGATAATAGCTTATCTTTTTTTGTTCCAACTTGTAGAACTGTAATCATGACTCAAAAGCCAGTTTTTGAATGTTGAGAGAATTTCTCGTATGTATTAGTTATTCCGAAAAACCTGATGGCGGAACATTTAATGTAAACTGAGCTTGTTTGAATGGTCCTTCATGATGCTTGTGTATAAGTGGTCCTTTGCAGTCGGTCATGGGATCTAATTTTTGCAATATAAGGTAGAAGTTGGTTATATAGTCTCCACATATCATGATTTTGGTAATAACTATCATTGACTGTACTTTTTGGCCAAACTTTATTATTTGCTGAGCAAAAAGGATTTAGGAAAATTCTTGGTCTACATAACTTTTGGGCTAATCAATGAACTTTTTTTTTCAGCTTATTATTGCCTGTAAAAAGGGTGGAACCAGTATTGAAGATCTTGCTGAGGAACACCCAGAATTGATTATAAAGGTTACCCTCTATACCTTATGCTGATGTCTTGCTTTTTTGCGAACAATGATTCTAATTGCAAGTGGTCAATTCTCTTTGCATTGCAGGTGCCTATTGACGTTTTTACTGGAATTACTGACGAGGATGCTGCCAAGGTAGTTGATGGGTTGTCTCCAAAGGTGGCTGATAGAAATGCTTCCATTGAACAAGTGAAGAAGTTATATGAACTTTTCTGCAAATGTGACTGCACAATGCTGGAGGTGATATACTGTTCAATGAAAACAACTAATACTGTTCAGTGATTACAACTAATACTTTTTAGTATAATAACTAAAATACCATTTTACATGCACTTGAGTTGCATGGTGTAACTGGTGCATAGAAGTATTTGCCCTTCATATTGCATCTGATAATATTTGTTTAACAGATCAATCCTATTGCTGAGACTTCTGATAAGCAATTGGTTGCTGCTGATGCAAAACTAAACTTTGATGATAATGCTGCTTTCCGTCAGAAAGAGATATTTGCTCTTCGCGATCCAACACAAGAGGATCCTCGTGAGGTAAATGACTCGTGTTATTCCAAAGAAGCTACTGAATCGTCATTATTGATTGATTAATTCATTTTATATTTAACAAATTTTCAGGTCACTGCAGCAAAAGCTGATCTAAATTACATTGGTTTAGATGGAGAAATTGGCTGTATGGTGAACGGTGCTGGATTAGCCATGGCTACAATGGATATTATTAAGTTGCATGGAGGAACTCCTGCTAATTTTCTTGATGTTGGTGGAAACGCTTCTGAAGGACAGGTATAGCTTATTTTGTTTCCATGCAAGTTTTTTATCGCATCCTTTTGCTTTTCATGGTGTAACTCGTATGTGTGGATATCTATGATAAGTATTTCAATCATAAGTACATAGTTAATATCTATAAATATATTAAAAAACACAAGTCTGCCAAAAATAGAAACACCATTTTCTCGCCAAAATCACATTTCAAAAAGTTATCATTTTACATTTTCCCTTCAAGTTTTAAATTGCAATAATATTTTTGTTTCAAGTCCATTTTCAACATATAATATATCAAAAAAAAAAAAAAAATTACTATTTTTAAAATGGCATCTGTATTTTGCATATATAAAAATAAAATTTAAAATATGAATTTACTGCGATTTGATTTATTTATTTTAAATTTAAATTCGTATGTTTTAGATATGTCATACATTACACAATCACACAAAATAATTGTCAATATACTAATCTTACATCGTATGGGAGAATATCTAGTTTGAATTATAAAACAAAGCTTGGTGTGCCATCTGTATTGCTCTAATGTAAGGCTAGTGTAACTTTCCGAATTTACTGGATTTCATAACAGGTTGTGGAAGCTTTCAAAATTTTGACATCAGATGAGAAAGTGAAGGCTATTCTTGTGAATATTTTCGGAGGAATAATGAAGTGTGATGTAATCGCCAGTGGAATTGTCAATGCTGCTAAACAGGTAAAAAGGCTTAATCTAAGGTTACATTTGGATAGGGAGGATTTGAAATGAATGGATTTGAAAAATAATAAACGTAAGAATGCATATATTTCAAATCATGAATTGTCAAGAGATGAGAAAGAAGGGAAGAGAGTGAAGGGGGGAGAGAGAGGGAAGGGGTAGAGAAGAGGGGATTTCAAATCCCTCCATTTTAAACTAGACTCAAATTTAAGTATTTGTAAATTCATTTAACTCAAGTGGAGAGAGTGGTGATTTGTGTGTGAAATCCACGAATTTCAAATTCATCAATCCAAATGGAGCCTAATTGAATTTTTTTTTGTGGATTATAATATAACTTCCATTCACAATCCGTGTGCATTAATTTGTGATCTGTTCCTATTATTCTTATATATTTAAGTTACTCTCTTATCTTATTCTTCTGTCATCTACCCATCGAATTTTTTTAAGCATGCATGTAGAAAATGTAAACCCTGATGATTAAGCTGCATGCGAGACTGCTTTTTAACTAACAGTTAAACTATACATGTTAAACATTCTTGGGCTTTGTTTCAAGGTTAATCTTAAAGTACCTGTGGTAGTCCGTCTTGAAGGCACCAACGTCGACCAGGGAAAGAGAATTCTCAAGGTGAAGTAAAATTCACATCCAGTGGATTTTATTTATTATTATTATTATTTTTTTACATTTTCTGGAATTCTTCTTTTTGGGTTTACAGGAAAGTGGAATGACGTTGATTACTGCTGAAGATTTAGATGATGCAGCTGAGAAAGCAGTTAAAGCTTCAACGAAGTGAAACATCCTGCCATCTACTGTGCCCTAAAATGCAGGTTAATGTTTTCTTGCCTCGCTCTTTTGAGGTAAATGTTTCGTATATTCATCGTCTCCTGAGATGCAAGGATAGAGCTTCTTCTCAGCATAAATCACCAGTTACTCTCCATTGGTGTATGAAGAACACTTTGACTGATCTTGATTTCGTATAGAGAAAGTAGTGACATATTTTTGACAAATTCTTGAGACAATTTTTTAAACGAGGAATTTATGTCAGACTTCGTCCCTGTTTTGAAACTCTAGAAAGTGCTCTAGAAGCACTTACACAACTTTTCATTAAAAAAAAAGTGCTTCTAGGTTTTGTATTGTGTTTCACAACACCCTCTTTGGGCTCCGCAACGAGAGATGTACGTAATTGCCACATGTAATATCTTACAGGTGTCGTGCGGGTTTTGGTTACCCTTCACTTTTACCCGAATAATTTGATGATACCAAAATTTATTTTTATCCATTATTTTCTCTTTTTCTTTTTTAGTTTTTTTTTTTTTAGAGTATTTAGGTGAATTTATTATAATATTCTCTTTAATAAAAATAGTTGTTTGACTTTGGTATACTTACAAATTTTCCTGGGTAAAATTTAGGTAAAAATGGGAATAGAAACTCTTTGAGTAGGACTGCATTCGACCAAATTATGGAGAACAAGATTCTTTATCCTTTGTTATATTCATTATTAATATTTAAATTAAATATAGGGAAGCAATTTATGGAAATTATATTAAGGGCCCGCTTGGTATGACTTTTGAATGATAATGAGTATTATTAAGGGGTCAATGACTAAGAGTTATTGATTACATTGTTATTGCTTAGTTAGAACATGAACAATGAGTGTCATGTGAGGTGAGGGTAATCAATTATTTACTTATATTCTAGTCAAGCGTGGATAGCTCAACTGATTTGAGCTCAACCACCTAGGACCATGAGGTCCTGCGTTCAAGACACGAAGAGGGAAAATTTATTCCCTCTTGTGGTGATGTGATGTTTCCTATGTTGTGGTGGTTGCAATTCCGATTGCGGTGCGGTTGCGGTTTCTAGTTGCAGTCTCGGGTAGTCCCCTTCTTGTGGTGGTTGCGGTTTCAGTCTACAGTGAGACTAAAAGATGTTGCCATGTGCCCTTCAAAAAAAAAATACTTAAACATCAATAGAAGTGATTTTCATTACTCCCAACCAAGCGGATCCTTTAATTTATAAATTATTAATATATTAAGAAAAAGTCGTTATCATGATTGATAATTTTGCCGACGTAATTTAAAAAAAAATAGACCATCAAGGATTTATATGCCAAAAATTATATTCTAATAATTTAATTAATGTACAATATAATTAAATTGAGAATTTATTTCTTAACTCCTGACTTGAATAAAATTATATTTCCATTTAAATACAGTGATATCATTCTCCAAAATTGAGCATAGCAACACGTACTTAAGACTCGCTAGAGTTTTAAGTCATGTATGATGACTTTAGAACTATGATGACTCAATAGTCAGGATCTGTGACACATAAGAGTTTTAAGTCATGTATGACGACTGATAATTTTTGTTGCCTTTTTCAGTAGGTCTTCGGTGCATCAAATTTATCGTGCAATTCAAATGTATTTTTTTACACGTTTAACTAATTTTGCATTGGTTTTTGCTCACATTTGTGAGTATCTTTTTTGTGCTTCTCTCGTTCTGAGAGCTTGATATTCTCTCCTTTGTGAGATCTTGATTTCTTTTCCTGATTTTTGAGTTTTGATCATGGAACGAAGGTTGGAAGAATTGTGTCTCTCTGGGGATGAAGAGGAGGAGTTGGAGTTTGGTGCAGAAGAGGTGCGAGAACAGGAGAGCAACATTGATCTATGTGTTGTTGGGAGGTTCTTAACGGATCAAACCCTGAACTTTGTTCTGAATCGAAATCGACTGGCCAGCATATGGAAACCTAAGAAAGGGGTGACGATTCGTGATATTGGCGATGGGCAAATGCTGATTCAATTTCATCACCTACTTGATTTGAAAAAGGTTATGGATGGAGGCCCCTGGACCGTGGGCAAATACCCAATTCTCCTGCATAAGCTTCAAGTGGGCGAGGTCCCCCTGCGGGTACCGTTAACTAGATTGGCCATGTGGGTCCAGATTCATAAATTGCCTATGGGCACTTTCTCGGAGTCTATGGGTCGGCAATTGGGTAATTTCATTGGCCGGTTTTTGGAATATGATGCGTCTAACCGAGGCTCTCCGTGGTTGGTATTCATGCGAATTCGGGTGGATATCGATGTCTCCCAGCCTTTGAAGCGTGGAATGAAAATTAAAGATGATGGGGGTTCGGCCGCTACATTCGAGTTCAAATATGAACGCTTATCGGTGTTTTGCTTTGTTTGTGGGAAACTCGATCACACTGACCAATCTTGTGATCTTGTTTTTGAATCTGGTGATGGCCTGGTCAAGCGGAAATGGGGGCCACTGCAAATTGCTCCTGATCCCCGAAAGCAGAATCAGAGTGGTGAGAAATGGCTTAGGGGAGGGAGTACGACGACTTTTAGTTCCGATGGCGATGATGGTGGCGCCGACGATGATGGGAGATCGGACAACGGTTACTTGATTCCTGCACTGAATGAGAATCAACGCATTTGGGGGAAACACTCCGATATTGGGATGCCTTCGGCAACGATTTTTTCTGAAACGGTTAATTCAAATATTCCCAATCAAGGGATAATGTTTAATGCTCAGTCAAACCAAATCATTACTAACCCTTGCTTTGACTTGACTCGCAATCAAGAGGAGTAAGTTTTGGACGATAATGCCCTTATGGATCTTAAAAAACGTAAGCGCATTCAGCAAGAGAAAATTGATGTCCCGGGTCCAGTTTCTGCTATTCCCGTGACTTCGGAGGAGGATGATGATATTTCTACACCAATGGAGGACAGCTTGGAGGAACATTTTTTATCGGCAGGTCCCGGCAAGGGGGCTTGCCGGGAATTATGATAGTCTTAAGTTGGAATTGTAAGGGTTTGGGTCCGGACTCTACAATTCCTGCTCTTTGTGAACTTGTTCGAGTTCGACGGCCCGATGTTGTTTTTCTCTTTGAGACATTATCTTATGGGGTTAGGTTAGAGGCTTTGCGTGTTCGTCTTCATTTTGAATCTTGTTTTACTATTGATTGTGTGGGCCGTAGCGGCGGAATTTTGGTTTTTTGGAATAATAATAATATCTTTTCGGTTTTGTCTTACTCGAATAATCATGTTGATATGCGGGTGTTAGATGTTGAGGGTGAATGGCGTCTGACCGGGTACTATGGGTTTCCTGAGCGACATCGGAGACATATGTCTTGGCAACTTCTACGACAATTGGCAGTGGTGAACCCGCATCCCTAGTTATGCATTGGGGATTTTAATGATCTATTGACACCAACCGACAAGCGGGGACATGTGGAACACCCGCAATGGCTTTTTCGTGGTTTCATGGATGCAATTACGGATTGCGGTCTTATTGATGTACCGCTTATGGGGTATCCGTTTACATGGTTTCGGGGGAGAGACTCGGAGACGTCAGTTGAGCAGCGATTGGATAGGGCTACGGGGACCCCTTCTTGGCAAGCTAGATTTCCTAGAGCTCTGCTTCATAATTTGGTGGCGCCCACTTCTGATCATAATCCTATCCTTTTGGACACTTCGCCTATTGTTACTCGCCGTCGTACTCGGATGTTCCGATTTGAGAACCGCTGGTTGTTTGAGGTAGATTTAAATACAGTGGTCCGTAAGAGTTGGAGTGGGTTTCGGGACCTTGACTTTCTTGGCCGATTGGGAGCAACGAGTGAAGTCTTGTCTACTTGGGGTAGCAAAGTTGATGCTAAGTTTCGGGTTGCAAAGAGGGAGTTAGAAGCGGTAATTGACACCCTTCAAGGTGATTTTAGCTCATGGGGCCGGGAGGAATATCGAGAAGCACATAGTTCTTTGGGGCGGTTACTCGTTCAGGAAGAGAGTTTTTGGCGTCAACGTGCAAAAGTTCATTGGCTTACGGAGGGAGACATTAATTCGAAATTCTTTCATCAAACGACTTCAACTCGTAAGAAGAGGAATAAGATTTCTAAATTTTTGAATGATGAAGGGATATGGGTTGATGAGCAGGCTGCTTTGAGTACATTGATTGGGTCATACTTTGAGGGGTTGTTCGCTGCTCCTGATAATCCTGGCCTTATTGACCAATTTCTGGATTCGATCCATCCATCAATTTCGAGCGCTTTCACTATGGAAGAATTTCATGTGGCGGTTAAACAGATGCATCCCGATAAAGCACCTGGGCCGGATGGCTTTAATCCGGCTTTCTTCCAGAGGTGTTGGAAGACGGTGGGTGAGGATGTGTTTAAGGAAGGGTCGCGGTGGCTGGATGAAGGTAGTTTTCCCCCTATGCTTAATAATACTAATGTTGTTTTGATTCCGAAGGTGGATAATCCCCAAACAGTTAGAGACCTGCGGCCGATCTCTTTGTGTAATGTCGTCTATAAAATTGTTTCTAAGGTCCTCAGCAACCGTTTGAAAGTCATTTTACCTGGGTTGATAGACAGGGCTCAGTCTTCTTTCGTCTCCGGAAGGGCGATTCAAGATAATGTGGTCGTGGCTTTTGAAACTCTTCACGCCATGAAGAATAGGCGGAGAGGGAGACGGGGTGATGTCGCTCTGAAGATAGATATAAGCAAGGCTTATGACCGTGTGAACTGGTTATACTTGGAATACATTCTTCGTAAACTGGGTTTTTCGGAGAAGTGGATCGGTTGGATGTGCATGTGTGTCCGGTCTGTGCGGTATTCCATTATGGTTAATGAGGACATTGTTGGCCCTATTGTACCGAGTCGTGGTCTTCACCAGGGAGATCCATTGTCTCCTTATCTGTTTATACTTTGCACGGAAGGCTTGACGTTAGCCTTGACGAGGGCGTGTATGGAGGGGTCTCTGCAGGGAAATCGGGTGTGTAGGGGAGCTCCTCCTGTGTCTCACTTGTTATTCGCGGATGACTGTCTGCTTTTTTGTAGAGCTACGTCCGCTGAGTGTACTAGATTGAAACAAATTTTGAGGGGGTATGAATCGGTTTCTGGCCAAGCTATTAATTATGAGAAGTCGGGGGTGCTTTTTAGTAGCAATGTGAGTGGGGATTGTCGGGAGGAACTTCAACAGGTGCTGGGGGTAAATAATCCGCTTAACACAGGGCGGTATTTGGGTCTGCCGTCTCTAATTGGACGGGGGAAACAAACATCTTTCATTATATTAAGGATCGTCTTTGGCAGAAACTTCAGGGTTGGCGAGGTCGCAAGTTGTCTAAGGCGGGGAAGGAAGTTTTGATTAAAGCCGCCGCCCAGGCAATTCCTACTTACTGTATGTCTACTTTCCATCTACCATCCACTCTTCTTGACGAGCTCCATGTAATGTTAAATAAATTTTGGTGGGAGAACGGCGGCGGTGAGGCGAAGGGGGTGAAATGGATGTGTTGGGAACGGTTATGTGTTCGAAAGGAAGCTGGTGGAAGGGGGTTTCGTGATTTACATCTATTTAATATTGCCGTGTTGGGGAAAATGGCGTGGCACTTGATAAAAGACCCGGATGCGCTCATGTGCAGGGTTCTTAAGGCGCGGTACTTCCCTCATTCCGATTTTCTTGATGCTAGACTTGGCCACAATCCAAGTTATACTTGGTCGAGTATTTTTGCAAGTCAGGCTCTCTTACGGGTGGGTTGTCGACTGCAAGTGGGGGCTGACTCCAAGGCCCGGATATGGGGTACGCCTTGGATTAATGATACTGATAATTTCCGACTTCAGACTCCTTGTCCCGCAGGGCTGGAGGATATGGAGGTCCGGGAGTTAATTTATGAGGGTACGAACTCATGGGATGTAGGACTATTGGAAGCACTTCTGGAGCCGGGTGACGTGAGTCGGGTGCTGCGTTCGCCGGTGCCGCCTCGGGGGGTCTCTGATCGGGTTGTTTGGAGCTGTACCAGAGAGGGTATTTATTCGGTGCGATCGGGGTATCACTTAGCATCTCAATTATGCCATGATCACACGCTTGAGGTGCCGGGAGAGTGGAATAGTTTGTGGAAATTGAAGGTCCTGCCTAAAGTGAAGGATTGTTTGTGGCGTATTTGTAGGGACGTATTACCTACTAAAGTTAATTTATTTCAGAAGCATGTGGTGAATAACAAATTGTGTGTCTTTTGTGGCTATTGTGAAGAAACGTTGTGGCACCTTTTTGTCGATTGCCCGTTCGCTCAAGAATGTTGGGTGTTATCGAATTGGAGAGCTAGAATTGAGCAGACGGTGTGGACGGTGGATAGGTTGCGAGAGCTGGTATTTGCGGTTCTTCTTATGGAGGATTGTGAACCGTTTGCGATGTTGCTCTGGCAAATTTGGAAGGAACGGAATGAGCAAGTATGGAATGGGACTCATCATCCGCCGGTAGGAGCTGTTCACGCTTCGACCGTGACCTGGACTGAATGGTGTTCGGTGAATTCAGCTAAATCGTCTGCTGGTATTCTTGTGCAGCGGATGCCTGCTCCGAGCGGCTCTTTGTGTTGAGCGTGGCATCCCCCGGCGCCAGGTCAGTTGAAGTTGAATGTGGACGCCGCATTTTTTGACGACACCGATCAAACGGGGTTGGGAATGGTTCTCCGGGATGAAGTTGGACAATTCATTTTGGCACGTACGATGGTGAAGGCTGGCCGCCAGGAGGTGGATGTTGGCGAAGTTATGGGATTCTATGAGGCGCTTTCGTGGCTTCAATCGCTGGACTTGGGTTCAGTTGTGATAGAGGGTGATTCGAAGGTTGATGTGAATACCCTGGCTTCTCGGGCGCAGTTGAACTCGGTCTTTGGGGATTACGTTAGTGCCTGTCAAGGTATTGTGCGTTTTTATCCTCAATTTAGTTTTTGTTTTGTAAAACGTGATGTCAATTACATGGCTCATATGTTAGCACGGGCTTCCCGCGATTTCGGGCCCGTTCATTGTTGGTTAGATCCTCCGTTGTTTGTGGATGGACTACCGTCGATTTCTTGTGTCTGCAATAATGAAAGCTAGTCCTTTTGGTTTTTTTAAAAAAAAGTCATGTATGACGACTCAATAGTCAGGATTAGGGGTGACATATCGTACCGAATCGGTTAGGGGTGAACATGATCTCAATTTTTATTGTTAAATATTTCAAAATGTATGAATTTTGTCAAATTTTAATGTACGTGTAAGATTTAGTAAATTCCTAATAAATAAAATTTAAAATCATAATCATAACATATAATGAAACAACGTGCAATAATAAATAATTTTCATAATATAATATAAAATGATAGAGAAATTACACTCGAATCGAAAATTTACAACACTAAAGAACAATGATTGAAATATGTTCAAATTCCTTAAAATCTAAAATTTATACAATAATTTGAAATCAAAATAAAAAGTAAATTAAAAAATGATTTAAAAAATCAAGAGTGAGTCTCTTGTGCACCATGTGTACCTTGCACTTATTTTAGAAATATGTAAACTGTTGCACTGAAATATTCAACTTGGTACACTAAAATGTGCAACCTACGTTCGTAAAACATAATTGCACATTTCAGTGTGACAAGCCGAATGTTTCAGTGCAACAAATTGCATGTTTTCAATTCTAAAATTTCAGTTAACCTTGTGCAATTTAAAAATTAGAAAATAAAATATTATAATGGAAATGACATTAGAAATTATATTTGGCTGAAAATTGAAAAAGGATTGACCGGGCAATTAGTAGCCTTAATAAACATGCATTTGTATAATTAAAAAACAATATTATATATATAATATTAAGTAAAAAAATTGGGAGGGGCCAGGGCCCCCCTTACCTTAAGGGTGCGTCCGCCCCTGACCGTACCGTAATTTACGATATGTGAAAATTCCCGTACCGTACGGAAAATTACGGTATGCTAAAATCACATATTATATACCGTACCGAAATTTTGGTATATCGTACCGTATTAAAATTTTCGATACATACCGAATTAACGGTATACTGTTTCATACCGAATTAACGGTATACCGTTCATACTGTGATTATTTATTTAAAAACCTATATTTTATGAATAATAATCTCTTAACGATATATATCTCCCTTAAATTGGGAACACTCAAAAAAATTCTACGAATTTTAATTTTCAACTTGAATCAGGAAATCCACAGAGACAATTCAAAATAAAATGATAAATTTTCAATGTACTGTATATATTCAATGTATTAATTAAATTAAAAAATAAAATATATTGGAGTATATATTTTTCTAAATATGATACGGTATATATCCAATGTATCAGTATATCGGTATACCGAAAAATATTTTGGTATACCGGTATATATTCGGTATACCAGGACTTTTGAAAATTTATACCGTTATCATACCGAAAATTCCGGTACGGTACCATATCGTACCAAAAATTTCGGTAAATTCGATATATTTCCGGTACAGTAAGCCGGTATACCAGGTAAATTTTCAACCCCTAGTCAGGATCTATAGTTGTGTCACGAGTTATCGCACTCTGTCGTACTGACTTATTATCTGTTATCTAATATATTATTTTTAAATTATTTTTTAAGTTGTATTTTGTTTTTTTACAATCTTACCCTCCTTTAAAACAAATGAGGAAATATATTATGAATTAAAATTTAGCATATACAATAGCATCGGCTATACAAACTCCAAATTTATTATACACACTTCGATTTCTTTTTACATAAAAATACTATATTCTGAATGGGGTAGGTCTCAAATACACCAGGTGCTAAATCCGTGCACTCGCCCCTATCCTACCCAATTTATTTAAATTAGTGTTATAATTTTTATTTTTTTTTCAGTTTCGGTTTTGTTTTAACTTTAATTTAAGTTGTAGAGTTTTTTTTTATTTATTATTTTTTTTATTTTTTAAATACCCAACCCGACCCGAAATCCGGCCCGAGTGATTCATGGTTCACTCGGCCCAAGTGGTTCATGGTTCACCCGACCCAAATTGTTCATATGTAATTTAGGGTTCACCATTTAGAGGTTAGGGTGTAGAATCTTGTACATTTGAATTAGTGTGACTTGCAATCTTGTGAGAATTCCACTCATCCTGAATGTCTATATTATTTAAATTATTAACTAATTATTCTTCCATTATTCACGTTTCCAGTCATCTTTCTGCTTATTCCCAAGATCAGTTAACTAATGTAATTTTTTTTTTTCGAAATTGCTGTGTTGCCTGAAATTGACTGCAAATTGAAATCAAGAATATCAAAATTCTGGAAACAAAATCATCAAAACTGAACCGCGACCATTTACGACGGAAACAAAGTCATCTGATTGATTCGCAACAAATATTCCAATTATACCCAATCGATTGAAATTTACAAGAATCCCCAAGAGTAAATAAACTTGAACTCTTTCTATTTTTTTCAAGAACAATCTAAAACTAAAACGTCTGCAAAAATTGTTTAAAAAAGATTGAAATTTACAAGGATCCTAAATAAACTTGAACTCTTTCGATTTTTTTCAAGAACAATCTATTTTTCAAGAACAATTTAAAACTAAAGACGTCTGCAAAAATTGTTTAAAAAAGAACAATGTGATTCAAGGGAATGAATTAAAAAGGAATAGTTATCGTCTAGACCATTACATCCTAATTCAAGAAAGATCTATTTTAAAAAAAAATTGTTGCACGACGTAACGAGAATAACATTCAAATAGGAAATGGAGAATAAGTAATAATTGTGCATGAGACGGACGAGTTTAGGAGTAGTCGATTTACTAGTGTAAACCCGTGTATTATATGGGAAGAAAATAAAGTTTATATAATTGATTGTTATTTTCAAAAAATATATATAGTATTAATAAAAATCAATTTAATTTATTTTTGTTTTGAAAAATATTCATATAATCTAAATGTTAGATGTTAATATATATATATGAGACGAGGTACAATCAAACACAAATCACACACATGTCTTCTAAAGTGTTAAAACATCAATGTCTAATTTATATACTGTCTTACGATGAGACGGCCTCATGCAAGTGTGCCTCTTGTTTATTTTGTTTTGCATTTTGAAACACATCTCTTTGAAATTTTGCTTAAAAAGTAGTTTTCCTTATCATTTCGCAATTTTTTAATTTGGAAATAACTTATTTTAATCACCACCCATTTCATTATTGGGACCATAAATAAAAAAAATCTAAAAAAGGGTATTAGATCAATTCAATTGAAAAATCATATATGACCAAACAATGCATAGACGTAAACAATATACATTCGGAAATAATTTTTCCAACCAAAACGAAAATTGAGGGAAGTTGAGAATTTAATGAGATAATATATTATCCCATTAAATCATTTGTATATTATTTTATTATTTTAGTTAGATAAAATATTTTCACTTTTTGAAAACAAAAATATAAAAAATTGTTGAGATGATTTTAATTAAAGTATTGGTGATTTTAATCTATCAAGTTAGTAATTTTGTGTGTGGGTACATCTATAAATAACATCAAATTTAATTGAATTGTAAATTATGTATTGGAAATTATTATCAAATTTAGGTGTAGATTTAAGAAATTCAAACAATAATATAGATTGATAACCATGAGTACAACTAATAAATTTAAATAGAATAAAGCAGTAATCAAAAACAATATTATGGAAAAAAAACAGAGAGAAGAAAGTTACATTGAGTAGTTTGTTAGTGCCAAACCCGCAAAATAAAAAAAGGAAATCCACGAACGAAATCTTGAAAAAAAGTGTAAAGGCAATCAACTTAAAAATTAAGTGGACAGTAGAAGATTGCCAAAACACTGTGATGGAAAAGCGACGGAAGAAAAAGTAACACATGAGTTATAAAAATTAGAAAATAAAAATTTGACTCACCTTTGAAATGTTTGCGATGAAGCGCTGCGGATAATCAATCAATGAACCATCGCTTATAATGGCGAAAAAGAATTCTCAAGATATTAAAAAAAAAATCAAATAAAATGAAACAGTGAAAAATCTTAACCCAACTTTGAAACATTTTTGCCCGCGACTAAGAGGAGAGACGGATAATGGTAGGGAAATAACCGTTCCTTCAAAAAATTTTAAAATTTTGAAATTTGAATCGATTTAGATATATGTTAAGATCTATTTTGAAGTGTAGAAATTTAAAATTCAAAATTTTATGATTAATGGCAAGTGAAGAAATTAGAAATAATAAAAATAAAATTGTGAATTAATGTGAAGGGGAGAAACGGTGATTAGTGAAATTTTGTTAAGCCACGTGGAGTCTAAAAGATTGAGAAATAGATAGTAGGGAGATTTTTTTTTTAAACATAGTAATGAGAAGAATTTCTATACAAAAACCCAAATGAGAAAATCAAATAATATAATTCTCCAAGTGAAACCAAAACTTATGAAAAACGATGGGAAATTAATTTTAGAGAGAACCAAATAATATAATTCTTCAAGTGAAATCAAAACGTATGAAAAATGGATGGGAAAAAATTATAGAGAGAATTTCGCATGGATTTCAGGAAAAAATAAATAAAAGAAAAACATAGAAAACCAGAGAAGTAGAAATTACCCTGAATTTTGCCGAAGAAAATAAACCAAAGTAGAGCAAGAAATGAAATATTCTGAAACTGAAACTCAGAAGTTTTCAAAAGAAAAAGGAAAAAGAGAAGTTATTAGAATGAGAAGTTTTGAATCGATCAAATTTTAAATTTTAAAATCTAAAATGTAATGGGTAGAGGGATTAAATTTAAAATTAAATAAAATGGTGGATTAATGAGAAGTGAAGAAATGTGGATTAGTGGAATGTTGTTGAGCCACGTGGAATTAAAAAGATTGTGAAATAGATGTAAGGAGATGTTCTCTTATCTCAACTGATGGATGAGTCGTCTTTTTTTTTTTTGTAAAAAAGGTTAAATTTGTAAATAATTGTATTTTCCAATTATTCAATTTATGATAAGAGTACAATAATACAACACAAATCGATAGATAGTGCGATGCTTAGTGCAACATGTAGCAGATCCTTAAATTTAAACCTTTATATTTTAAATCGAATGACTCAAATAAATTAACTATTGAGAGTCGGTATGAAACTCTGACTGCGGTAAGAAACACCCTTTCCCAACTCTTTATTCACTTGCATATGGAATATTCTTTATTACTTGTATTTTTTTTTAAAAAACAATTTTTTAGAATATTTCTAGAACTTTCCATTTGTGAAGGTGGAAGGTTTTATATAATATATATGAATTGTTAAATTCAAACTATCAATACTGCCTACTATCAAAGTGAATTCGAATAAATAGAATTGATACAATCAAGGTGAATTCGAATAAATAGAATTGATTATTTCATATCTTACTCTATACTGCTTCACAAAAATCATGTTCCATTTGTGTAGGAAATTGTGGAAGATTTCATATAATATATATCAATTGTTAAATTCAAACTATCAATAATGTCGACGGTGACGGTGAATTCGAATAAATGGAATTGATAATTTCATATTTACCCTATTTTTACTTCACAAAAATCATATGAATTTCTAAATGATAAAATTTTAAATACAATAAATTAAATCAAGGCATCAATGCCCCATTTATGTCCCGTCTCACCGTCCCATATCACCGTGAAACGGTCCCATGCCTCAATCAAAATTGATTAACGATACAATCATAATTACGGAAAATAGATATTGTCATACCTTGCTGCAAGACATGTTGTAATTGGGCACCATTATTAACAGTAACATAAATAAATTAAATTAAATTAAATACGTACTTATAAAGACGAAATAGTCCAATGAAAATAAATTTAATCACCGCTGCGCCACCTTCATATTTCTTCGACTATGGTTCTTGCCAAGAAGGTGGTCACCGAGACACCACGGGAGTTGCAGTTTGCCAGCTTTTAACACCGCCAGATATTAGACTCGTCTGGCCTCCCAATTCTTCTAGCCAATATATGTAGTGAGAGGTCGTCAATACCAAAATTATCCAGATGTGTCATTCTAATTGCGTAAGAGTGAAAGCTTTATTTATAAAAATGGAAAAGGCCAAATACGATTTGTATTTTTAAATAAGTAATAACGCTAATTCCAAAATGAAGAAGAAAGAATTATCTTGAATTGAAGAAATAAGCATTCTGTTTATAATAAGAGGAATGAACAAGATGGAATAAACTGATAAACTACAACTTTCGATTTTTTTCCAAGAATAATCTAAAACTAAAGACGTCTGCGAAACTTGTTTAAAAAAGAACAATGTGATTCGAGGGAATGAATTAAAAAAGAATAATAATAGTCTAGAATAGTACATCCTGATTCAAGGGAGATCTAATTCAAAATGAAAGTTGTTGCACGATTAAATCAGAATAACATTCAAATAGGAAATGAAGAATAAGTAATAGTGATAATGAATTCATGAAATGAATCTATGATTGGAAGAATAGATCTGAGAGAATTATCTAAAATGATGGAAGACAAGATTCGTGTGAGAGAAAATTATGTAATATATATTTTATATGGAAAAATTACTCATAGGTACCATGCCTTTTTGGTATTACTCTAAATTGTCATTTATACCAATTTTATCCTCAACTAAATTTTCCTTTTATTTACCACACACAAAATAGAGAAAATGAGCAATTTTCAAGAAAAAGAAGCTACCTTTTCAGGAAGAAAAACTTGAAGTTGAAAGTGGAGAGGGCTTTAGGGAGTGCCCTGATGTATGTGAGGAGTGGGACTTGTTGTGCGATGAAAGGTGGGTAAGGTTTTAGATGGAAAAAAATGAGATCATGGAGAATGTGTTTGGTGCAATTAATTATATGGGATGGAGTGACAGACTAATTAAGGTTGTGTATTTGGATTATCTGGTCTTTTATTTTTTAGGAGTTTGACTACAGTTTATATAGTGCATTAATCAATGAGAGACACTTGCATGAGACGGTCTCATTGTGAAACGGAGTATAAGTTAGTTAGGCATTGACGCTTTAACACTTAGATAGAAATGAGTATGATCTGTACTAAATTGTACCCCGTCTCATGCATGAGACCGTCTCATATGAGTTATTGTCTTAATTCAATTTTGAATCAAGAAATTGATTACTTGTTTATATGCTGTTGTTTACTACCTTGTTATCTATTGTGACTTGTTCTTTGGTGTTTCTATCCCTTTTTTGTGTTTCTGATTGAAGCAGAAAAAGATCAGGTGATGTGCGTTGGCCTAAAATCAATGATGAATATCACACGATTAAATCCAAGGATGAAGAAGAATTGAGGCCGAATCAAATGAAAAATTCTTTTGAGCTCTCAATTATTTGGCTTTACTTGCTCGCCTCGCTACTCATTTTTTCAACAATCAGTCCAATGATTTAAAATAAACAAATAAAGTGCCTAACAAGTGATTTAAAATTTTTACGGACGTGCTGAATTTTTTTGCAATCTCCCACTCAAATGAATTCGAACTTGGATCTCCCACTCAAATGAGGAGTCCAGCCAGATATCTTACTCACTTCTACTTCACAAAATCCATATGAATGTTTAAATGATAAAAACAATTCTTTAGAATATTTCTACTGTCTGAAAAAAAGAATATTTCTAAAACGTTCCATTTGTATAGTTATATATTATATATATATATATATATATATATCAATTGTTAAATGCAAACTATCAATACCGTGGACTGTGGCGGTGAATTCGAATAAATAGAATTAATAATTTCATATCTCAAGCTCACAAAAATCGTATTTCCTTCGTCACATTATAAATTTTAAGACATATTTGTGTGAGATGGGTCATAGTTTAAGCATTAGCGCTTTAACATTCTGAGAGGAGTGAATATTGATTTGTGTTAAATTATATCTATTTATTTAACTCATTAGTTCACATATCTTTTTTTCCTCTCCTAATATCAAAATTACGTTTTATTTTTATTATTTTATTACTTCTTCCGTCCCAAATTTAACCTTACAGTTTCCGTTTTGGGCGTCTCATACTTAACTGAGCACTTCCTTAAATGGAAATATCTATTTTATCACTTTATCACATAAAATACTAATAAATAACTCTTTCTACCCCAACTATTCATCACTTTATCACATAAAATATTAATAAACAACTCTTTCTACCCTCAATATTTTATCATTTTATCATTTTTTCTTAAAACCCGCGATATAGTAACCGTAAGGCTAACTTCGGGACGGGGGTAGTATTATTTTTTAATTAAAATATTCAAAAGAAAGATGAAGATATAGAGGTATGAAGAGAGTATGAGTTTTAAAATGATAAAAGTTTAAAATATATTAGATTAAGGTATGTGTGCTTTTTCATGAAATTTGGTGATTATGAAACAAAAATAAAATTTTAGATTACACTAAATTAATTTAAGTAAAGACGTGTGTAATAAAAGATAGGAATTGAGGATAGGCTTTAGAGTCTACAATAATTATGGCTCCATACGCAGAAACAATCCTCCACAGAATGGATGGATGCTAATGCTATGTTTGTTTTGTGATTTATACGGATGGATTTAGAAGTTTGTACTTTCTATTTTATACGAGTTTGAGATTTAGAGTCTGATTTTTAAATTTCACATTCAATTTACATCTATAAATACCTATAAAATATACTCCCTCCGTCTCAATCATAATGACATTTTTACTGTTCATAAGAATTTAGTGGAATAGTGATAAAGTGGTGGGGTAGGAAGAGTTGTTTATTAGTATTTTATATGATAATTGATAAAGTGATGAGTAATTGGGGATAGAAAGTGTTGTTTATTAATATTTTATGTGATAAAGTGTGTAAGTAACTTTACCATTATGATTGAGACGAAAATATGGGGTACTTTACCATTATGATTGGGCCGGAGGGAGTATTATTACTCTTCACAATACATCACACTTTATATATTTTATTACTCATCTTAATACAATATAATAATACAACATCAATCACTATTAAATATTGATTTGACATAAAGTTACTCAAATCTCAAAACACACGTATTTACTATTCGTCAAAGATTTTAAATCCTTGAATTCTAAAACCTTGACTTGCTCCGCACACTTAAGTCCCAATACACACACAGCTTAAGGGATTTAATGTAGAACTCAATTGACTTAGGGCCCGCTTGATTGGAGGTAAAGGAAGTGGGTAATGAGAATTACTTCTATTGAGGTTGTTTGGTAGTTTTGATATACAAGTAATAAGAATAAAAGTGAGCAATTGATTACCTTCACTCATTAACCCACCTCATATGATACTCATTGTTCATATTATAACTAAGCAATAACAATACAATCAATAACTTCTAGTAATTGATACTCATTACTATTACAATTCTCATTCCTAAGTCATACCAAGCGAACGCTTATTATTTATTGTGGCTCCACCTCCACACAGAAACAATCCTCCTCAAAATGGATGGATGCTGAGGGATTTAATGTAGAACCTCAATTGACTTAGTAATTAGGGATTTCAGAGGGATTTAATATAGAGCCTTAATGGACTCAGTAATGCATTGAAAGATTTAAGGCTAGGTCTTGCATGCAATCGGGTGCACCGTGTGCATTCATAGTACGTTTTAGGCGCGTGTAACTTATTATGCTGAAAAGTGCAATTTATTTACAAAGAAAAATGCAACTGTTAATATGAGAATATAATTGCATGTTTTTGTTTGGAATAGTTACATGTTTCTGTTTTATATAATTGCATGTTTCTATTTGAAATAGTTGCACGTTTCTATTTTATATAATTACATACTTTTAAAATGCACTATAAATGCACGATACATTCAGGTGCACATGAGAGTCACTCAAGATTTAATGTAGACTGAATGGATACTAAAACGATATAATCATGTGTAGAACCACCCTGTCTTCCTTGGATATCATTTATTAAAAAAAATAAAACAAGTATCCTATTATTTAAGTATTTGTCTACTCCAATTTTTTTTTAAGAATATCAATATACTATTAAATACATTATTAGTGATTACAATTTTTTTTTTTTAAAAAGTATTTGAATTTTGTATATATATTTGGGGAGTGATGCTTGTGTGCACCAACTGCACAAGATGCAATTGGTGTAATTGGATTCAATTTTAATTTTGGATGAATCATCTACATCCTAAACGCTAAATCATGAACCTTAAATTATGACTTATTCGGGTCGGGTGAACCATGAACCACTCTGGCCGGGTTCTGGTCGGATCCGGTAAAAAAAAACCCAAACTGGTTAAAAAAAATTGACTTGAAATCCAATTCAATTGGTGCACAGAAGAATTTGTCATGTTTGAGAGTATAAACTTTGTAGAATTTACTAGTACATATGATAAATGATTAATTGTGTATTGAAAATTGTGTTTAGTAAAAGCAAAATAAGTGTATTATAACCAAAAGTCTCGGTATACCACACTTATCGTATAAAAAATATCAAATTTTTGGTATGGTATGATATCGTATCGAAAAGTTTCGGTACATTAACGGTATGAAAAATAAAAAAATTCGGTATATACCGATGTATCGAAAAAAATCGGTATTTCTATATATCTCTATACCGAAAAAATTCGATATTTCGATATTACAATTTCTCAGTATTTCGGTATCTTGCTGTAAATACTCTACAAAAATTCAGTATGAAACGGTTCGACATGGAACGCTATATAAAATTTTCGGTATGAAACAATATTTTTCCAAAAATTTAGCATTGAACGTTATATACCAAATTTTTGATACAGTAATTACGGTATGTAAAATATATCAAAATTCCAATATATTGATTTTCGGTGTACCAAGATTTTCGATACGGCAACGATATGCTTTTTTGGATACCGAAAATTTCAATACAATATACGGTATGATTCAATATTTTCTATATGGTATACCAACCCTATTTATAGGTATTATAGGGTGAAATTTTAGAGGATTTAAAATCATATACCCAAATTTAAATAAACAAATTTGAAATTCTATAAATATCTTCCCACGTCATAATAAACATACCTTAAAATTCTTTTATTTAGAGTGATTTATATTGGAAATTGGACTAATAATATTTTGTGAGGATGTAACATATTTTTTAATTATATGTTAAAAAATAATAAAAGAAAAAAACATACTCAAGGAGAGATGCACGTGGAGAAGATTAATTCGTCCATGTGAACATGATTTTAAAAATTATCACAAAAACTCGTATAGGAAGGTTTCATAATGGAGATGTGGTACAACTAATCACAAATCAATATCCACTCCTTTTAAAGTATTAAAGCATTACTGCTCATATTATTCTGCGTCTCACCATGAAACATCTCTCCTAAATATTCCCCATAAGGAAAATTCTTGCATAAAACCATTTCATACATGAGACAATGATAATATTCTAATTCATAAAGTATCATTAAAATCTGCAAAATACCACATCAGCCAACTTTCAGGAAAAACTAAGCACTGTGTAGAAAATCAACATATGTCCCAGTTCAACAACTCTTTGTTCTACATAAACAATTGAGCACAGAACAATAGCAGTTCTTTTCATACCTCCATAAGAAATGTCTATTCAATGCCAGTTCTATTTACCGTGGAAATTTGATTAAAATTCAATACACAACATGCACGTTGGTATAAGTAGCATTCATCAGAACCTACTCAGATCGAATTACATACAGACAAAACAAATTTCATGACTAAGAATCAAATCTACACATCCTGTTTTCCTCCATAAATCGAAATAAGCCCGTTATGTTAAAACATAGGGGAAGCGCCTGTTATATAATGCAGTTTTTGGACAGGCAATCATAGACCTAAATTCATCAGATGTACGAGACAGCAAATAATCCTTACCAAGTTTGTTGACTCCCAGAGAGAATACTCCACGTTTAGGAAATAATGTTGTGTTCATTGAGCTACAAGATGATACAATATGAGATGAATTTTGCTTTGAATAGAAATTTGATCCTTGCAAGAATATTGCTTCATGGTGGGAGGGACCCACTACTACTTCAAGTAGAACCTATAACATGGAAAACAAACAAATGTTCTACAGCAGTTGTCAAAAAATGTTTATAGTGCTCTTGAGTACTTGTTATCTCAAAAGTTCAGTCACACACTTTCATACAATCAGACAATTAAAATATGTGAAAAATTATAAGGAATTTAGTTAAACCATGGGAGCACCAAGATCATCTTCTACCTTGTTATCTTTGCATCTCTTGAGCATAAGTAGTTGACCTCGCAAATGCAAAATCTGTTTTAAAAAAAAAGTTAATAATATCAAAATGGAATAAACTGAGATGAATATATCAATATATAGTGCTCCATCAAAGTAAAAATAAAAGAGTTCACACTTTGGGGCACTAGTTGTGATGTGCATACGGTGCAATTTTGACTAAAAAATTTCAACCAAGTTTTTATATAATTTTTCGTGAAACAGAAAAAACGGTCGAAATACATTACTTTATGTGATGAAAAATGTCTATTCATATGATGACAAATATTAGTTGTATACTGAAATGTCTATTCATATGATGTCTATTCATATGCCTACAAACTAATACTTTTCTTTTGTACGAACTAATACTTCTCATTACATATTTCAAAAAAATTGTGAATGGGTCAAATTTTGGTCAACACTGAGCCAAAATTTCACAAGTTTTGCCAAAATAAAAACATTTAGAAACTAGAGAAAACTACAAATAAATTCAAACAAGTCTTTTCTTATCAAGACACCGCAACATATTGCAAACTGCCCCTCGAGGTTTGTACTGTCCTGATAATTGATAAACACTGCCCTGCAATTGGCTCCAATTGCATGGATACAGCAACCCTTCCCACCCTCCTAATTGGTCCCACTTACAAGGAAACACATTTTCTAGGGTATGGTCAAAGGCTAATTTAAAAGGTCATTTTTGTAATTATCCCTAGCAAGTAAAATCAATGATAAACAGGTTTGGAAAAAGAGGGTCCACATTGGGAGAACAAAGTTGTTTACCTCTTCTTGTAGCAATGGACGAAGGTTCACGGTTGAAACTAAGCCCGATACTTCCTCCAAAGTCTTTTCATCTTTTATACCGGACCATGTTTCCGGGGGCAATGCTAGTAAAAGTGCTGTCAAAACATCATTACTAGCTGGGTGCATACCACACGAACCCAAGTTGCAGCAGTTAGGATCTGTTTGGGATAATGGAACTAACATGTCAACTCCTTGCTCTCCATTTCCATTGACCACCTTTCCAGATACTACTGTAACATTCTTGTCTCCATTTTTAGCTTTGTAACATCTCACACATGTCTCCTTGCAGCAAAACCTGTCTGAAGATTCAAATTTCCCGCTCAAAATCCCTGCCCCTTGGCAGCAGACCTCAGCAGCAATACTAGGTAAACTATCTCCATGACCCAAAGTTCGTTCAGTCGGGCAGCCAAGTTTGTCTAAAGACAAAATACCGGTCACATGCTTGTAAAGGTCAGTTTCTTGCACTTGTTTCAACACCTCCTCCTGGAAAATAGGATAGTTGACATCATACTTAGTTGATGTTTGTTTTGGGTTTTAAGTGATTTTTAAAAATCGGTTTTTGGAATTTAGGGGATTTTGAAATCCTGATAAATAGCAAGGAGTGCGTTTGTATTGGGATTTCAAGTAGGGTTATATTTACCTTTATGTTCAAAGCAATGTGTAAGAGTGAATAATGTTGTATTATTATAATGTTGTTGGGTGTGATTGTAATGATTCAATGATGTGGGTTATGATTAAATATATTAAAGTGAAAGGAGAGAGAAGAGATTGTATTGGAAAGTGTGATAGTAGGTTTATAGGTGTTGCAGTGGTGGTTTTACAAAACTGGATTTCAAAATCCGAACTAGAACCGGTATTAAATTTAAAAACTCAAATCCTGGTTTTTAATCCTTCCAAAACAAACCACCTTATTGAGCAGAGACAAGAATATTGGTGTCGGAAGATCTGGCTTTAAAGACATAGTTTAGATGTTTCCTTGGTTTTATTACCTTGATAGCAAGCCTCCCTTTCTCTTCTTCACTGAGACCTTGATTGCCTTCCTCTTTTATACGAATCTCTGCAACCCACTTAATGAACTCTGCAAAATCTGACGGCAAAGACATGAAAATGGTTGTGAGCACATTCTTGACATCCTTCATGTTGTCTGAACTTAACAGCACTGGGACATCATCTATCAGATATTTCGCAGTAGGGATCCAAGTCTCGTGTTTGCAGCTCTGCCAAAGTGTATCAAAGTGTAAACTAGATTGAACTGCTGAGTGAATAATCGACAAAGAAAGACATGAATTCTGATGACCAACACTTTCATTTGTAAAAATTACTTGAAAATGAAAATGTAGAACATCAATTTTCAGCTAAATTTTAACAAAAAATGTTCATCGTTTCATTAACAAAGGTAAGCAGCAACAGCAGTTACCGGGATCATACCAACGTATAGAGTAAAGCTGGGGCTCTTTGGTGCCTAGACACGAGCATGAATCTGTAAATTATTGAGACAAAAGTAGATGGAAAATTTAGAAAAACATAGGCATCAATTTCAATTTCAAACAACAGAAAAATATATACACTCTAGCTGCAAATAATCCAAAAGCTTATTGTTAGAAAAGTATTCACTTAATAAGTGACTGATAGGCATGATACTGTTTGCCAGCTTTTGACCTCAAAGCAGCCATTTCATAGATATTTATTTATAAGCTGGGACCTAATTTAAAGAATTTGAATATAAATAGCAAAAATAGCAATGAAAAACCTACCCCCTGCTTAGTCCGGTTGATTCGTCGATAGTATTCATAGCGTTCCAAAGAAGGCTAAGTGGGACCCAGTGAGGAGGATATTTAAACCTTGCAACATCTAGAATCAGTGCCATATCTTTTTCAGCATGATATCCACCGATTGGTGAAAAATGACCTGTTCCAGTCTGCTATTATAATTATTCAAATCATCAACTCTTGGACGAAAAATAAACTGGTATTTACTATTTTGAAAATGAAATCTATCAGAATGTACCATAGTCATCCAAAGAATTTTAAAGCAAATAACAACATAAGAAAAATCGACCTGTTTAAATGTTCCTCGGTTATACGATGAAATAACATGACAATCATCTGAAGAAGTGCATGCCATGACATACTTGCGAAAATCATCTATTGTGCTCTGATTTGTGCGGAAAGCTTCAACCTTAGCTCCAGCACAGTGCGCCAAGCATACAACTTTCCCGAATGAGATACCCTTATCCTTAACCTTTTCCAGAGGCTCACAACAATCCAACATGTTTTCATCAAACCATCTCCAAGGCCCTGTAGTGAAATTCATTATGAATGTGAAACAAAAACTTAAGTTGCGTCAACAGAACATGATTTTAATATCAAGAAGCCCAAAATGTGAAAATGAGAAGAAATAAGCCTAAAATAATTGATACAAATTTATCAGCATTTAAAAACAAACCTTATTCTACCTCCTTTTCCTGGTAACTGATGGAGTAAAGGCAACACTCAAAGCAACAAACAATAACAAATCATCACTCAAAGCAACAAACAATAACAAATCATCCCCTTTGACTGTACAAGAATATGTGGATCTGAACAAGAAAGAAATCAATTCACAGAATTCCAGAAAACAATTCTGCCCAAGCTTAAGGCCGCTGTAAAATCCCAAATGAATTCTGCTATAACCCTAGAACTAACACGTTAATCAAATACTCCCTAAGGGCACAACCATAGTTATTAAAGGCGCGCCGCCAGGCACTAAAGGCGCCAATCGCTTTGGGATTTTCTGCCCTTTTTCAAAAACAAAAAAAGGCGCCCTAAGGCGTGTGCCTTAACGACATCTAGGGTTTGAAATAAAAAAAAAACATTTTTTTATTTGTCAAATAACATCGAAATAAAAAAAATACTATCTCTTAAGTCTTAATATTTAAGTGAATCACATCTAGGGTTTCAAGATTCAATCAAACCTATAATCGTGCGTATCTCTTTGAGGGATATAGATGAAAGCAATGAGTGGGTGGTTGGTCTAATGGAAGATGAAGATGAGTTGGTTCACCAAGGTGAAAATTTGACTTGGGGTATTGCTACAGAAGCCATGGTTAGGTTTACTAAGAAATTATCAAGGTCTTATGTTGTTTTTTCCAGATGCAAAGGATAAGGCGCCAATTATTTAAGGCGCAAGCGGCGCCTAAGGCGCCGAGGCGCCCTTGGCGGCCTCTCTTGTTGTGGCGCCTTGCGCCATTAATAACTATGGGCACAACCCATGGGCTTAAAAACCAAACCTAACAAATCCAAATGAATCTTCCTAATCCCAAAACAAATTTTAAAAAAAGATCCCTAACTCTAATAATAATAACAATAATAATAATAAGACTAATGAATTATTTCAGTAACTGCATTTACAACTTGTTTAGCTAACAAATCCAAATGAATCTTCCTAACCCCAAAACAAATCTAAAGCCCTAACTCTAATAATAATAATAAAACTAATGAATTATTTCAGTAACTGCATTTACAACTTGTTTAGAAGTTTGGCATTGGCATCATTCCAATCACCAAGTAGACAACCCCAAGACAAATTCACAGCAATAATTTTTGTTTGCTAACATAAACTGAAGATGAGAAAAATTGAAAATTGGGTTCAAGCAACTTAAAGTTCTTAGAACAAGTAGGATCCATAAATTCAGGAGTTAGATTCCAACAAATGCATGACATGCAAATTTGATGAAATGAAAATACAAACTGAGCTCACAACATTGAAATTCCTTTGACTACTACGCATGCCAATACCTAACATGTCATGAAGTTATTTTTAACAATGAATTGAGATGCAGATCACTGCCTTTATTTCTTATATTGCATAAACAACCTCCATGGCAATACAATTCCAGAATGAATTAAATAAGTATAAAATAACAAAGACAGTGATATTAGTAAAAAAAAAAAAAATGGTAATAAACATTCCTGGACCTTCACTTGACAAGCATAAATAGCTCTTAACAACAGACGATATATTCAACCAAGTCATGCTAACAATTCATAAAGCATAAGTTATGGTTTCAGTTACCTTTCCATTTTCTACCAGGGTCAATGGCAAGGGCGTTTAAAACCATTGAAAGGCTAGCCAAACCACAATATGCAGGTTCAGATTGTGTCTGGAAATAAGAAATCAACTTAAAAAAGCCTTCCATAGTTCCATTGTGAATGGCCTCTGTGAACAGTTTCTGCAGTCGACCAGAATAAAGATCAATCACTTGCTAATTAAGAACATAGGGCAAATTGCAGCATAGGGCTGAAAGCCTGAAAGAGTTCAGCATAAATGGAAAACAAACAATAAAGATCACCAAGAAAGTAACCCAAGTAATCACTTGCTAATTAAGAACATAGGGCAAATTACAGCATAGGGCTGAAAGCCTGAAAGAGTTCAGCATAAATGGAAAACAAACAATAAAGATCACCAAGAAAGTAACCCAAGTAGACGTTTGAGCAGTTTGAAAACCAGTTAGACTTTGACATCTTCTTCTATCAAAATTAAGATATATCTTCTTCTATCAAAATTAAGATATAACAAGCAAAAAACAGAATAAAAAATAGAAACATCCAGATCTTCAAGTTCAGATAGAAGGGCAATATGAAACTACCCAAGAATTTTGTCGAGCAGATGCATTAGTTCAAATATTTATAGAACCAAATTCAGAATAAGATTTCTTCCACCTGCTAACTTCAACTTGGATACTCTGCCCGTATTTGACAAGTTTACTCTTGATTATTTAGGTGTTTTAATGGTCATTGAAGCTAATCACAAGAAGACTTACTATCCACAAGCACATTGATAATAGAGTAAAACATCCACATAACAACTATTAATCCTTTTGCGTGGATTAATCCAATAGGTTTCCATTTTCAAATCACCGTTTTCTTCACTTAAATTAAATGGTTAAAACTCCTCGAATTCATGTTTTTCTTAATTTGCAACCATAACTTGTTAACACAGTTCGCTCAAATGTCAACCAATTTACTTTATCAGCTGCCACAACATATATAATTGTTTTTTTCCAATTTTCAGCATCACACAACCAACAATCCGAACAACACAACAATCCATGTTTCGTAATTATACTGAGACGCACCAGTAACTAAATAAGCAGAAAAAAAAATCACATAAAAAAGTAAACGGTAAACGCAAGAGTAGGAATAAATTAAACGGAGAGAAAAACACCATAAGCGATCGCATAAACAAGCAAAAAACCATAGCAATACCTTGCCCTCGGAAGAAGCAAAATCAATGGCGGGAGGAGAAGGGAGGATGCGCCTGTACAAACCCGCCATCGCCATTTCTAGAAACTCAATTAGGCGGGGAGGAAAGGGGATTTTTTCGCGGATTGATTGATAATGGAAAATTGTGAGAAGTTATATGGCCCGCGCAAGGAAAAAGGTTCAAAAAGATGAAAATTAGGTGTGATTCTTCGGATTGACTGGAGTGAAGATGTTTGGGAGCAGAAAGGATAGGGGGGAATATATCAAAATTGCCTTTTTCATTGGAGAATTTGTTTTTAGTTCTTGATTAATGTTTACGTTTCCTCTTGTCGTATTTTAAACATTTTTTTTTTTGCTTATTTGTATTACTATTCCTTGGTCCGTATTTTTTTATTTTCATATAATTCTTTAACATCTCATTAGTCAGATTTTAAAGATTTTTTCACTATAAATAAAAAAGATACACTTGTATAGACGATATAATTTAATATTTTAGGAAGGATGAATGTTAATTTGTACTAAATTGTACCCAATTTCATGCATGCGACTGTCTCACATAAATTTTTATCAAAATAAAAATGAGATGAAAATGTATTTTGTAGACGAAGGATGAAGATATATCAAATTGTACACCGATTAATAATCTTAATACTATATATTGGTAAATCTGATTCAACTTATGTGGCGAAACCACATCAGTTTATGTAATGCTCAATTCAACCAGATTATTTCTGTTAGAATTGTGTAAAATAAATAAGTTTTGCTTTTATCCCATAAGATTGTATCAAAAGTTGGAGGACTTCCTAATCCCTATAAGACGTCCTATTCTGTCCCACATCGGATTGTGGAAAAAGTTGAAGGGTTTCACAATGTTTATTTAAAAGCCCGCGTCTCTTTTGATACAAGTCATCGATTGGTTTTCGGTTTTGGGCTTATTAATTTAGGCCTAGTCGGTTTTTGGTTTTGGGCTTATTAACTTAGGCCCAATCGGTTAGGGATTATTATTTATATTCCCTTTGAGTTGTATATTGTTATTTGCTTAATAATAATATCTTGATCCTCTCTTCTGCATGTGGAAGTAGCTAACAAATTGTTAGTGAACCACGTAAAATTTTAGTGTCGGTTTATTTATCGTTTTTATATCTTTCTCGCATCAGTTATAACAAATTGGTATCAGAGCCTTGTTAGGGGTTTTCGCAATTTGGCGAGAAAGATGACGGGTGGGATAAACGTGAAAATCGACAAGTTCGCGGGGAAGAACAATTTCAGTTTATGGCAGATCAAGATGCGTGCCTTGTTGAAATAACAAGGACTGTGGGCACCGTTGATGAAAAAGACGGCGAATTTGGAAGAAGCAGAGATGGCCACTCTGGAGGAGAAGACACACTCATCAATCATGTTGTGTCTCGCATATGACATCATTACCGGAGTCGCAGAGGAGGAAACTACAAATTTGGTCTATGGTTGAAGTTGGAGAGTCTCAGATATGACGAAATCGCTAACCAATAAATTGTTGTTGAAACAACGTCATTCGGGTTCTATGATGCATAAAGTTCACCAACTTCGTGAACATCTGGATCAATTGAATACAATTCTATTAGAATTGCGTAATATTGATGTTAAAGTTGATGATGAGGATGCTGCTTTAATTCTGTTGGTTTCTCTACCTTTGTCGTATGAGAATTTTGTGCAGTCTTTCATTGTTGGGAAAGACACTGTGTCCTTGGAAGAGGTCAAATCATCTCTGCATACTAGAGAGTTGCGACATAAGGCGAGTGGTGGAAGTTCAGATAATCAAAGCATTTGGACTAGTAGCTAGTGGGAACAAGGGACAAAAAAATCGGAAAGAAGAAATTCAAGAAGCTCGGTCGAAGGGTCCTAAACCGGACGATATCTCAGAATTCTTGCAAAAAGAGCCAGGTCATTGGAAAAATGATTGTCCGAAGAAGAAGAAGAAGAAGAGAAGACAAAGCAGGTGCTATCGCTGTTGCTGAAGAAGATGACACCAACTCCGAGGAAGATGTAGTCCTAGTTGCTAATGGACAAACACATCACACTGATGTGTGGGTTCTTGATTCCGGGGCATCTTATCATATATGTCTGCGCAGAGAGTGGTTTACAACTTACGAGCAAGTGGATGGAGGCAATATTTCTATGGCCAACAGTTTAGTTTGCAAGACGGTTGGAATAGGCTCAATTCAATTATGGACACGTGATGGTAAATTTTGCACATTGAATGATGTTAGACATGTTCCACAAATGACGAAGAATCAGATATCACTTAGTCTTCTAGACAGTAAGGGTTTCAGAGGTGAAGGTGGAGTTCTGTATGTCTACACTGGTTCTAATGTGGTTCTGAAAGGTGTGAAGCGAGGAACTTTGTATTTTTTGCAAGGCTCAACGCTATCTGACTCTGCTATTGTTGCATCATCGGAAGTTCACAAAGACGACTTGACTAAGTTATGACACATGAGACTTGGCCACATGAGTGAACGAGGGATGCAAATTCTGTCGAAAGATGATTTTCTTGGTGGTCACAAGGTCACTAATCTTGGTTTATGTGAGCACTGTGTTTTTGGAAAGCTTCATCGCAACAAGTTTCCCAAGGCAATTCATAGAACAAAAGACATACTTGATTATATCCAGAACAAAAGGCACACTTGATTATATCCATTCTGATTGTTGGGGACCTTCTCGTGTTGAATCTTTAGGAGGCAATAGATACTTCGTGTCTATGATTGATGACTACTCAAGAATGACTTGGGTAATTATGATGAAGCATAAAAGTGAAGTTTTCAAGAGTTTCAAGCAATGGAAGACGTGGTGGAAAATCAAACAGGGAAGAAAATCAAAAGGCTGCGAACTGATAATGATCTGGAATTCTGTTCTTCTGATTTCGATGAGTTCTGCAAGAATGAAGGGATCGCAAGACATCATACAGTACGAGATACACCACAATAGAAATCTGTAGCGTAAACGCATGAATCGACACTTACGAGAGAGCTCGATGCATGCTCTCTAATCTGGATTAGCCCAAGATTTTTTGGCGTAAGCAACGTCAAGACGACATGTTACTTGATAAATCGTGCACCTCACACAGGTATCAACCTCAAAACACCTTACGAGGTGTGGTCTGGTAAGTCTGCAGATTACTCTAATTTGAGAGCTTTTGGATGTACTGTTTATTATCATGTAAATGAGGATAAATTGGAGCCAAGAGCGAAGAAAGGGGTTTTTGTGGGCTATGGAAACGGTGTTAAGGGGTATAGAATCTGGTGTCTATTAGAAAGTAAAGTCATACTTAGCAGAAATGTTATTTTTGATGAGAATTCTATGTTTAACCCCACTTGTGAAGTCTATTCTTTGTCGAGAAAACAATAGTGTTGACAAAACAATTGGAGCAGAGTGAGTCACAAAAGGAAGATGGAGAACAACACTCACATTCGACACCGAAATTTGAAAGATGCATCACCACCAGAATCTCAACCATCTGAGACAAGACCTACAGTATAGCTCTTGATCGAGCTAGAAGGATTGAAGTTGAGGCTCCAAGGCGATATAGGTTTGAGGATATGGTGGGTTATGCATTCTGAGTTCTTTGAAGAGGTGGATTCTCATGAGTCATCCACCTACAAAAGAAGTTGTTACATGTATAGAGTCTACCCAATGGCTTCTTTGCCATGGGAGATGAGATGGAGTCACTTCACAAGAATGTGACTTGGGAGTTAGTCAAGAAGCCTCCGGAGAGAAAGATTATTACATGCAAGTGGGTCTTCAAAAAGAAGGAAGGAATATCACCTGCTGAGGGTATCAAGTATAAGGCAAGATTCGTTGCTAGGGGGTTCCATCAGAAAGAGGGAGTAGACTATGATGAGATTTTCTCACCTGTGGTCAGACATACTTCTATTAGAGTGTTACTTCAAATGGTAGCACATCAGGACCTGAAACTTGAACAACTCGATGTGAAGACAGTTTTTCTACACAGAGAGTTGGATAAAGAGATATACATGACCCAGCCAGATGGTTTCCAAGTTCCTGGGAAAGAAGAGTACGTTTGCAAATTGAAGAAGTCCTTATATGGGCTAAAGCAGTCTCCAAGGCAGTGGTACAAGAGATTTGATGGTTATATGACACATCTTGGCTACAACAGGAGTCCGTATGATAGTTGTGTGTATCACAACAAGCTGGAAGATAATTCATTTATCTACTTGGTCTTATATGTTGATGATATGCTGATAGCTGCAAAGAACAAGTCAGATATTCAGAAGCTAAAAGGTCTCCTCAGTGCTGAGTTTGAGATGAAGGATTTCGGGGCTGCCCAGAAAATATTGGGAATGGAGATTCATAGGGATAGAAGTCAGAAGAAGCTTTTCCTTTCACAGAATTCAGAAGATATTATCAAGGTTTGGTATGTCTACAGCTAAACCTATTGATACTCCAAGTGTTGCAAATATTCATTTGTCTATTGCTTTCGCTCCTAAATCTGCTGAGGAGAAGGAGTACATGTCTCGGGTTCCCTATGTTAGTGCAGTAGGGAGTTTGATGTATGCTATGGTTTGTACTAGACCCGATCTTGCACATGTTGTTAGTGTTGTCAGCAGGTTTATGGCTCAACCTGGAAAGGAACATTGGCAGGCTGTGAAGAGGATATTTCGGTACCTTAAAGGTACATCTGATGTCGGTCTCATTTATGGAGGTGTTATGAATTGTTTAGTTTCAGGCTACTGTGATTCTGATTATGCAGGAGATGTTGACAATAGAAGGTCTATGACCGGTTATGCTTTTACTCTTGGTGGTTCTGTTGTAAGTTGGTTTTACAGTTACTTTGTCTACTACAGAGGCATAGTACATGGCCTTGACTGAAGCAGCCAAAGAGGAAATCTGGTTGAAAGGGCTGGTTAGTGATCTTAGTCTACATCATGATTATGCAACTGTACTCTGTGACAGTTTGAGTGCAATATGTTTAGCCAAGGATCAAGTTCATCATGAGAGAACGAAATATATTGATGTCAGGTATCATTTTATGAGAAGTGAGGAGAGGGTTAAAGTGAAGAAAGTTGGGACTGCTGATAACCCAGCTGACAAGTTCACCAAGCCGGTTTCAAATAACAAGTTCCAACACTATTTGAACTTGTTAAATATTACAAGCTGTTAGTTGCCCTGTCTTGGGGGCAAATCTGTGTACGAGGAGTTGCTTGTACGTCTGACACTTTTATGGTGCATCTGTACATCTGTTAATCTGTGAGAGGATTCAAATCAAGGTGGAGACAATGAAGTTTTCTGTTATTTTACCAAGGTGGAAATTTGTTAGAAGTGTGTAAAATAAAGAAGTTTTGTTTTATCCCACATCGGATTGTATCAAAAGTTGGAGGACTTCCTAATCCTATAAGAAGTCCTATTCTGTCCCACATCGGATTGTGGAAAAAGGTGAAGGACTTCCTAATGTTATTTAAGAAGCCCAGGTCTCTTTGATACAAGTGCATCAGTTGATTTCGGTTTTGGGCTTATTAATTTAGGCCTAGTCGGTTTCGGTTTTGGACTTATTAACTTAGGCCCAATCAGTTAGGGATTATTATTTATATTCCCATTTGAGTTGTATATTGTTGTCGGTTCTGAATAATATACGAGATCATCTCTTCTGCCCGTGGACGTAGCTAACAAATTGTTAGTGAACCACGAAAAATTTCGTGTCGGATTATTCCATTTATTTATCGTTTTTATATCTTTCTCGCATCAATTATAACAATTTCGTTTTAAAATCGTGTTCTCTCATTAAAAGTTAGTTAAAATAAAATTTTAATTTGTCTAATTAAATTAATTATAAAAATATAGTTACATATGTACTTAGATATATATTCACGATAAATTACGGTGATTTGAATTCTTAGAAACAACACGTGAATTGATATATAGACATCTATATACATTATTTAAAGTAAAATTTTAATCTATCTAATTAAATTAATTATAAATATATACTTACATATGTACTTAGATATATATTCACGATAAATAACAGTGATTTGAATTCTTAGAACAACACGTTAATTGATATATAGACATCTATATATATGATGAGGAACACATAGGTTGAGCCAAAAATAAAAATAAAGGTGAGATCGAGTACACATCATCCGACTTTATTGTTATATATGGGAGATATATTTACAAATTAATTTTGTTTTTTTAGGGCCAAATTTTTTTATATCATTTTAAACGGCATGGAGGACCTAACCCTAACCTTTTCTGGCGTTGAACCTAATTGTGAAAAAAATTAAAAAAAAATGTTCAAACATTAACATTACATAATTTTTTTCGATCCAGATATCATCTTTTAATAACAAATGTTCAAAATATAAAATTAATTCTCATCATCTTTAATAACATAATTGAGCAAAGTTCCCATTTAGTTAATAATATAAAATTTGTATCATCACATTTATAAATTAATACCATAATATTAATTTATAATTATAATGATATCGAATATTATGAACAAATTTCATAATAAATTTATAAAAATATTATATTATTATTTTTATATTGGATTAATATTTTAATTTATTCAATTCAATAGAAATTCAAAACTGTAAAAAAAATATTGAATTGGAGAGGATTAATTATTAATTGACTAAATCAAATAGAAATATTTAATATGTAATTGATTGGCCATAATTGATTTTTTTTGCCTTATTTAAATTTAAAAAACTTAAAAAAAAAAAATTAATTAAAAAATAGAAAATAAAAAAAAAAATAAAAAAATTGAGTATATATAAATATAAATAATTTTGGCTCTTGTTAATGAATCCGGGCCAAAAACATTAAACGTGAGTTTCCCATTCTAACCCTAAATAATTTATAAATTTGCTAATTTTACAAATGAATTTTGTTTTTTTGTTTTTATATTGCATGGAGGAGGTAAGTTTTGTGGCGTTGAATTAGTTGTGGAGAAGTTTACACGTTTTGTATATATTCAATTCTTTCAATTTTATTAATTTGTTAATCTGATTTTGTGTTGTATGTTTAATCTGATTTTATTTTTTATATTGCAGAAACTATAAAGGTAATTGATTTAAGTTTTAAATTGGTTATGAATGTTTATTCAATGTTGTATAATTATTCTGTATATTGATAGGAGTTTTTTTATATTCCAAGTATTATAGGGAATTTAATCTGACGCGATTCTTCTAATTTAATGAATTAACATGAGTTTCTTCTAATAAATTTTATAAATTTGATTTTGTGTTGTATGTTTAATTTGATTTTGTTTTTTATATTGCAGGGAGTATAGAGGTAAGTAATTTAAGTTCTAAATTAGTTATGAATAATTATTGCAATTGTGTAATAATTTTGTATATTGGCAGTAGTTTTTTTATATGAGAATTTAATCTGATGCGATTCTGCCAATTTGATGAATTAATGTTCCTAGCTATTAATATACATGTTTTATCTTCTAAGTTTATGATTTTGTTAATTTAATTTTGTGTTGTATATTTAATCGAATTTTATTTTTTATATTGCAGGGAGTATTGAGATAAGTAATTTAAGTTCTAAATTGATTGTGGATATTTATTGTAATTGTGGAATTATTTTATATATTAATTGTGTAAGAAAAAACGAGCAAAAAAAATACCAAAAACGACTTATGATTTCTGATTCAGAAAACCCCCCAATATGAAATCCAAACATTCTTTTCCATTTCCCTCCTTTCGTTCCACACAAAATAAGTAATGCATATTTACGATTCTTTTAATTTTATGAATTAATCTGATTTTGTGTTGTTATATATTAATCTGACTTTTTTTTTTTGTGATTTGAATTCTAAATTAAGAAAAAAAAATCTTAATATTATATATATTACTAAATCTGATTCAGTTTATGTGGCGAAACCACATCTATAAAAATCTTACTATAAGACGACAATCATGAAATAAATAAATAAATTTGATAAATATATATTGTATATATTGCAGGTAATATTGAGGTAAACAATTTGAGTTAAGAATTCGTTATGAATGTATATTGCAATTGTGTAATTATTTTGTATATTGCAGACAATTTTATTATATTACACGGAGTATTAATGTAAGTAATTGTTTCTACTAATTTCGTAGCTATTAATATTTATGTTTTGTATATATTGTAGGGAGTGTTGAGGTAGGTAATTTGAATTATGAATTTGTTTCTAATTTTTGAATT
Source organism: Stenogyne calaminthoides (assembly GCA_037126765.1). Taxonomy (NCBI): domain Eukaryota; kingdom Viridiplantae; phylum Streptophyta; class Magnoliopsida; order Lamiales; family Lamiaceae; genus Stenogyne; species Stenogyne calaminthoides. Next base: position 4,183,408 of record JBBCBC010000013.1, read on the forward strand.
TTTTTAAATTTAATTTTGTTTGTATATTTAATCTAATTTTATTATTTTATATTGTAGAGAGTATTAAGGTAAGTAATTGAGTTATGAACTGGTTATAAATGTTTATTGCAATTGTGTAATTATTTTGTATATTGTAGGGAGTTTTTTTTTATATATTGCACGGGGTATTGAGATAAGTAATTTGAGTGTTGAATTAGTTGTGGAGGAGTTTATTCTAATCTATTTTATTTGATTTTATTATTTTATATTGCAGGGAGTATTGAGGTAAGTAATCTGAATTATGAATTGGTTAGAAATATTTTTGCAATTGTGTAATTATTTTGTATATTGCATGGAGTTCTTTTTATATTGTACGGAGTATTGAGATAAGTAATTTGAGTGTTGAATTAGTTGTGGAGGAGTTTCTTTTAATATGTTCATAGCGATTAATATTCACGTTTTGCATATATTGCAGGGAATATTGAGGTAAGTAATTTGATTTATAAACATTCTATGTTTATATCATTTTGATTTATAAACATTCTATGTTTATATCATTGTGAAACTATTTTGTATATTGTAGGGAGTTTTTTTTTATATTGTACGGGGTACTGATGTAAGTAACTTGAGTATTGAATTAGTTGTGGATGAGTTTCTTCTAATCTGTTCATAGCTATTAATATTCATGTTTTTTATATATTTCAAGGAGTATTGAGGTAAGTAATTTGAGTTATGAATTCACACAGAGTTTTTTTATATTGCACGAAATATTGAAGTAAATCATTTGAGTGTTGAATTAGTTTTAGAAAAGTTTCTTCTATTTTGTTCGTAGCGATTAATATTCACGTTTTGTATATATATTGAAGAACGTATTGAAGAAACTAATTTGAGTTATGAATTCGTTATGAATGTTCAATCTAGATTTGCTCTGGGTGAAGTAGCAGACACTTGCCTTCACATGAATAATTTTTGTATTTGTGATAACGTAAAAAGTCTTGCAGACAACTGCAAACCTCTTGCAACTTTAATGATTGTATTAGAGTTTTGCCTTTATTTGCTTCATTTTTTTTTCATCAAACTCATTGATATAACAATAATATCAGCAACAAATATTTATTGTGTTGTTTATCTGGTCACAATATTTTATTTATTTAAGGGAAGATGTTTTTTTCACCTACAACTTTATCACTTTTGATATTGGTCCTTTTGATTTATTTTATTTCAATTTTCATCATGTAACTTACAGATTTTTTGTCCAAATCATCAAACGAAATATCATAATATTCTCAAGTTGCTGAAAATCACCCTCCTCCACATGTTAAGCGAAAAAATAATAATAACTTTGTCACTTTTTTATTTTGATCATATATATATAGATCTTATATATATATATATATATATATATATATATATATATTAATTTACGTAAAGTTAAATATGTCATATTAACTTATCTTTTGCCTATTATAACATTTTATGTTTATAATATTGAAATAATTTTATAATTTTCCCCATAATCGGTAAATCATAAATTAAAAATCTCAATGAGGATATTATTTTTATGTTTATATACCAATTAATTAGTATAACAACTAGATTTTTTAAAGATAAAATTATATATCAAATTTTGTGTAGATATGATTAGTTATAACTCTTTAAAATTGTTAAAAAAATTAGATTTTCTAGAGAATTTGTAAAATATACAAACAATTAGATTTTATTTTCAAAGATTTTTTATAATAAATATTTATCTGAAAAAAATATTATCAAATCGCATGTAGATATGATTAGCTATAACTCTTTAAAATCCTTCAAACAACTAGATTTTTTTTAAAAATTTAAATAATAATTATTTTATTCACAATAGAAAAAATTAATTCATCTTTTTGAATTGCGAAGTCTTTCATATAATAAATAAATGAAAACGTTAAAAAAAAATTATAACATCAAATTTATTTCAACTATTATTTCAACCCCGCGTAATTCGCTAGTATACAAACTAGTAAATAATATTTGGATAAGTATATACTAAAATAATACTCTATCCGTTCCCCACCAACATGCACATTTGCATTTGCACAAAAATTAAGAAAAAATAGTTTTTTATTGTTTTGTAGACTTTTTAAATGGGATGAAGGGTGAAGATTGTGGGGGTGGAAATTGTAGGGTGAAGATTGTGAGATTCTTTGCCATTTTGAGGCGTGCAAGTTGGTAAGGGACGGATGAAAAAGAAAAGTGTGCAAGTTGCTCAAGGCCGGAGGGAGTATAGTAATACTATAATAATAAATAGTAATATTTAGATGACTAAATATTGTATGCACCCAGGTGCACAGTGCATTCATAATGTATTTTAGAATCGTACAACTTATTATATTAAAAAGTATAATTTATTTACACTGAAGCGAATTGCATGATTCTAAAATGCATTATGACTTATGAGTGCACGGTGCACCTTAATGCATATAAGACTCGGTTGTTTTTATATAGTTACGGATAGTATTATTATTATTATTTTTTTTGGTATTAGTTGTATGCTTTGTATGCATTAATCTACAATGTTTTTATATAAAAATTTAAAAATAATTTAAAATTTTGAATTTACAAAAACAAGAGGAAATTCGAATTACTACGGGGCATCACCCCCCTTAGGAGATATTCCCTGTCCTGTCTAACCCAAAAAAATTTCTTTTTACAAATTGTTATAAAATAGTTTTAAAAAGTACGTAATTACTTGTGTGTTCTTTTGCACCAATTTAAAATTCGTGTAATTAGATTTTAGTTTTTTTAAAATTATATTTCAACTTCCGAGCAAAATCTGGAACCAACCCGACCCGACCCGACCCATATGGTTCATGGTTCAAGGTTTGGGTTCATATTCATGGTTCATGGTTCGAATTTGAGTTCATGGTTCTGGGTTCAGGGTTCATGGTTCATAGTTCGGGAATGAAAAAATAAATAGATGGTGAAATCACTCAAGTTCTAATATGCGGTTAATCCAAATTAAAATTGAATTTAATTGCACCGTATTCAATTGGTGCACATAAATATCACTCAAAAAATTAATTAAGTTCCATAATTTTTTATTTTTTATAAATCATTGTACATTGCTTGAATTACTTCTAATTTTTGCAAACATCATTTTTTCCTCATACCCTTTCAGTAAAACGTCTTAGACACACACGAAAGATAACAACTTTTGGTGAAACGTGGACGTAATAAGCAATGTAAAAAAAAAAACGAGACTAAACTAAAATTTTTAATTATTTTAAGAAGATACACCAAATAATAAAAATTACTGGCCTAAAATATATTTAGCTCGAATTTAAAATAAAATTACAAAGTCCGACACGTATATATGACTCTTTTCACAATTTTCTATTTGGCTTATTCCGTATTAATTTTCACACTTGATTTTTTTTTTAATCATAGGTCTTATCTTTACAATACATATTTGTTATTAAATATACAAAATTATTAAACACAATTAACGAACATCCACATTATTAAAATTAATTTGACTCAAATATACTTGCATTATGACTTTAGTTAAAAAAAAAAAAACTTTTTTTATTGTTTCCGTACCAAGATCAGTTAATAAGTCAAATTAATAAAATTTAATGGCGGAGATGAATTGAAAAAAGGTATATATTTTGAAAATAATCAAAACTAATAAATTAGAGATCTTCCCTTAAATTTAATATCAAACTATATCTGTCTCAATTTAAATTTTACATTTGAAAAGTAACATAGGTGGTGAGATATGTAAGAAAATTGAAAAAAAGTGGAGGGAAAAAGAGAAAATATGTGTATTTTAATATTAATTGTGTAAAAGTAGGAATAATTATTATTTAATATGTTTGGCGCAACTTAACCAATAAGAAATGAAAAAAAAAGAAAAGAAAAGTTTTGATTGAGACGCCCTGTAAATTACAAAACATAAAGCTTTTGCTGGGAAGGAGTGAGTATTTCAATGACATTAACTTGCACGTTTTATTAAAGCTAGTACTTCGTCCGACTTAGAAAAAATTACACTTAATTTTTAGCACATAGTTAAAAATATATATAAATATTTCGATATGGAGCCTAATATTGGGCTCTTTATGGAGCCTAATAGATTTTTTACCCGGTCCGAACCCAACTCAACCCGACTCAAAACCGACCCAAGTGGTTCATGGTTCACCCGGCCCAAAAGGTTGATGGTTTAGGGTTTACAGTTTATGATTTAGGGCTTAGTTTATGAATGCCACATAAGCTATTAGGCAAACTGTCGAGAGTAATTGTATAAATTTTTATGTATAAATTGTTGAGGAGTAAATGATTTAATTAGATGAACGCATGTGTGGGTCAGAAAGTAATGACATTTTATGTAAGACTAAGTCTTATGTATTCAGGTGCATCGTGCACTTTTTTAGAACCGTGCAACTTGTTTATACTGAAACATGTAACTATTTTTCCACATTAATAGTTGCACTGTTTAGTGTAAATAAGTTGCATCTTTCAGTATAACAAGTTGCATGATTCTTAAATGCACGGTGCACTTGGGTGCACATGAAGTCTCCTGTAAAACTTATTCACCATAAATTAATTTCATATTTATAGATATGACTCTTCAATTATCACAATAACATACTCTTTTCTAATAAAAGTCATATCATTCATACCTTTTTTATAGTATAAATCACACCATAATAAGTTATAACAATTAATACCTTTAGTTATAGTCGAATTCGTTGCACAAGTCTCCCATATATTACCTCCGCCCCAGATCAATTTTCACAGTTGACTGTTACACGCAGTTTTGGAAGCGAATTTTGTATTAGTAATTGAAATAATAAATGACTTTTAAGGAGAGATATGATAGATGATGGACTTATCTATCATGCACATCCTTAAAAGCCACTTTATTATTTCAGTTGTTAATATAAAATTCACTTGTAAAAATGCTAAAAACTGATTTGGGGTGGGGGAGTATATTTTTATGGACATCCTAATAAATTTTTTACTTTTTTGTAAGTACCACATTTCAGTCAAAAATGATACACGAAAATTGACTCATAAAGAAAAGGTAGGCAAAAGTGTGAAAACAATGTGTGTGTCTGCACCGATGCAATTTAATTTCAATGGCACAATCAAAGAAAAGGGTCTACGACAACGACAACCAAACAAACCCCTCTCTAATTAACTGCCATTTCAACACTCTTCATTCAATGTGTGTGTATTGGACACATTTTCTTTGCCTCCCCACCATTTACTTGAATAAATTATTACGCCTTGGCTCCACTCCATTTCCTTTACAAAAAAAACCCTTTTAGAATCTTGATTGTGGTGGCCCTTCTTTTCTTAAAAAATCAGAGTATTTATGCACATTGCTACTCTGAATTAATGAAAAGTGGAAAAATGGAGGTGGCAGGGCCATCAAGTGGGAGGAGTGAAGAGGAAAAACAAGAATTGGTGATGAAGGAAGAAGAAGCCAGGGCTTTTGATGAAGAAGAAGAGGATGAAGGGGCTTTTGGTAATTTTGTCCCTGGCCCTCTTCTTCCACTTAAAGAGCAAATTGAGAAAGATAAGGTTCAGTTCTTCACTTATTTTTTGTACCTTTCTTCTGCCATTGGTATGTTTTTTCTTGGTTGTTTGGTATAATATGGAAAATCTGGTATTTCTGGGGTTATTGATCTTGTAATTTATGCAATTAGAATGAAAGTAGTGCTGCTTTGTAATGTTATTGCTTATTACATTCTAAGTGCTCTTCTGCTGTTTAATTTAAGTTGTGTATAGCAGTTTGAGTGCCTTTTGGTTCAAATTGATTAGTGATTTATGCAATTAGAATGAAAGTAGTGCTGCTTTGTAATGTTATTGCTTATTACATTCTAAGTGCTCTTATGCTGTTTAATTTAAGTTGTGTATAGCAGTTTGAGTGCCTTTTGGTTCAAATTGATTAGTGATTTTAGGGGGCACTTGGTTTGGAATTTTCAATGGGAATAGGAATGTGATTAATTACATTGTTAGTGTTTTTGAGGAGTAATGATTATAGGAGGGGAGATAATTTATCAAAACGGGGTAATGAATAACTTATTTTGAGTCTCATTAAGTTGTACGAACTATGGTGAAGTTGAATTGATCATCTTTTATTCTCACTAAACATCACAATTTCCACATGCTCATTCCCATTCCCATTTCGATTGATTTTTTTTTTTTGAACCAAACGCCCCCTTACATTCTCGATTCATAAATTGTGCTAACACAACTTGAAATGGGCGAAATTATGATACAATCTGATTAATCCCCTATGTTTTCCTTAGGAAGATGAGAGTTTAAGAAGGTGGAAAGAGAAGCTTCTTGGTTGCCTTGAAAGTGATTTAAATGGTTTGTCTCAAGCCTTGATAGCTCCACATTGTGCGACTATTACACCCACTGAATTGCTTTATACATCCGTTTGTATAACTCTTTTTAGCTATTTGTACGATCAAACTAAGCTATAAAGTGAGCATATAGAGTAATTTCGTGGGTGTTAATAGTCGGACCTTTTGTTTAATCCATCTTGTTCATTATCAAGAAGTGCGTCGAATTTTCTTATGCAGGGCAAATGGAACCTGAAGCTAAATTTCACTCAATTGGAATATTATCCTCTGATTTTGAGGAAATCAGTACTCCCTTTCCAATTAATGGAGACAAAAGCAAGCAAATACTATTTACCCTGCAAGAGGGCTCTGAGTATCGGCTTAAGCTGACGTTCTCTGTTCTTCATAACATTGTGTCGGGCCTGGCGTATACCAATTCTGTTTGGAAAGGTGGAATTCAAGGTTTGCAATCTAATACTACTTCATTTAGCATTTCTATCACGCTTTTAAAGTTACTTATAAGTATTTGAAGATGATCATAGGGACATTTAGTTAGAGCAATTCTAGCCTGTTAGGCCAATCAGTTATATACAACTTAACTTTATTGCATCCAGTTTGGAGTTTAGCATATCCCAATTACACCAAATAAACATTTCATGTATACTTTTTTTTTTTAATGATTATCAGCTTATATGTTATTATAATTGATGATCTTCTTTTGGGCTATTATCGGAGAATGAAAATGTTGAAATTCTGATAAGGGAGTTAATTTGACATATATTTCAAGAATTGCTCAAAAAGGAAAAATGTGTGTTTGAAAGAGATCTCAGACACAAGCTAGCAGTAATGCTTAGTGTTTGTCCTCTGCCAGTTAAGGGGGCGCTTGGTTCAAATTACAATGAAAATGATGGCTACAGTGTCAGTGTTTTGCTCCAATCTTGGAAATTAGGGACAAAAATGAATATTGTTTGAGGAATAGTGGAATGATTGAGAAAAAATGATTATAGGACGGGAGATAGTTAATCAAAACGGGTAATTAACTTATTTTGAGTCTCATTACCTCGTACCGAGCATGATTAAGGTGAGTTGATCTTCTTTTATTCTCATTAACCACTACAATTATCATGCTCATTCCAATTAAAGAATTTTGAACCAAGCACCCCCTAAATGTATTCACATTTTTCGTTTCTTCCTCACTCCCATTAATTGGCATTGCAGTCGATCAAAGCAGAGGAATGCTAGGCACTTTTGCTCCTAAAAAAGAATCATATGTACACACCTTAGAGGAAGAGACCACTCCTTCTGGTGTGCTTGCGCGAGGTGTCTACACAGCTAAGCTTAAGGTTCGTCCCGTTTCCAATCTGTCATTCGTTTTTTTTTTTTTATGCAGAAATTTAGCTCTCTATCAAATGAAGTCATTAATAAGCTATAATTATTTGAAAAAATAGATGCTAATCTAAAGTCACTGTGGTAGTTTAACAGTTTCAGTTCTTCCTTACTTGAGCTTTATGACTAGAGTTGGTCTTATGTAAATTTGTTTTACCATTAAACTTGTTCACACCTATCACTTTATACTACTTTATAGTATTATAACTAATACTTTTGAATGAAACAACTAATACTATTTAAAAGTACACACAAATTGCACAGTGAAATGGTTTACATTACATAAGTCTTTGCATCGACTAGCTCAAGTCCACGAGTAGGTCTTGAGACGCAAATGATGCATTTCTCGCCATTTATCATGATTTCAGTTTGATAAGTTGTTTATGAGCTCAATAATATGGTCATGCTATGGTATGATTGAATAATTGGCTAATATCTTTATTAAATTTTGGGTCGTGCAGTTTGAGGATGATGACAAACGATGCCACATGGAGCTCGATTACTCCTTTGAGATACGAAAGAGGCGCTAGTATAAGTGAACTGTTCTTTTGTATGTGTGTTTTTGGGAAAGAAAAAGTTAATTGCATTCAAAGTGTTAAAACTCTTTGTTCCTAAGGTGATGTAAAGTGAGTCTTGTTTTCAATTGAATGTTAGAAAATGTTACTCCCCAAGCTATCAAATCAAATACTAGTATTTGCAATTTTAGGGGCATTTAGCATCCCTATCATTAGGTATACATGACTTGCCTGTTGGTGATTTAGAAACCAAATAAATATCATCCCTGGAGTGTTAAACAAGCTGAGCCAAATTGAGTAATACTTTATCCCTTTGTCTCCCAAAAGTATGTTGAAAGGGCTTAAACATGTTATACGGAAACGTAGATTAAGTACGTCTATGGACATAATTTTTTTATCTTCATTGTCCATAATCAGCTTAATTACTCAAATTATCATTATACCTTACTCACAATCAATTATCTTTTTTTTTTTATCTTCATCGTTCACCAATCACTTAATCACTCAAATTATTATTATATCTTACTCACAATCAATTATGTTATTCATAAATAAACTTAATCTATATTTTCTTAAAACTTGATTCAACCCTCTTGACATACTTTTGAGATACATAGGAAGTAACAAGTTTAACCTCAAAACCGCAAAACTCAATACTCAAAATTTAACACAACAATTTTTAAGCAATTAAGCATGAGCTCAATTCAACTTGATAACTTAATTAATTACAGATTTTCAATTGTAATTGGATTATTTGAAAAAAAAAATTAAACTCTCGATTAAGCACAAATAGCTCACAAGCCAGCTCGACTCACTTGGACCTTATCATGTCAAATATTTCAGAAAAATTGAAGTAAACCCGAAGTAGAACAGCAGATAAAGGGACCTCAATTAATCGCAACATAAAGGCAATCCATATTATGAACTAATACCAATAAGTCTACTTTCCAGTGGCATAAAACAGACCGATAGATGTCCCCTGCTACACATTACGAGTTGACACAGTTTAGTGTGTCTTAAGATCCAGATGTAGTAAAAATCTACATAAGACATTAAAATGAAAGTCCCTTCATCCAAAAACAGACGATCCTGTCTCCCCGTTCTGTTCTGTTGTGTTCACCTCGTGTTTTGACGCCTTACATAGCGTGTTCGGTCATTGTATCTTGGCCTGTCTTGAGCTCTCTGAGGCACAGGCTCAACTCTCCTTTGTCTCTCTGGTGACCGTTGAACTATCTCTCCATTCACAAACAGCTCAGCTGGTATACCATGAAAAAGTTTAGTAAGATTACAAACCTACATCCAACGTCACATCTATCACAAAAATTTCTACGAACCCATGCTCACGTGAACTCTCTTCTTCAAAGCATCATTGTTTAGAGGTTTTGAGAAGAACACATAAAATCAATAATTTTTTAAATGGGGACACTTCATATGCTAAAAGATGATACTTCGTATGCTAAAAGGTGCTACTTGAAAAAGTGAGTTCCCATAACCCGGTTTCATAGGAGATCAAATCTATAATAAGTTCAGTGTCATGGTGTTCAATGCAAGGAGCTGTCAGTTCTCAAGCATATAAATAAACCAAATTCACCAACTAGTAGACTAGCAATATGTTCATTTGATGAAAAAAGATGGAAGATAATGAAAACAAGATAGCAGGAAGAAGGCACATTATAAAAGAAAGAAGACAACAAGAAGAGAATCAATCATTACAGCTTGAACCCCAAAAAGCAGAACACTTCATCCAATGTTAGAAAGGAAGTATTTAAAACATCAGATAAAATCGATCAACAGAAAAAGCAACATATGACACAGTCAAGCTAGTTCTCATGACACAATCATTCACCAAATTTGGGACTTTCACATTTGATTGTTCAAATTGTAAACAATGGAAATCTTTTTATGCAAAAGTAAACACTTTAGAGTGACTACTAGTCAAGGTGTTACCTCCATAGTCCTTGTTTTCGGCATCAACATAAGAATCTGGAAGAACAAACAGAACACCAGGCAGACCTGCAAAGAACAGAAAACAATATATACCAAGAAAAGAAAACATTAAAACCTTCCCACAGAGATATAATTTACAGTATGATTATATTACTAAGAAATGCACCAACCTTCAAGCTTGTTAGAGGTCTCCTCATCAATCTCACACCCAAAACCAAAGTACCTCTCACATGAGACATTATATATTCTCTTCTTTGCCTCCTCCTCACTATCAGCAACAAAAACAAGGAACCACATTTATAACGCCCTCAAGTATCAAATATGATACAGGCAAAGGCATGAATACATTTTTTCACTACAAATACTATTCATTGTGAAAATATCAATGTAGGCATCCACACTAACATGATCGTGCAATTCCATAGTTAAGTAGACATTCCAATAATTGTTCTGTTCATTATACAGTAGTTAGACATGATTATTTTGCATATATCAGAAGACATCTTTTGTGTACTATGTCTGAATTTATTATTGGGCAAAGGAATAATATTGAAAAGCCTGACCAAAACGAAAAGCAATTTTCATCAATTTGATCATTCAGACAAGTAAAAAAAAGTTCAACAATTTTTTTGAAGACCATTTGAGTAAATTTAGATAAATATGTAAGCTTGTAAGTTCTCAGAGTTAATTTACTCCACAACATAGAGAAAACTTGTCATCAACCTTGCCCCATTATTGACATTTACAAACAAAGGACTTTCCAAATTATACACTTAATATGTTTCTATCAACATATATTTGCCTCATGAAATCAATCCCCAAAAGCATAGAATACAATATAAATCTATCATGTTCCACTAATATGATAAACTGAATCAACAAGCAGCTCCACAACATGGCTTGTCAATGTAAAGTTGTGAATTACACTAAGCACATTACAAATTTTCTATATACACAAAATCACATCATACCCATGCACAAATCTATTCCCACACACATTCATCCGTGCATATTCACAAAACTATTCCCACACAGATTCCTCTGTTGCATATAATCACAAAACTATCAATTCAATCAATGTATAAACCAATCAAACAAAGTAAGTAGTCATAAAAACCAACCTTCCGACGACTTTAGCTAGGGTTTGAATGTAACAATCAATCATCTGCTGCTTGGTGGCCCCTTCACCCCCAGGCTTGTCAATCACAATGAGCCAGTGCTCATAATCACAACCAGGGAAGAGCGGCGCCATCTCCGTCGCCGGGCGGTCGTTGAAATTCGACCCGGAATTGAGCGGCGAGTAGGCCGACCCGGACCTGTTGACCCGGCATCTAACCGGGTTGACTCGGCTGAGAATGGGAGAAGTGACTCGGAGCGAGTGGGATAATGCGGGAGTGGCGGAGCGGGCGATGGAAATTCCGGTTGGAGCGAAACCAGGGAGAGGCAGAGGTTTGGAGATGGTGGAATATAAGAGGCGCATGTTGAAGGCGGCGCCGGTTGATCGGAAGGCGATGATTGATCGGGCGATTGTGGCAGCCATTGTTGTGCGGGTGAATTGGGATTAAGGAGTGAGGTTTTTGGGAACAAGGGTTTATTATAGCAAAAGGATAAAATGAAATAAATGAATGGTGTGCAGACTGCAAAGGTCACGTTTTGGAAGTGCGACTTTTGCAATGTTTGAAGTGTAACTGTAGTGCATTGTAGGAAATGAAACATAGGGGGTGTGACGATACTAGGTATTTTCAATATTTCCACCATTGCTATATCCACAAAAGCGACGTGTGATTTGAAGTTACGTGCGGTCGCGTCTGACATGCGACGGAACAGGTGGCGGTCGCATTGACCACGCGACAGACCATGTAGCGGTCGCATGGTCCATGCGACGAAACATGTCGGCGTCGCATGGTCAATGCGACGCTTTTTTTTTTTTTTTTTTTAAATTTTGAATTTTGATTTTATTAATAAATTTAATTTATTTTTAAATTTCGAATTTTGATTTTATTAATTTATTTAACACATTTATTGAATTATTTAATTTAACTAATTTAAAAGTACTGATTTAGTTTATTTAAATAATTAATTGATATTATTTGAATAAATAAAAAGTAATAATTATTTTTTATCCACAATATTAGTTCATTAATTGATTAGTATTTGTTAATTTATTGAAAAGTATTAGTTAGTTGGTTATTAAGTAATTATTTGTTATTCACAATATTAGTTCATCAATCGATAAGTATTGGTTAATATATTGAAAAGTATAAGTTAGTTGGTTATAAAGTATTAGTTCATTCATTAAAAAGTATTAGTTCAACTATCAATTTAAACATGAAAAAAAATCATATTATATGGAAAAAAAATATACACATTACATAATTTCCATCCAAAAATAAATCAAACGACGATGAAGAAAAAAGGTCTAATAATTATTAAAAAAAATTAAATATTGGGGTTTATTATTTGTAGGTCCTGGTGTTTTTGAGGTGAAAGTCTAGAGGGAGGGTGAATAGACTTTTTTCGTCTTGGATCGGTGTGATTTGCAGAGAATCTTAGTGTATCGTTAATGATGTTGTTCTTCTTGAAGTGCGAGGCTCAATTGTTTTAACATGTGATAAACCGTTTATCAATTGTCTCTTAAGTCCTTTTCAACGGTGACTAAAGTGTCAACTTTTCGGATCGGTTGCTTGGTCCATTTAACTTATGTATCTTGACCTCGGTTGTGTGAATAGTGTAAAGCGATAAAAAGCACGTAAATTGAACTTTTTATAGTGGTTCGGAAGAAACACATCTTCGATATTCCCTTAACACGGTGGAACCTTAACAAGAACTTAACTCATGGACTTATATCCCTCGCGGGATGGCGAGATGTTTTATTGAGTTCACACTCTCTGAGATGTTTATCGAGTTCACACTCAACCGAACTAGAAATCGAAAAACTAGAATCCCAATGCGAAATCTTTTTTAACTTGCGTTTGGGTAAAGAATGTTTGAGGGTTCAATTGGAAATCTATCACGGTGTTTTAGGTAGCCAAAATGCTTTAGTGGATAGGATTTTTGCTAAGAACAATGGGATGAACACTCTAAGAATAATCTTCAAATATGGTGTTCTTGAAGAAGGCTTTTTATTCTTGAGAATCTGCGTTAATGATGTTGTTCCGCTTGACAATTGTTCATGTGATAATAGTTGGTCTCTTGTCCTTCCTTTTGAGCAATCCCATTTTATAGACCTCGAAATCAAAAGAGCCGTTGGAGAGCAATTTGAATTTGGCTATATTGTCTTGTAGGATATGATTGTGGCGTGCTTTCAGATTATCGGCTTCCGTGAATGATTAAGCGCTATTTTTTGTCCGCAGTCTCGTTATCCGCATTATCGACTCTTTTTGTGTCGATGTCGCTTTCTCGGACTTTCTCGAGCCTTGATAATTTGTCCGTTAGGCGATTGATATTCCTTTTATAGAAGATTCGTCTTATGCGGTGTATAATTTTGATTGACACGGTGTGGTGAAATTTCGGATCAGCAATCGATCTACCTTGTTTGAGTCTTCTTATGCATATTGTCTTAGCTCAATCGCAGACTTGGTGAATGTAGGTCTTGGTCTTTTGATCTTGGTGTCTCTGAGCCTCGGTGTATTCATCATCTTTTGGTCTTGAGTTTATTCTTGAGTCTTGAGTTCATCCGAGTCTTCATTGTCTATCCTCTTGAGTTCATCTGAGTCTTGAGTTCATCTGTCTTCACCGATCTTGACTTCTTGTCTTGATTTGTTCTTAGTCTTACGATCATCGACCTTATCCGGGTCATCCGATACTTCGACGACCTATACATATTGAGTTCCCCTCAATATGTGACCTATCTTTACATCGACTATCTATACATTTCAATTTGGTCATCTTAATCGATTCTAAGTCATCGATCAAATAACTGGTCCGACCGTCCCTATTACAACTTTGTTTTGGAACTTCCATCAAAACTAAAATACAGATTTCCCAACAATTTCCCCATTTTTGATGGAACCAAAACACTTAATCAGAAAAACAGATACCATGAATGGAAATGTAGATAATGTAAACAGTACATACCTCAGAAGACAGTGAGATGTTGTCTTAGAATCGGTGAGATGAAATATTTCATTCGAGATAGGTGTGTGCATTATAGAATACATGAAAAAACGTACCTATCATCGATTCCAAGTTGTCTTCCTCGGTGTACTTGAACATTTGCAGCTCTTTGGGGATGCCAAACATCCTGTACAACCTTTGCATTAGTTTGTCCAGCTCTTATCTTCTATGGATTCCTCATTTTTCAGCAAATCCATAGTAGGCGTTTTTTTGAACTTAACAGGATCTAGCTTTTTTATGCGGGCCTTGAAAGGTGGAAGGAGTAGTTCAAAGGGTGGAGCTTCGGTATTAGTGACATGATCTTGCCTTCTTTCATCACCATCTAGTAGAAGTCCGGATACTTTGTTTCTAACGATTTCGAATTCATCATCATTTTCGATCGATCTTGATGAATTGGAATCTTCTCCGGGATGTAGACGTCACATAACCATTCTCCTCGATCCGATCCCATTCAGAAGCGGATCTGGCCGTCTTGTGAAGGATGTCTTTAACAGTCTTGGGAAGGGCATTCTTCTCCCAAGAAATCTCCTCTGCTGCAACCCGTTCTTCCTCTTCCTTCGGATGTAAGTGATGTTCGATCCCTTAGCCTCTGCTAACCGCTTCTTGATGGCGACCTCTCTTATTCTCTCTCGTGTTTTGTTCTTGAACTTGTTCGAGAGTCATCCGCTTTTGGTAGAGAATAGGTGGCCTTGTCTTTGATCTTCCGCAGTTGCTTTCATTATCTTGCCTTTGCCTTTCTTTCTCCTCAGAGTCCGTTCAGGTTCATCTTGTTCGTATTCTTCAGCTAATTTCTTAGCGAGTTCAAGGCTTTTGGCTTGATCATCGATTTCCATTCTTTTTCTCATACGAGCGAAGAAAAGTCTTCAATCTTAATGTCTCTGGCGGTAATCTCTGAAAAGAGCGGTTTTTACCTTTCGATGATCTCTTTGCTATGTTTCTCCACGATTTCCTTCAAAGAATCTTGAGATCGATAGATGGAGATGGTTGCAAGTCGATCTGATGGTTTTTGGTAGAGATGAAATTGTTACCAACTGTGTGTGTTTTTCTTTCTTCTCTTTATTCTCATGTCCTTCCCCCTTTTTGGTTTCATCAAAGAGGTTGGACATCTTGCTTGGTTTAAGCGATTAATTGTCGTTAGATCTCCTCTCTCCGAGTTCCTTGACAACAAGAGGAGTAATCTGAGCAGTTCTGCGAAGGTGCGAGGAGTGAAGAAGCGTCTCGAGAGCAATTTCGATTTCTGTCTTGCTAGCTTACGTAGAAAAGCTAGAAAATGTTTCCAACCCATATCCATGTGGTTGTTAGTTTTGTCGAGGATGTCCGGACACTTTCCAAAAGTACACGTAATGCGATTGAGCATCTCTGTGCAACTGTGAGTTTGTCGATCGAGTTTGAGCTTCTCAGCAAGATGATTTACTAGTTGCATTACTTCAGCAAGGATGACATTGTGCATCCCAATTGTGTGACTTCGTTCCTTGTCAACTAATTTTGCTTGGTCATCTTCAAATCTCTTCATCAGATCTCTGCTTTGTGAGAACTGGAATTTGTCTTCAAATCGCACCTTGATCCCATCCCGAATCTTCTCGGATAATGATCTAGGGTATCGAGCTCATCGTAGCGATTTGTCGATGTTGAAGCCTTGCCAAGTCGGGTCTCATCTGCAAAGACCCATTCTTGGTTCATCGGCAGCTCCCTCATGATCTGTAGGAGGTTGAACGGTTTCCTCTCTGTTATCAGCAATCCCGAACCTTTCGTGAATTAACCATCTGATATCATCGTCGATGCCAATTCAACAACACTTTCAATCCCAAGGCGGTGTTCAAGCACTTCAACTCCAAGTCTACAAAGAAATCTGATCCCAGAGTTGTCATGAGAATTAGAAATTCTTCAATGTTTTTTAGTCTGATATCCCTCCAGAACACAATCTCTTCTATCTGTTGCTGGATGCCAGGATGTTGATCCAATTCAGGGCATAGATCCAGCAGATACTCCTTGATCTGTTGCTTCATTATCCTTATGATGGTGCTTTCTGGAGCAGGTGAAGCAAGCACGGTTCTGGTATTGAATGGATTATGAGAGACGGACACTCGCTTGTCGGATCTCTCAGGCTCCTGTGACTTGATTGGAGATTGGGATATTTGTGGGGATATGTGTGGTTCGTTTTCAGCATTTTGAGGGTGTTCAGTTTCCTGAACGGGTTGATTGATTGGTGGTGTGGGAGATCTTGGTGATCTGATAGGCGAGGGTGAGGGTGAGAAGGTTTTGTGGGGAGGTGATGATGATTTTTGAGGAGAGGGTGATGGTGATTTGGAGGTGGGCGTTGCCGATCTTGCTTTCTGGAAGATCTTGTGAGAGGCAGAGAATCAGATGGTGATTCTTCCTCAGATTGCTCCACTTACATCGCCGATAGAGATTTCTCTCCTTCTGCTTGCGATCATCCGCTCTTCCCTTACTTCTCGATAGTTGGCTCGAGCGGATTTGCTATCTCTTCGTTTGATCTTACTTGCATCGGATCCCGTTCTGCTAGGCTGGCTTGGCGAGAACTTGGAAGCGATCTTGAGAGGAGATGTGACTCTCTTACGGCGTTTTACTTGAGCATCTGGTTTCTTGGCGAGATCATTCCTCTTCATCCTCTTATCTAGAATGGTCTTTTCCTGCACTTCAGAAGATGCAGTTGCCTTATCTTTTCCCTTCTTTTCTCCCTTGGTTTTGGGCACATAAGAGTCGGATCCTCATCGATTGTCGGTAGGGACTCATCTTTGCCCAATATGGCCTTGTGCTTTGCTTGGTATATCTTCGCTCCATTCTCGTTCCATTTATAATTTTGTGGCAGTTTATCTGACAGAATGATAAAGATTTTGTGTATGAATGAGCACTTGGAAGATAAGCACACTTCATTGCTCTGGGTCAGTTCAAACTTCCCAGAGTCTTTTCTTAGTCGTGCTTTGACCATACCCAACCAATCGATATCTGAAGCCTTCTTGATTATTGCAGCCATGACACTTATCTTATACGAAGTGACTACATCAAGACTGTAGGTTGAGCACATGATCACCTTCGAACAATTTCAAGAAAAAGAAGGCGATATTTCCTCTTCGAGATAGGAGGCTTTGACGTTAGTCGTGTTCTCCTTATTTGCCGGTCTCAACAAATTTCGGCTTCAAGAAATCCCTTTTCTCCTACATCGATCATGTAGGTCTCGGATTGATGCTTCCCGAGTTAGGCGAATATCCACTGGAGATCGTCATTCGACACTCGAACTTCCAGTCCACCAACGGAAGAAATCAGGTCAACATCAATGTCTTCATCCCTCTGTAGATTGTATAGAAACTCCAGAGCTTCATATGCGTGGGCGATGTTACGATGTGTAGAGCAATAGCGTTCAAGTCCACACGTTCGCAAAGCACTCCGAAATTTCCGGCGATTCAGTGCGAGGTGATGGTGAAGACTACGTACTTTTCATCAATGATGTCTTTCTTCATCGATGAAAAATTGCGTAACTTTTTCCCTTGGCCCAGTCGTGGAACAAGATATGCCATTTACATGCGATATGCAAATTGATGTTTAGTTTGAGTAAGATATTTCAATAAATTCAAATCAAACTAGTAATTTTAGCATCAATTTAGCAAATAAGCATTTAGATCTAATAAAAAATTACGAAAATATATCTTCACGATTTGTAAACCTAGGTACCGAGAGAGAAATTGAGATCATGCAATTAATTAAACAAGAAATTACGAAAATTGATTCGAAAGATTTAGAAATCGAAAGAGTAGAATCAATTGATCTCGAAAAATAATTCTCTGAAGATTTTGAAAAAAAATTGATCTTTTAAGAGCTTTGGGAAGGCGAAGTAGTGGAAAGAGGTTTTTTCGAAAAAGATTTAGATTTTATAGAATCTGAGGAAAAATCTTTTTTGCACAACTTTCCAAAGTACTCAAGTATCCGTGTTTTTGAAATCGATGGTTTGAGATTAGTCGGCCAAAAAGTATTTTGATCACACGGGTTGAGAAAAGTAGTCTTCTCGTATTTCGGACTCGAAAATTAGCAATAAAACGCATTAAAAAAAACACATTTCCAAGTCCGCGATTAAAAGTTTTTGCAGAGCATGCATCATGAACAGAGTAAAAATATTTTATTTAAATAATGCATGTAAGGTATTCAGAAGGGATAAATAAGAGAACGATCCGGATCGATTGATATTGTAATCAACCAGTTACCACTTGTGATCTGATCTGGTACTTGTTGACTTTACTGATGGTAGCCTTAAGCATTTCCCAACAATATCTCACTCATCTGATCAGATTCTTGCTTGAAACACTTCGTTACTTATCTGATCCACTTATCTGATACACTTTTCTGATGCACTTATCTAGATACACTTCATCCTCCAGTCTTCTTCTAATCAGCCCGTATTTACTGAAGTCAACTCCCGCCAAAACTTTTACTTCGGGGAGTCCAAAAGTCGCCTCGATTCCCAAATCGACGCGATTTGATATTCCGTAATAATGGCATAGATATGTTGTGATTAATCACACCGTTAACTCATCCAACCATTAGCCGCGTGTTCCTTACGCGTTGTCGATGCAAATTTCTTTTAAGGTCTTCTGAGAAAATAAATTTGCATTTATACCCCTAATTTCCTTCTATAAATTAGCCTGGGGTGTTTAGGCAAACAACACAACATAAACCATTTATCTTCTTTAGCATATACTTCATGCTTTTCTGATGAGTTCCTTATTACCGGTGAAACTTCCGGTGGGAACCTTTAACCCTTTTCCAATAAATTCAGCTTCTCAAATCAACCCTGTGTGTTCCTACACACTTCTTTCGTCGTCATCTAAGATTTCACATACGATCAATGCTAAGCTTCTTTACCACCATGGAGGCGGATCTGCTAAGGCAAATGAGAAGGCACTTCTCCTAACCGTATGCACCTTGTGCGCCTATCGAGATGACAGAATTAGCATCAACAGACTCAGTCTGACACAAAACAAGAGTTTGGTATATGGTCTGCATCAGTCAACAGCTGATCTTCATATATAAAACTCAATTTTTGCATGCAACACAAGTGTCCATTTGGTCCTTGTTACCAAACCTGTGGCACTGTGCCCCATTTAACAGCTGGAGAACCCGTTGATTTCACGTCTGAGGGCTCCTGTCTTGGACATCCTTCAAAGCCTCTCTCGCTCCTCACTCCGAAGCTTTTGAGATTGGCTCAGGATTCTCGAGGCCTCTCTGACGCCCCTTCTTAGGATCGAGGGAAAATGAGAGCATCATACCTTGAACTCTCTCTCTTCTTCCTTACCTAGGGTTAGCTTAGGGCTTATGGTTTATGTAGCGACCTCCGGGTCTTCTTGTACTTGTAATACCACTTGAAGATAGCTTCTAGCACTTGTAGCTTGTGATATCACTTATAACTTGTAAATCTGACCTCCGGGTCCTTATCAATGAAAAATTCTATTATTTCATTGTTGTGTTGCTTCTTCTGACTTATGCGATCTGTAGCTTTACTCTTGACTTGCTTGTTGACTGCAGCTTTAATCGACTTATAAAGTAATCTTCCAATCGACCGGTTCCCCTTAATCGATATGTTTTGAATCGATCTGCTCCTTTGTCTGAACTTCAGATCGGCTACTTATCTGACTTTTCGATTTGCTCCTTATCTGAACTTCAGATCGGCTCCTCGTCTGGTCGTCTGATCAGTTGAGATTCCTAACTCAACTGATTCCACTTAACCTGGTTAGTCTTTTAACCAACCGGTTCTCGAGATCGACCCTTCAACCATATCTGGTGCATTTTCTCCAAGATCCGAAGCCCTAGCTGGATTGCATAACTCTCTCGAATCGATCTCGACTAAGCGGCTTAGTTAAGATATCGAACTTTTACGCTTGTCGGTATGGATCTTTTCCATCCTGATATTCTTCTTTTCAACGTGATCTCTGATAAAATGGTGTCTGACATCCACATGCTTGCATCTTGTATGTAGAACATGATTCTGAGTGATTGCAATAGCACTATTACTGTCACATAATATAGGTACGTTCTTAGCTACAATGTTGTAATCCTCACCGGCCGACTTAGCGAGCGATTTAGGAACAACGACTTCCTCGCAACCATATATTTCTCGCTTGATGGTATATGTCGCGAATCGATGTCCGCTTCTTCGAAAACCAAGAGATCAGTTTATTTCCCAGAAACTGACATGATCCTGAGGTTGACTTCCTGTCGATTCTGCAACCTCCGTAATCTGAATCAGAATACCCACTAAGCTCTAGATTATCATTTGATGGGTAAAATAAACCAAGGTTTACAGTCCCCTTCAGATACTTGAGAATCCACTTAGCTGCTTCTAGGTGGCTTTGCATTGGATTTGCTTGAAATTTGGCACATACACCTACTGCAAAAGTAATGTTTGGTCTGCTGGCAATCATGTATAGTAGTGATCCAATCAGAGCTCTATATTCTTTCTGATTAACTTTCTGACCATCTTCATCTGGATCCATCTTGAACCCGGTCATCATTGGAATTTTGGCTTCCTTACAATGTTGAACTCCAAACTTTGCCAGTAGATTCCTTGTGTGCCGTCTTTGGCGTATGAATATCCTTCACTCTGGCTTGACTTGTAAACCCAGAAAGTAATTCATCTGACCCATCATGGATATCTCGAACTTCCCTTGCATCAATTTACTGAACTTCTCACATAGCTTCTTGTTGGGAGATCCTAAGATGATGTCGTCCACGTAAATCTAAACCATCAGAATATCTTCTTCATCTTCTATTCTGAATAAGGTTCTGTCCACTATTCCTTTAGTGAACCCGCTGTCTATCAAGAACTGAGAGAGTGTATCATACCAAGCTCGAGGAGCTTATTTCAAGCCGTAAAGAGCTTTCCTTAAACGGTACACTTGGTTGCCTTTTTCAAAGCCTGGAGGTTGTTCGACATAAACTTCCTCTGTTAGTACCCCGCTTTAAGAATGCACTCTTTACATCCATCCGATACACGATGAACCCTCTCGTGGGCGAAGATATGCCGTAAACAACCGAATGGCTTTCTAAAGAAGGCGATCGGGTGCAAAGGTCTCATCATAATCATTTCCTTCGATTGTGAATACCCTTTAGCAACAAGTCTGCCTTTATTCTGGTTATGACATTATTCTCATCTCTCTTGTTCTTGAATACCCACCGTGCCAATCATGTCTTGATGAGTTGAATCCGTCCCACCGGTTTCAAACTTGATTTCTCTCAAACTGCTCGATTCCTATTCCATGGCTAGAATCCGACTTGGCGTCTTGTAGAACTTCCTCTCTCGTAGTTGGTTCCTTCAAAGATAGATAACAACAATACATGACACTTTCACTAACTCGATGTCTAGTTTTGACTCTGTCGGATGGGTCTCCGATAATCGAGATCGGTTGGATGACTGATAATCCAGGTCCTTCTCGCTACGATGTGCGTCTGTTTGGAGAACATCATCCATATCTGATAGTAGTTCATTACTAGTGATTGAGAGTGGTGCGGAATTATGATCCACTTGATAAGAACATGTCTCAGCTGATGTTGGACTCATCATGTGTTGATATCTATTCGTAGGAACTTCAGGAGTTCCCCCTGAACTAGATGGTTCAGTTGATCTTTGCCTCACCAGTAAATAACTTCTTCAATCGATAATCGCGTACCTTAGGGTCTGATTGACCTGTTGAATCAGTAAGATCAAGTTCTGGGATGTACACTATTACGTGTTCAGGTTTTTTCTCCTTGATGCTTAGCTGATCCATTTTCTGATTGTCAGGTAGCGGTTGATCTGGTACGGCTTGTTCCGAGGCAGCTTTCTCTTGTTCAGAAGATGTCTCATCAAAGACCACATGTGGTGTTTCTTCCACAACTAGGGTTCATTTGTTGTAAACTCTGAAAGCCTTGCTGGATGAGGAATATCCTAAGAATATGCCCTCATCTGACTTGGCCTCAAAAGTGTTCAACTGACTTTTCCCATTGTTGTGTATGAAACACTTGCACCCAAAAATATGGAAGTATGAAACACGAGGTTTTCTGCCATTCCATAGTTCATAAGGTGTTTTGAAGTGAGTCTTAGTCAGAGAACATCTGTTTTGAGTATGGCATGCAGTATTGATTGCTTCTGCCCAGAAACGGCTTGGTGTGGCATGTTCAGCTAACATAGTGCGAGCAGCTTCCTTGAGAGTTCTGTTTCTCCGTTCTGCTACTCCATTTTGTTGTGGCGTTCTTGCAACTGACGTTTCATGCTGTATACCAAACTCAGTGCAAAAATCAGTAATAAAGGAATTCAGGAACTCTGTACTTCTATCTAATTTGATTTTTACTATGCTGACACCCTTCTCGTTTTGTAGCTTCTTGAGCAGCTTGGGTATCTTTGTCGTTGTCTCGTTCTTCTTGTATTAGAATACAACCCAAGTAAACTTGGAATAATCATCCACGATTACTAGAGTATATTTGCGTCCACTGAGACTGACTGGTGTAACTGGTCCGAATAGATCCATATGGAGCAGTTGCAGTACTCTACTGGATGCCGGTCCAGGTATTCCCTTGAATGAGGCTTTAACTTGTTTTCCCTTCTGACATGCGGCACATGTCTGATCTTTGGAGAATATCTCATTCGGAAGTCCCTCAACCAAAGACATCCTAGCTATCTTGTTAAGAGTCTTGAAGTTCAGATGACTCAATCTTTTGTGCCAGAGCCAACTGCTACTTTTGGAACTCTTAACAATTAAGCATGTATTCCTCGGACAACTGTTCCAATCTGCTGTGTAGATCGTCCCTTTCCTTGAACCAGTTAGCAAGGTTTGTTGAGTGACTCGATTCCTAATCGTACACTTGTCGCTCGAGAACTCAACGCTGAATCCGTTGTCGCAGAATTGTGATACTGATAGTAGATTGTGCTTTAATCCTTCGACATACGAGACTCCAGTTACTTGTACATCATCATTCTCTAAGGTTCCGAATCCTTTGGTAAAACCAAAGTTATCATCAACGAAGAGTACACTTGGGCCTTCTTGTTCTTTGTAAGAGCTAAGGAGATGTTTGCTTCCAGTCATGTGCCTTGAGCATCCACTATCGATGTACCAGATAGTTGCTTGTACACCTCCTTTGTTGGCCGATCCCCCACGCAAACCCCGCAATCAAATCGGGCTTTAGGTACCCTTTTTGGAATTGGGTCTGGGGGGTTAGTGGTGGATTTAGGGATCCACACAAACAGAGCACTTCTATGGTAATCAGATAGATTAGAAGGTTTGATTTGTCTCCCATACAAATCAACATAATCATACGTCTCTTTATGTGCTTTCTGATTAGTATGATTATTCGTGTGAGCCTTGGGTGACTTAGAAGACTTGAGATTTTTTTTTATATTTTGTCTTCTTTTTAATCCAATTAATGGCTCGTGCAGAGTCTCCCTAGATCTCGGTTATAAAGGTAGGTACGACTGCTACCATAAAAAGATTCATATCTCTTTGGCATAGATGGTCTTTGCAGTTTACCTATAGTTTGCTTATTAGGCAGCTGACCTTGATTGGGTCTCAGATTAGATTTCCTTCTTACAGGTTGTCTCTTCTGATACCTAATCTGCTGATCAGGTTGAGGTTTCTTCAGAAGAACTGGGTTCTTCTGTTGATTCCTCTGCTGATGCTTAATCAGTTGGGGTCCATTTCTCGTTCCTTTCGATTAGGCACTTGCCTTACTTGCTCAATGCAGTCTTTTTTCCCTTATCAGATACATGTTTAGCTTTTTGTGTATCTTTGTCAGAGACTAGTTTGATTACACCCTTCTGAACTGAATCAAACGGGGCTTTTTAGGATGTAGAAGGGTTCTCATACCCAATTCCCTTTTTGTTAGTTGGCATTCGAAAATAGGTGTTCATATCTTGAACGGTTTTTGATGACTTCGTGAAAACCTCTATTTTCTTTCGCAAACTATCCTCAGTAGATTTTAGACTCTCATGTAGTCGGAATAACTCATCAAATTTAGCTTGAAGGATTTTGAAATCATTAGCTTGTTGTTTGTTGATTGCTAGCTGATCTTTGATCTGCTTCTCCTGATCAGAAGATTTAACTTTCAGAATGTTAAGTTCCTCGATTACCTTCGGCGGTTTAAATAATTTAAGTTCAAGAGCTTTTTGTGACAAATAAGTTCTCTTTAACAAGTCGATTATTTACGATCCTTAGCTTGTCATTTTCAACTCCACTATTGTATAAGTGTCTACTGCATCAGACAGATCATCATGCAATTGCTCAGAGTAGAGATGCAAGTCAATCTCTCCAGCAGGTGTGGAAATTGAAAAAGCAGAAGGTTTGGAGGTTACCTCAGATTAGTCTTCGGCCATTAGGCAGATTTCATCGTTATCTGAAGAGAATATCGGATCTTCATGTTAAGTGGAAGTCAATGAAGATTTGCTTATCGGGATGAAGTCTTCTCGGATGAGTAGCCAGAATCCTCGGAAGGCAGATAGGAATCATCAATTCCAGATGTGTCAGCGACCATGGCTTTTATATCTCTGAGGCGTTGCTCTCTTCTATTATGTTTCTCTTCCCTTTCTCTCGAGTCGGTCGAGGCGGTCGGTCTTTGTAGTGACTGGTTTCTCCATGATTGAAGCATGATCCTCGATCTCTGAAACTTTCTCTGCCCAAAGAGTCACTCCATCTGTAGGATCGGTCGGTGACTTCCCTTCGATGGTAATATGAACTCATTCATCGCCGATTCTGTTATCTCTTCTCTCATCTGACATATCATCTCTTTTCTTTTCTTCTCTGTGATCTCTTCGATCATCAGATCTGGTTCTTTCTAGTGATTTGTCAGTTGGCCTCCTGTTTCTTCTGTTGTCTTGATAGTCTCTGTAGAATCTCTGATACTTACCAAGTTGAGTATTTGATCTTTCAAGTTTCCTGGTAAGCGAGCGATCTGTTCTGCCTTGACTCATTATGTTTCCAACAGGTTCAATGGCCTTTGATCTGCTCCTGGTTACTTTAAACGCAAATGATTTAGACGTTGAGGCTTCAACAGTGTCTCGTCTTCATCTGCTTGTCCTCTTTTCGATTAAATCAAACTCGTGGGCTTTAAGGCTTAGGAATAAGCTATTAAACCTTCATCTTTGAAATGTCTTGGCAATCCTTGATTACCTTGACTTTCATGTCCCATTCTTGGTGAGAGATCTTAGGATCTTGTAGTTGATATCTTTGTCTGACATCTCTCTTCCAAGTTCTCGTAGTTTATTTACTGACATGGTGATCCTCCCATCGAGCTCGTTGATGGTCTCGTTGGGCAACATCTTTAGCTTTTCGAACTTCACCAGTTCAGCTTGTAGTCGGCTGTCTTTGATCTGATCATTACCTTCGCACATCTCAGCAAGAGTATCCCACATTTGTTTCGCAGTTTTGAGATACTTTATCTTCTCCTTTGTGACTTTATCCATCGTCTTCATGATTATATGCCTGGCGATTGTATCTAGAGTATCTGATTTTTTTTCTTCCGCATCCATCGTATCGGGCTTTTTTCGTACAAGACTTCCCGGTGCAAAGTCTTGATCTCCTCCAACTGCTGGGTTGTCGTGATATATGATGATGGGTCCTCGTTCAATGACTTCCATCATTCTGCCGCTTATCGATCCTAGATGGTTGCACATACATATAGCCCAATCTGCATACTCATCAATTGAAAACTTAGGCAAATCATGATACATGCCAGAGGTATTATCCATGCTGAGTGATTTTGAAAACGAATGAGTTTTGAAAAATGGTTTTTCAAGATCTGTTCAAATGTCCACAAAGATTCTTCCTCAAGAATCGATGATACTCAAAGCCGATTAGTGCAGAGAACCACTGCTATGATACCACTTGTAGGTCCCAAACGGGTTTTGTGAGGGTGGAAGTCTAGAGGGGAGGGGTGAATAGACTTCTAAAACTTTTCGTGCGGATCAGGTGTGATTTGCAGATTACCCGATCAAAGTGCTAGTGTATCGAGAGAAACCGGTGTTCAATCTTCTTGAGTTCCCGAGGCGGTCGGTTTGATATCTGTCGATCTAACGAGAGAGTCGCGGAAGCTTGTTTTAACCCGTGTGAGAAACCAATTTTATCAATTCAGATTCTTAAGTCAGTTTTCAACCAACTGACTAAGGTGTCAACCTTGATTAGATCGATTTGCTTGTGCGGTCGAGCTTAACTTAGAATATGTATGCGCTTTTAAACTTCGGTTGTGTGAATAGTGTAAAAGCAATAAGAAAAGCACGAAATGCACACAAGACTTTTTATAAAGTGGTTCGAATTTAAAACCGTCTTCGTCCACTCTTCCCTTAACACAAAGAGAACCTTAACCTAACTTAACTTAACTGCGGGACTTATATCCCTCACGGGATGGCCGAGATGTTTATTGAGTTCACACTCTCAGATGTTTATCGAGTTCACACTCAACCTAACTAGAAATCGAAAAACTAGAATCTCTAGTGCGAAATCTTTTCCAACAAACTTAACCTAACTTGCGTTTGGGTAAAGAATGTTTGAGGGTTCCAACCGAAATCTATCCCGGTGTTTTAGGTAGCCAAAATGCTTTAGTGGATAGGATTTCTTGCTAAGAACAATGGGATGAACACTCTAAGAATAATCTTCAAATATGGTGTTCTTCGAGTTGAAATTCTGAAGGCTTTTTGCTTCTTGAGAATCTGCGTTAATGATGTTGTTCCACTTGCTCAATTGTTCATGTGATAATAGTTGGTCTCTTGTCCTTCCTTTTGAGCAATCCCATTTTATAGACCTCGAAATCAAAGAGCCGTTGGAGAGAAATTTGAATTTCGGGCTATATTAGGTAGGTTGTAGGATATGATTGTGACGTGCTCCGATTATCGGCGTGGCCGTAGGCATGATTAAGCGTTGTTTTTGTCCAGACGTCGTATCCCGCATTATCGGCTCTTTTTTGTGCACGTGTCGCTTTCTCCTTGGCCATGGTGGCACTTGATGAATTTGTCCGTTAGGCGATTGATATTCCTTTTGTAGAAGATTAGTCTTATCCGGTGTATAATTTTGATTGACACCAGTGTGAAATGACTTGATCGTAATGGCGATCGATCTACCTTGTTTGAGTCTTCGATGCATATTGTCTTAGCTCAATCGCAGACTTGATGAATGTAGGTCTTGGTCTTTTGATCTTGGTGTCTCTCGAGCCTCGGTGTATTCAATCATCTTGAGTCTTGAGTTTGTTATTCTTGAGTCTTCAGTTTATCTTAGTCTTCGAGTTCATCCGAGTCTTGAGTTCATCCGAGTCTTCGAGTTCATCCGAGTCTTCACATCTCGATCTTGACTTCATATGTCTTCACCGATTTGTTCTTGTCTTCTGATTTGTTCTTAGTCGTCTGATCATCTGACCTTATCTGGGTCATCTGATACTTCGACCTGACCTATACATATTGAGTTCCCCCTCAATATGTGACCTATCTTTTACATCAGCTATCTATACATTTCAGCTGGTCATCTTAATCTGATTCTAAGTCATCGATCCAATACTTGTCCGATTGGGTCCTATTACAACCTATTTTGGAACTTCCATCAAAACTAAAATACAGATTTCCCAACAATATTCTTTCTAGCCCAATAATTAGCCTCACGTCGCGGTGCATCCAAGTCGTGTAATGTACGGAATAGCTCAATCCTTTCTAGAAATTATAAATGTATATCATTTACAGAAGGGTCATGTGAGCGTTCCCAATATCTAGATATTAACGGTACTGGATGATCGTCGCCTGACATATATAACTGAAATAACAGTTAAAAAATTATTATTATAATTAAATAAAAATAAAAAATAAAAAATACTTTAAAGTAACATTAATATAGTTTTTTCTTACCAATATCCAATGAGTGTTATTGTGCACGTCCCCCAAGACCAATTTGTTGGTCGGAAGACCTCGACGTTCATCTATTATTGAGGAAGGTAAAAAGTTCCGCCGTGTTCTCCAAATGACATTACGAAAACGTTATATGTGGTTGCAACCAGGTATCCATGTTCAGGTAATGCAAACCATTTATCACGTGGGGCGGAATTTGTGGAGTGATTAAGTGATTCCGCCAAATCTGAGAAGGTTGTGTAACAACCTAAAATGTTTTCGTGTAAATCGCGTCTTATTTGCAGTTCATTATAAAGATCCATTCGTACCCTACCCCATTCGTCCTCGCTTCCGTAGATTGCGAGTGCAACCACTCTAAATCCGCACTTTCCATCTCCAATTACATCATTGTAGAAATGAATATAATTTTTAATATATGGAGGAAAATCGTCCTCCACCTGAGAGTTAAAAAACTGTATTGGATGGTTAATATTATTTTGAAAATTGGATTGCCTACTTTTTGCGTTAAAGGTTGGGGCCTCTTTGAATTTGGAGTTTTCAACGCGTCGTGTTTTGGGGAAATGTGCTATGTCTAAGATCATAACTCATCGTGGAATATCCTGTGCTATGTCTAAGATCGCATTAGTTGCCGAATATCTTCTCCCCTTGTCCGCCCCCCTTATTTTGAGTAGACTTTTTTATTCCCGCACCTTTCATCGTGTTCTCATACTCAGAAGGTTTACGATCGCTGTCTCTGGTCTTTTGTTTTGACTTATTTTTTTTTCAACATTCGGTGGAAGAATGTCTTCCGTGTCATCATCGAATAATTTTCTCCTAGTCTTACCACCACCATCATCATCTGTTTCGGTGGTAGGTATACTAGAAAAATCTATATCCAATGTTTTCCAAAATGAGTCTATACAATTTAAAGGTATATAAAAGTACCGTGTAAGCTTTCATGATGTACGAAGAAGACCATGTGTTCTCTGAGATAAAGAACCGCACATATTTCCGTCTAGATTCCTACTCACTTCTGCGATAATGAGGTCGAACACCTTAGACGTGATATTGCACACTAGTTCGCCGTATAATTGGTTCTCTAGTATATCAGTCCTTGTCTTGTGGGCGCTAAACCTCGATTGTTTTTTTTATCTCACATATCTGCAACTCCATGATTTGGTGAACCTTTCTGAAGATCACATCAAAGTGTTTCTTGTTGCCATCCAAGTTTTTTTTCACCCTATGGTGTTCCTGTTCAACCCTACAAATATATTACATGTATCAATACAATACGCCATTTCAATAGTTTAATTTATGTAATAGTTATGATAAAAAGTATAAAGATTGTACGATTACCTGTTCGTGGTGTAGTTTCTGTAGTGCAGGCGACCATCGATATACATCCCTAAAATTCTCCGTTTATGCGGCGTAAGCCACATATCTTCGCAATACAAAATTAGACCTGTAAATCTACTGTACTTCTTCTTTACGGAATCCCACCTAAATTCTCATTCTTCACGTGTGCCCGCTTGGACTGCATAATTCCACCTTATTTTAAAACTATCAGCAAACTTTTTGCTAAGTCCCTTTTCCAAGGTATTTGTTGCTTTGTTCTAAGGTATTAGTTGAATAACTTCATAATTTCTTCCTTAGTTCACTATGGCAAGCTTCAACTACCAATGCGCCGAATACACCTATCTGTGTAGACTATGTAACCGATGTGTTACAGCTTCACAACGAATGCAACAAGAAACGCAACAAGATTCACAATTCGATTGGAGTACAATGTTAGGATTCGATCTAAACACCCCTCCAATGGAACAATATGTCGAGCAGTCTGTTCCAGTGCAGTATGCTTCAAATCCTGCACATGAAGATAAAGCCTTCATGACCAACACCTTTATTACCCCAGTACAATTCCCTGATTTATACTCACCTACTTTCGATATGTTAACGCCCAACTTGAATCAGCCGGACGCGTCTACCTTCAATATTCCGAGCGCGTCCACATCTCATCACTCCACTCCCCATGGTCTCTCAATGTCTCATCACTCAACTCAGCATGAGTATGAGAATGAATACCAAAGTGCTACATAGGCAACACAAGCCTCATCGTCGCAAAATGCTGAATGGATGACGACGACGCCCATACTTGGAGGACCCAATGATCCAAGTGTGTTGTTTGCTTTCAAATGTCACAAAGCCAAAAAATATGGGAAGATCCAGTAAGTAAAATACACAATTTTTTTAATTATTATTTCAAACGGTTACAATATGTAAATTAACGTGTTCATTTTTTTTTAAATATGTAGCATTTTCAAAAGATCCTTGGTTCCCAGACTCGAAAGAAATCTATTGTCGCCTGGTCGTCGAATCCATTCTTTCAAGGCCATCAATATTTTGAAATAATTCAACAATCTGGATTGGAGGGTATCGGGAGATTGATGTTTGAATCAAACAACATGCCTCTCATTACAGCATTCGTCGAACGGTGGCACCCTGAAACAAACACGTTTCATATGCCTTTCGGGGAGATGACGATCGCACTTCACAACATTCACGCTATTCTTGGTAAACTGAAAATAAACTTAATATTTAAAAAATCAAATTTTGTACATGCTCATTAATTAATTTCACTTATAACAAAAATAACTTTTTTCCAATGTAGGCTTGAGAATAAATGACCTCCCCGTCGTTGCCAGTGGACCGTGTCCTGACAATGCATTGATTAATACGTGTGGATCTAGGGGAAGCAATTTAAAAAGCACACTCCTTAAGGATATACGCACGGCGTGTTTTAGTGGGCAACTGAGTGATGCCTCTATTGCTCGAGGTTACCTATGGTACTTGATGGGGAGTACACTCTTCGTTGATAAAACACGTGATACTGTCCCCAAAAATTATGTAAATATGTTGGGTAATCTCGAGTCTGTCCCTCAATATGCATGGGGAGCCGCGACATTAGCTTATTTATATATGCAACTTGGGAAGGCATCCAGAATTGAGACGGCACAGATGTCGGGCTGCTTAACATTAATTGAGGTAAAAATTCAATTTCAATAATATTTCCAATTATATTTAATTAATACAATGTTATCAATATATGTAACTAATAACTAAAAAACACATTTTTAATTTTCAGTGCTGGATATATGAGTACTTCCCTGACTTGCGTAAACGTAGCGAAGCTACCTCGTTTAACCCTGCCCACCCAAATGCATCGTACTGGAACAAGACCCAAAAATTCCAAAACTCGACACGTGATCTTGTACATTACCACAAACTGTTGGATAATTACCCTTCGACCCATGTATGTTTATCATTCTCAATACACCCTTAATAGTAATAACGTTAGTAATAATTTAAGTATCTTAACAAAATGACATATAAAAATATTTTACTTACTTTATAGGTCAATTGGACTCCAAACGGCCGTCCATCGTCTATCCCTATCCCTTCATTATTTCATGGATGCATTCATTTTCTTGACTTCGCTGAAGGGTATATGCCGAGGAGGGTTGCAAGCTATGTTTTAAAATTCGGGTCCGATCGGACGGACCGGTCGGACCGACCGGTCGGACCGAAGAACCGCTGATGGGTGGCTCAATAGGAGTTCCTAGAACCACTATTAAACCGCCCAGGCAAAAATCGGAAAAACTGGGTGAAAATCAGGAACTGGTGAACCGGTAAACCGCCGGTTTTCATCGGTTTTCACCAAAAAAAACCAGAAAAAAAAAAGAAACCCTCGCCACTGCACTACGCTGCTCTCACCGATCTTGATAGCCAGTGCCCCCGCTTTCGGCCCCACCGTGGAGAAAGAAAATGCTTTCGACACGCGACAAACAAAGTTGATCCTTCAAGGAACTCCTGCGATTTTCCAGATCCTATTCTCTCACAACCAATTTCTTCCTAGGGATGGGGAGAAACACAGAATCCACCTGAGGCGCAATTGAACGGAAATGCTTGCAAACCGCTATGGATGAACACAGGGACCTCGCGTCGTGCAACTGATTGAAAATCGCAAATTATTATAGAGAGAGAAAGCGGTGTCTTTGAACCTGAAGAAGAAGAAGAAGAAGAAAGAAGAAGAAGAAGAAGAAGTCAATGAATTAATTAAATTAGAGTTTTAATTTGGGAGAAAAATGAAGAAGCAAGAAGAAGAAGAAGGGCCAAGAATCTAACCTACCAAGAATTGGTCAACCACCACCACCACTACTAATTAATTAAATTACCACCACTTAATTTGGGGAAAATGCAAGTTGCCACCACCACCACCACCACCACGTTTTTTTTTTTGGGCCATAGAGTTTTAATTTTGTGTACTGCACCACCACCAACACCACCACTACCACCACCACCACCACTACTACTACTACTATTATTATTATTATTATTATTATTATTATTATTTATTACTAAAGATTTTTAGGAATTTGGTAAATTTGGTTGAATTGAAGAGAGAGAAAAGAATAAAAGAATGAGTCTACCTTGATTAAGGGATCTTTGACCATTTTAGCATAAATTATACACATAAGTTATACTACTGATTATTCATTTCTATTACAATTTATTTTAAATAATTTTTTGTTAATAATAATAATAAAAAAAAAAAGAATAAAAAGAATCAACTGTTAATAATAATAATAAAATTTAAAAATTATGCATACTATATATATATAATATTTATTATGACGATCCACCGCTCAATCCGGTCCGACCCCGGTCCAGCCTTTTTTTGGGGGTCATCCGGCTCAACTTCCGGTTCCGGTTTTTAAAACATAGGTTGCAAGGCAATATGGGAGATTTCAGCCCATACCGCCACCACCGATCGACTTAGATCTTGAACGTTCAAAATTCGGTGCCAGTGTAGAGAGGTACAAAAAAGTGTATGGACCCACAGTGGCATATTGGAATGAAATGCAAAGTCATCGTTACCGTCTCGAGGACCTTGGTACCTTCGCTGTAGTGCAGGACAGTACCACGGAGGAGTATCCTGCATGGTATGCAAACATTACTCATCCGAGAGTGCACAACACTGCACACAGTGAGAATAATGTTTATGTCAGTGGTATGTCGAGGTCAGCTCACCAAAGGTTGGGACACGTGAGGCAAGAAACTCACGATTTGATCAATCAAGCTAGTGTTGATCCATAGTGTCCACCCTATATAGTGCCTCAACTTGGCTCGATTGCCCATCATGCCGGTACCGCGACGGTCCCGATCCTGCATATTGGGGACAACAACACACGTATCCCCCTGCACAATTCACACAAGACATAGCTCCTTTTTGGTGGTGGAACGGATACGAATGGCAACAACAATAATACTTTTTTTTAGCAGAATTATTTATTTGTATTTTATTATTTTATATGATAAATTAGTATTCCAATTTTTTTATCTCTAGTTTAAATGTTTTAACATCTTTTTATAAAAATCAATAATAATATAGAAATTACTTGATATTGAAATCTATAAAAACTAATATATTTGTATATCTTAATAAAAGATGAGTGCAAAAAAAATAATATCCAGAAATGTCAACATTGTCGATAACCAGAAAAGACCCCCAATGTTGTTGTGGTTGGACGATGATGGAAGGTAATGTAATTTTCATAAATAATATTACGTTTTAACTTTTTATAATTAATGAAATTCTTAATATGGACAAACTAATTGGACAACAGTTTCATCGCACGGTTTGGATACTGTGTGAATAACGTGGTAAGGAGCATATGCTGCAAGTACCTTGACCCAAAATGGACAAACTAGCCCATGGTTCCTTCCGAGTGTCGGGAACACATGTGGACTATATTCCAAGTAGGTTTTATCATGTTTGTATTTTACACTTATTATTATTTTTGTGAACACATGTGCATCTTATTTATTTTAATTACAGGGTAAATTCAAGATGAATGGAGATCCAACTGATTTTAAAATAACATTCTTCAAAGTTTGTGCAACATTCATGTGTCAAGGATGGACAACTGCCAAAATACATGTTGACGAACCTGAAGGGTCATAGATAAAAAAGAAACCGTGGTTTGATTGGGGAAATGACATTTAAATTCATGTAGGTTTATTTATTAAGACTGTATTAAATTGATGTTTAATATTATTTTGAAAATGTATTTTTAGACTGGTTAATATTATTTGTATAAAATTAATGCTTAATATTAATTACAGTATAAACCAACTACATATTACTTGTACACCCCGGTCAACGATTAAATAAATTTTTAATTATAAATCATAAATAAATAATTATAAATTATAAATAAATAAATATTATAAAAAATTCAAAATTTAAAAAAAAATCAAAATTAAAATAAAAAATTTCCATCGCATGGCCAACGCGATGGAAGAGGTCACAGTCGCATGGTCAACGCGACGTAAACTATTTCCGTCGCATGGGCTGAGCGACAGATGCAAAAAAAAAAAATAAAAATAAAGCCGTCGCATACGCCATGCGACGGAGTATTACACGGTCGCATGGGCAGAGCGACGGCGTGTACGAGGATCCACCAAATCAGCCTGTCACTTTTGTGTATATAGCATAACTCCAATATTTCCTATGTTTCGACGATACTAGGTATTTTCAATATTTTAACGACGTTTGGTTCACGTGATTGGATTGATTAGATATGATAGGATTGAGTGAGATTGAGTAAAATTGGATTGATTGAACTGGATTTGTTTGAATCAAGATATGTGTTTGAATTATAGGATTGAAGTGAGAGATTAGATGAGATACCTATTGAAATATCATAAACCCTCTGAAATTAAATTGAAACAACACATTTCATTCTTGTGAATATATTCAAACAATAGAAGGACAATTTGTAATATTGCACTTGGGGTATGTTCTATCTCACATTTCACATGAGATTGACATATCCCTCCATGGAGGGATTTGATACATTTTCTACCCGGGCTTGAAGCATATCATGTGCCCTTATCCCATGAACCAAACGGTAGATTAGTTGGGATTTAAATTATAATCCTAGCCTATCTCAATCAATTCCGCGAACCAAACGGTGCCTAAGTGTGAGATGCAGAAATGAAATGTAAAAATGTAATGTAACTCAGCCTGAATTATTATTTGTTTAAAATCAAAAGAGAAATAATCGTGTGAGATGATTTTTATTATAAAAGAAAAAGCTAAGTTTTGTATGCATTCAATTAGGTGCACTGCACTCATATTGCATTTTAGTATCGTGCAATTTGTTATATTAAAAACTATAATTTATTTATATTGAACTGTGTAACTATTAATATGAAAAAATAGTTGCACAATTCTAAAATGCACTATGAGTGCACGGTGCACTTGGGTGTACATGATACCCATTCAAAAGAAAATACTAAAATTTAAATTTATTTCAATTTAGTAACTGACTATATTGGAGGATTTTGACCTTAACATCTCATAATTCATAAATCTAGATTATTTAGTGCATGTTTGTAAATTTTACTTTATTAATAGAAATATTTTTCTATCTTTTTAAAAAGTTGTATCTACGTCGAAAAAAAAAAGTTGTATACCTAACAATTTTTAAGATAAATAATTCTCAACCACTTTTTAGAGTTTGTAAACAAATGCTTAATTGGTTACAAAAAATGTTGTTAACCCGCTAATTCAGGTTATCGGTTAGGGTTACAAAAAGGTAACCTACTTATCATCGGATGAAAACATATAATTACCATTTTATTCTCACTCTGACCATGTGACATTAACATAAATAATAATTTCATTTCTCAGTGTCATTTTTCATATTACAAGATATATTCCACTTTCTGAATCTTTAATATATATATGAACTCAATATTAAGGTGGTTTGTCAGATATTTTTGCCCATTCCAAGTGTTATTTTGTCCAACATTGGTTTATTGTCAAATGTGAAGGAGCTTCCTAATGCTATTTAAGAATTCTAGGTTTCTTTGATACAAGTGCATCAAAAAGCCTCGATTATTTATTTGTGTTCAATTTCAGTTTTAAGCTTATTAGGCCCCATCTGTGGCTTCCCTATTTGACCTAGCGTCAATGTAGCGACTCTAAATAATATACGAGATCCACTCTTCTATCTACGGACGTACATAACTTATAACACATTGTTAGTGCCACACATATTTTATGTTCTTTATTTCTTATTCGTTTATATCTTTCTCAGATTTCTTATAACAAAAGTAGGAAGACAACCTGTGCCATGGATCAACTATATTATCAACCATATGCATTATATATATATATATATATATATATATATATATATATATATATATATAATCATATATATATATATATATATAAGTCTATAATCATGTCCATACATGCATCAGCCAAGAGAAACAAGTAACCTCTATTCTCGTACACAAAACAATAATTCATAAACAATCACACGACTATTACATATATAAACATGCATATATATGCAATTTCTCTTTTTAACATTGATTAAATAACATGCACACTTGCCCTATGATCAACATCCAATGCTTTTTCTTCCTCCTGCAACCCCACTTCTCCACCGCTCGTTTTTTCATTGTAAACAAACATCTTAGCAACAACCAAAAAGAAAAAAAAGTTAACAAAAGTAAGCCCCGCAAAAAACGCATAGTAATAATCCAAATGCTAAATAATTCAGATTATCCAAAATCCACCCTTTCCCATACTTCTTACTAACACCCGCTACAGTTGATTAAAAAAACCCCACTCAGAAAATACCCACCTCCCAAACTCATCGTGAAATTAGCCGACCCTAGGCTCTTCATGCCCTCCGGCACCCCCATGAGCGCGAACTAGGGGAGAAAAATGAATATGGATAAAGTGACGGTCTTCCCTTTCGCAAAAACTCCATTTTCGCTGGCCACATTGAGCCTCTTTCTCTCCACCAGGCTGGCGACCACCATGATGATTACGTGGAGGACGAGACCTATAAAACCTATTATTATTCTTCCCAATACATCACACTTTATATACTTTATTACTCTTCTCAATAAAATGTAATAATACAACATCAATCACTATTAAACATTGATTTGACATAAAGTTAAATCTCACTCTACTCAAATCCCAACACAAACACATACATTTACTATTCATTAGGAATTCTAAATCCCTGTATTCTAAAACCTTGACTTGTTCCGCACACATAAATCCCAAAACAAACACAACCTTAGTGTATGTTTGTAAACTCTATAAGTAGAAATATTTTTTTATTTTTTTAAATCGGGTTATCGATTAGGGAT
Organism: Stenogyne calaminthoides; assembly: GCA_037126765.1. Classification (NCBI taxonomy): domain Eukaryota; kingdom Viridiplantae; phylum Streptophyta; class Magnoliopsida; order Lamiales; family Lamiaceae; genus Stenogyne; species Stenogyne calaminthoides. Next base: position 4,220,769 of record JBBCBC010000013.1, read on the forward strand.
ACAAAAGGTTAACCTACTTATTATCGATTAAAACATGTAACTACCATTTTATTCTCACTTTGACCATGTGACATTAACATAAATAATAATTTAATTTTTATATGTCGTTTTTCATATTACAAGATATATTCTACTTTTTGGATCTTTAACATATGAACTCAACATTAAGGTGGTTTGTTGCATACATTATTTTTCTTGGTGCTAATCTCATTTCATGGAGTTCTCGCAAGCAACGTACTGTTGCTTGCTCTTCCACGGAAGCTGAGTATCAATCCATTGCTTCTATAGCTGCTGAACTTCAGTGGACACGGTCTATCCTGGCGTAACTTCACGTTCCACTTTCCTCTGTACATGTTATCTATAGTGACAATATTGGACTACGTATCTTTGTTCAAATTCAGTTTTTCACTCTCGAATGAAACACATTGCTATCGACTACCACTTTTTTTTCGAGACTTGGTCAAAATTTTACAGCTTCGAGTTTCACATGTCTCGTCTTCAGATCAACTTGTCAATGCCCTCACCAAGCCTCTCACTCGAACTCGATTGTCACTTCTTATGCATAAGATTGGTGTCACTGAACGTGCACCATCTTGAGGGGGCCTATTAGGAGTATTGAGTATTGTTTATATAGTGTACATTCTTGTATATGTTTGTATCCCATATCGATTACTTATGACCAAATGTTCTTGTTGTACTTGTATAAATATTTTCCTCAATATGTGAATAAAGCATCACTCAAATATTCTATATAATTTTCGACCATTCCAAGTGTTATTTTGTCCAACATTGGTTTGTATTCAAATGTGAAGGAGCTTCCTACTGCTATTTAAGAAGTCTAGGTTTATTTGATACAAGTGCACCAGATAACCTAGATTATTTATTTGGGTTCAGTTTCAGTTTTAAGCTTACTAATTATTAGGCCCTTAGCTTCCTTATTTGATCTAGTGTCATTCCGTAACATTAATTGTAGCCACTCTAAATAATATACGAGATCCTCTCTTCTACCTGTGGACATACATAGCTTATAACAAATTGTTAGTGAACCACACGTATCTATGTTATTTGTTTCTTATTCGTTTATATCTTTCTCAGATATGTTATAACAAAAGTAGTGAGACAACCTTTGCCCTGGATCAACACTATCAACCATTATATTGTTGGGATTATACTGGAAAGTGTGTTTTTACTTTGTATAATCAAAACTGAATTTCAAACTTATTTACTGAAATAAATTGTTTATCACTGATGCTTTAAATATCATCGAATGTTACATATATTTCTTTGCATAACTGTTCAATAAATAATGACGTGTTACATTGTAGTTAATTTAGTGATACCGATCACGAAGATTAAATTAATCGGTCCCTTGTAACTAAAAAGTACACCATTCACGACCTAGATGGAAATGAACAATCCATCGTGAAAGGTTGAAGTGTAAGGCTCGGATTGACTTGTCTTGACCAAGAGATTACACTAGTGCATGACCGATGCCTTTGAATAGGACCTCTGAGGGAGGATAAATTCTTGGAAACCCCCTCGAACAAGGAAGAATTAGACCTCGGTGGTTCGTTATTTCTTAATCCCAATATTGCTTCGATCCTTAAATAGGATCACGTTTTAAAATAAAATGTGGTTGATAACCATTGCTTTGACTTATCATGGGTAGAGAAATCAACGAGATTCAATACTTTTTATCTTGGACAATATTATTGGTCACATTGTGATTGCTAAGATTTAAATAAATAAATATTGTTGCCTTATCGTGTGTAAGAAATTATGGATTAAAAGGGAAAAGATGTTCGAATTTTGTTATGGACGGTTGTATTCTTGGGAGGTTCATAAATTCAAGCTTTATCATACCAAATTTTTAGAAGCAAGTGAAACTAGTTTTCTTGAAAAGATATGGATAATAATGTTGAACAATTCCTTAACCAAGGACAAAAGATATTAATTAATGGAAAGCTATTTAAATTGGCTTGAATTAATTAATGGGCTAGATAATCTTAAACAAGAGCCGAAATAATAACCGAGAGCCATATTGATATGAATATATGTTAAGATGGATAGTGCAATATTAATTATGTAGTGGGATTAATTAATATTTATGGGCTTGAATATATATTGTGCCTCAATATTGATAATTCAAGATCCATTGGAAGGTCCAATCTTAATTCTCCTAAAGGCCCCCTAAGTAAAACAACATAAAAGTCCAATAACCGAAAAAGATGTTTAAAAATAAAATAAATATTGTTGCCTTATTTTTCCTAATATTTTCAAAAATTATGGATTAAAAAGGAAAAAGATTTTCTTTGAATTTTGTTATGGAATGAAGATATGTATTCTTGGAATACAAGATTATCTCATTAAATTCAAGAAATCTCCCACTTGGTTATCCATATAGCATATTTCGAAATTTTTAGAAAAAAAGGGGAAAGAAAGATTTTCTTGATTTTCTTGAAAATATATTATGAAAGATATGTATTTCTTGAAATTCAAGAATATCTCATAAATTCAAGAAGATCCAAATCTTGGATTCTTGCCCTATTTTTTTTTTAATTGACTTGATTTTTTGAAAATATTCCATAACAAAGAGGAGGTGGGATTTCTGGAATATTATAATTATGAGAAAAAGAATATAGGAGATATATTCAAGATTTCTTGGAGATCAAGAAAAGATTTTCCCACATTGTTTTTGCCCTAAAAATTCGACCACCACTCCTCTATAAATAGAGGATGATTCTTTCATTCCCAAGTGGAATTCCATGTGATGAAAAAATTAGTAAATCCATAAAAGTGGTGCAACAAAGTTTATTTTTTCTTTTTGTTAATTGTTCGCTTGAAAGCATCCTTCCAATCGGATTGTCGAATATTAAGGATTAAGGGAATACTTGAGAAGTTCTTTTGGTGTGTCTAATCAACAAGACCATTGTCGCCTCCAAGAGGTATGTTCACGTAAACTCAGAGAAATTCCGGAAGTTCTTTGTCGTAGGATTTTACGTGAATTGATTATATGCATGATTTGTTGTTGAATTATTATTTGAATTAATATATGATTAATTCATGCTAGTAATAATTATAAGAATTAAATTTGTATTTAAATATTTATCCCGAATAGATCCGTGCAACTTATTCCCCAACATATATATATATATATATATATATATATATATACTATAATTGTGTCCATACATGCATCAGCCTAGAGAAACAAGTGACCTCTATTCTCGTACACAAAATAATAATTCATAAACGATCACACGAGTATTACATATATAAACATGCATATATATGCAAATTCTTTTTTTGACATTGATTAAATAACATGCACACTTGCTCTATGATCAACATCCAGTGTTTTTTCTTCCTCCTGCAACCCCACTTCTCCACCACTCGTTTCCTCATTGTAAACAAACATCTTAGCAGCAACCAGAAAGAAAAAAAAATTAACTAAAGTAAGCCCCGCGAAAAATGCATAGTAATAATCCAAATGTGAATCATTCAGATTATCTAATATCCACCCTTTCCCATACTTCTTACTAATACTAGCCACAGTTGATAGAAAAACCCCACTCAGAAAATACCCACCCCCCAAACTCGTCATGAAATACGCCGTCCTTAGGCTCATTATGCCCTCCGGCGCCTGGTCATAGAAAAACTCAATCTTCGCCACCTCTACAAATGTATCCGTGATTCTCATCAGCGCGAACTGGGGGAGAAGAATGAATATGGATAAAGAGACGATCTCCCCTTTTGCAAAATCCCCGTTCTCGCGGGCCACACTAAGCCTCTTTCTCTCCGCCAGGCTGGCGATCACCATGATGATTACGTGAAGGACGAGGCCTATCCCCATTCTTTATAGTAGCGTGATGCCTCTAGGGTTTTTGGTGTATTTACGAACGAAGGGGACGAAGAGGCGGTCGTAGAGGGGGAGGGAGATGAGCATAAAGATGGTGATGAAGGCGGTGAGGCAGGCCGGAGGGATGCTAAAGTGGGGCCCGATGGAGTGCTCAAGAGTGGTGCCTTGCTTGATGAAGAGTGTGTGGGTTTGGGCGATCATGGTGCTGGGGATAAATGTGGCTACGAGGATTGGGAGCATTTTTATCATTTGTTTGGTTTGTTCGACTTGTGTTACGGTGGATAGGCTCCATGGTGAGCTCTTGCCGGTCTTCACGGCTGCTTTGTCGAGCAGACTGCATGAAACATCGTCGATTATTTTTAAAATATATACTTGACATGTATTTATGATAGCAAAAATTTCTATGCACCCGTTGCAGCACTGTACAATTGGTATAATTTTTACTTTATTTTGATTGATATGACTAATTCGCAAAAACACAAAAAATACTATAGAAAAAAAAATTAGTTTGTAGTTTGAAAAATATCAATACTTTTTCAATATACTACTAATACTTTTCAGCATATATATGAACATATATTTCTAATCGTATGAACTAATACTTCTCGACCATTTTTTTTTTCTGACTGACAATTTTTGTTTGTCAAAATTGGACTAAAATTACTCATATAAATACATATATGCATTTTTAGAATAATATTTATTTTCAAGTTATAATATGATCATGTAATTCTATACTTCCTGTCATGCGTCTAGTCATTCTTTTTAACTCATTTGTTCGACTCATAATCAATGTTGGGGTGAAATACGTTAAAGAGTTGCAATTTTCATTTTTGTCGGTGCATTCCACCTACCTAGCCTTCCAATGACATTTCAAAAATAATTTTTATACTTACATGCATGGTACGTTTCCGAATTAATTGTAATTTGAAAAACAATGACTTAAATTGGTCTTTAAATTCCTACTTCGAGAATAACTAAGAAGTGATCATTATTTAATCAGATAAAAACAATTTCGAATTATTTTAAATTTGAGATGACAACACCCTTAATTTGTAGTTATTAAACTTTTCAATGAGGTGATCATTTAACATATAACAACTAACTAATTATAGCATTGCTTTAAGGGTGGGTCTCATGTGTATTTAGGTGCATCGTGTACTTATAGTATATTTTAGAATCATGCAACTTGTTATATTGAAAAGTACAACATGTTTACACTGAATCAAACAATTATTTTTT